>OZ024755.1:3670131-3715131 GCA_964016885.1 Eledone cirrhosa
TCACTGTAAATGGACGTGTAGGCGCCACAGAAAAAAAGCACCCAGCACTCACTGTAAATGAGGTTGGTGTTAGGAAGGGCATCCAGCTGTAGAAATCAAGCCAGAATCAGTTCGCGTCCCACCCTTGCAAGCAGGGAAAAGCGGATGTAAAATGAAATGATACACATATATATATGTATATATATATATATATAAATATACTAATATTTACCTTATATCCAGTTCTATCAATGATATCAGTGCTCCATTGTTTAGGACTTGCTGGAGGTATGTCAGATATACCACACTCCAATGTTGTCCAGGTGTCTTCCAGGACATTCTTGATATATCCTAACAAAAAAACATGACAAAAATATAAAAATATTGATGAAAAAAGAGAAAATATTTAACCAGAACATACAGGGACTGTTTATTATTTAGGGTGAGACACCAGTACATATAGGGTGGGAAGAGAAACTATATTTAGCCAGTATAGACAGGGACTCTATATTATTTAAGGTGGGAAGTGAGACTATATTTAGCCAGTACATACACGGGACCATTTATTATTTAAATGTAGTAGGCAAAATCTGTATGGAAATTTGATTCAGTAATATATTTGTCCCAATAATATAGGCATTTGACAGAGAAATTATTTCAGTCTGAGGAGAACTTTTTCCCTTCTTCCTCTTAGTTTCAGAAGTTCTGACTAAGGATTATAAATGCTGCTATTTCTTCTCCAACCACGCCATTAACAAGTAAAAAAAAATTAAGTAAAGAAAAATACATGTGTAAAACTGACCAAATATTGGTTATTGAAGAGATATACAAGTATTGAAAGATACCAAGATACTATATCAATGAATTAGTGATTATTGATGATAATTGAAGATTTAGAAATAATGTAGGAGACAGAAAATATATGATTAAACTTGTAATCCAATTTTTAGAGTAAAAGCATCCCATTACATTCACAGATTAACACGCAACACACAGTGGTAATAATAATGTCTTTCTCATTATATAAGTTATCTTAAAAACTGTGCTTCTCTAAGGCTTCATCTCACCTATTTCTTCTTCCAATGAACTAATCATGTCCAAAGACATGATTTATGAGATGAAATAAGTGATTATGTGGTTTAAACTTCTCATATCTTATTAAGTAACCATATTAATAGTTGGCATTCAAACTACTTTTATTCATCCAACTTAGAATCTTCAATTACTCTCTACAATTTCATATTGACTATCGTTAATAATATAACGAGATACAGAAATTTGTATTTGATTAATATTTGTCCTCTAGACAGAAAATAATTAATATAATGTTGATTGTTGTAGTAAAACTCTAAACTTTTATTTATTCTGCTATCTACCGACTAACCAGATTGATTAGCTAAGCGTAATAATATCGATATAATCTATTTTAGGAGGTAACGATGTGGTTTCAGAGTTTGATTCCATTACACAGGACCGGGGACAAGTCCTTACTTCTCCAGCAATGTCCTGCAAATTGTAACCATCTTTGAACAATTGTAGTTGTTATCTTGGGCAAGTTTCCATATAAACTATTGTCACTAAAATCCCTTCCAACAATAATGTATCCATCACATTGGTTAGCCCACTACACATCACATGGGACAAGTGCCTTCTACTATAGCTTTGAGTTGAGCAATGCCATGTCAGTTAATTTGGTAGACAGAAACTGTGAAGAAGCCCACTATATATATATATATATATATATGTTAGTTCATTATTTTCATTGGTAATATAAGTTAAGCTCAATGCCCTCTTTTACCTTTCATTCTCCAGGAGTGAACAGTTATAGAAGCAGAGCATTTATAATTACTGAATTTTGAATTATATATATATATATATATATATATATATATATATATATACAGTACTGACTTGATCTAATTAGATCTGTCAAACTCTTGCTAGCAGGGAAAGCAGACATTAAAATGATGATGATGATGCATACCTGTGTCATTTAGAGCTGTTATTCCAGGTGCAGTCGCAGCAACTTTACTGATCAGTGTGCCATAACCAAACCTTTCAAATTTGCTCACCTGTTCAGGTGAATAATTATATAATAATAGTCGACATACAGACCAATTGAAAAAAACAACAACTGAAATTAGGAAATTTTCCTCTTTTTTCTTGTGTAGCTATCTAGTACACACACAGACACACATGCATACACACACGTGGTTCACACACACAGACACACATGCATACACACACGTGGTTCACAAACACGCAGACACACATGCATACACACACACGTGGTTCACACACACACACACACACACATATATGTATATCGATTTGAAAAAATGTCCTGCATGGCTAAGATCATACAATGAATCAAAACAATAGCTGAAGACAATGGAAAACTGGACAAAAGACAGTACAGTCCTTTCTCAACAGTCATCCACTGGTTGTCTTCCCAGTTTCAGTGATTTATGGTTGATACCAATAGCTCCAGTGCACATGGGACAGTAACAAACGGACACAAGACAGGACAATATGTTTTTCGACTATTTACAAATAAATAAAATTGCTACAAACCAATGTGCTGCAACTGGGAAGAAGAGATAGAAACAAAGCCCAATATATATATATATATATACACACACATATATATATATATATACACACACACCCACATATATATATGTGTGTGTGTGTATATATATATACATGTGTGGGAGTCAAAAAGCCACATATCTCTACTAACCCTTTAGCCTTAACATTACTCTGTTTACTAGTGTATTTTTACAATGAAGCTTTGTTACTATGACAGAGGAATATATTGTGTGTTTACCTGAAGCTGTTTCTGAAAACGTTCGTTCATGTAGCTGACACAATTACCCATAACTTCAATATTTGTAATGAGGGCAATACCTCGAGCTGTGTTAGCAAAACTAAGTAAGCTGTCTTCCAGAACTAACTGCCAACTGGAAATCATGAAATGAAGATATAATCATGAGAATCAAATGAAGAATTCTAAAATTGTATGATGTAAAATAGTTTGAATAAACAAATATCGGCAAAAAATTTGGGGAAGAAATTTGGAGAAGAAATTTGGAGAAGAAATTTGGGGAAGAAATTTCAAGAAGAAATTTGGGGAAGAAATTTTGAGAAGAAATTTTTGTTTGACAAGGAACAAAGCCAATATTTGTCATGGACTCTGCTCTTTTCTTTTTGTTTTACAAAGCATTAAGAAAAAAAAACAAAAAACAAAACAAACAAATCATAGATATTTTATTTATCTTTCTTTCCTGAGTGATTTGTAGACGATAATGAACTAATTCTAGAAATTATCCATTTTACTGCAGCAATAACTCATCTTAGAATTTATAGATATATAAACACCACAAAGTTAAAAAGACTTACCAACTTTTAGAGTTCCCTTTTGAAGTATCCTTTCTTTTCTCACATTCTTCAGGTGTTGGTGTGGTGGAATTCTCAGCTTCAAGTTGGGCCTATAGAACCAAATAGAAGTTGCTGTAACTATTGGTTTAGTCATTACTAATAGATTCAGGCCTTCAATAATAAATGGCAATAGTGTTGAATATATTTAACTTTTGGAGTCCAGGATTGATATGCTATATATACCAGGACTATTAGATATATGAACAATCATGTATGTATATATCGACCCATAACTCCAGAGGGAGTCATATTGACATACAGCATTTCTAGGGCTTTTTTAAAAACCTAGAGAGGCCCATCTCCTTTCCATGTCTGAATACAACAGATTGCTTCCAGAGAAGGATAGAGAGTGAAAGAATGAAAGTATGAAAGAGATATACAGGAAGAATCAACTCTTTGTAATTAAGTTTTTTAAATTAAGTGAATCTTTCACACCCACTTATGTACACTATTATACATCTAGCTCCTGATTCTTTCTTCATTTCTTCAGCAATAATAATGGTGGAATGTATTCTTAGCTGAGGAGGTGTAATAATTGTTTCTACTTTTGGCACAAGTCCAGCAATTACCCAGTACATTACTGGTACTTTATTTTATCGACCCCCGTAAGGATGAAAGGCAAAGTTAACCTCGGCGGGATTTGAACTCAGGTCGTAAAGGGACGTAACTCTATGCTGGAAAGCATCGCGTCTGACTCTCTACCGATACTGCCAATCCACTGCCCTTTAGGAGCGTAATAGGAGGGGGTGTAGTAATACAAAAAGATTTCACATTTTAAGTTTTGAGTTTATGCCCCTTACCTCTTGCCAGGCATGTTTTATGCTGTTGTGAAGCTGATAATTGTGTAAGATATATAACCCTTCACAGGTACTGCAGAGTAGACAACACACATATAAAGTTTCCGCAACTGCCTTCTGAGACGGCCAATTAAATCTTTCATTTCCGGAGTTTTTTAAACAAATATTTGTAAACAGAGCAAGATGGTGGACAACAGCAGTTCTGAAAGACAAACAGAAATATGGTGACTTACATTAATGTGAGAGAATGGCAGAGCTTGGACGAACTGAGGGAGAAACTGGGTTTCAAAGGTATCCAAAGAGGTCTGAAAGAGAGAAGACTGTGTTAGTATGGACATGAGATGTGCATGGATGATGATCGTTGGGTGAAGAAGTGAGAGGTAGGCTGAGGACATGATGAATCTGATGTAGTGGGCAAGAAAGACAATTGTGTAGGTATGGACATGTGATGTGTAAGGAGGGCAAGAGTTGTATAAAGAACTATATACAGACATACAAACGTACATAATTCATATATAAACACATAAATACATACATATATAGATATATACAGACAAACATGCAAATATACATAAACACATACATACATAAACACATAAATACATACATAAACACAAATACATACATAGATATATACAGACATACATGCAAATATACATAAACACATACATATATACATACATGCAAACATACATAAACACATAAATGCAAACATACATATATAAACATGTAAATACATCCATACATAACTTCATACATACATAACTACACCGTTTTTTTTTGTTTTTTTTGCTTATCATCCATTCCCGCCAGTTAAATCAATTGGAAACTCTTACAAAAGCATTTATGTTCTTTTATTTATTTAAACAATTTATTATTTTATCTGTAAGGAATCTGTATTCACTTAAATTCTTTAACAGAAACTGAGATGATAGTAATACCTAAATTGTTAATAAGATATTTCACAACAGACAGAAAATATTTAAGACAAAGTAAGACAACAGATAAATATCTGAAAAAATGAAGGAAATTGTTAGAACAGAATAAGATTTCAGTAATGATAGTTCTCATTGGGTTTCTGATATTTAAAAATTCTTTTAATGACAACTTTTGCTGAAAATGGCATATTTGTTTTGTTTTCTTTAAACACCAACAACAAAACAATAAAGATAAAAAACTATAAAATAAATAACCAAAAAACTAACTGAAAACCAATAAACTGCTGTAAAAATGAAACAACGATAAGCAAAAAATACTAAAGAATTTAAAATGATTTTATAATAATATTAAATATTATAATGACTAATTTCGTTAGCAAATAGAATGAACGGAAAAATGTAATTTAGTTTGGTTTGCTTAGGTAGGCTTTTCTGAAAGTAAAAAAAAGTTCAAGAAATAAAAACAAAACACAAAAATAAAAAATGAAATAATTTAATAACTAATGAAATTTTTGAACATATATATGTAGATGAGAATTGTTTGTGTAAAATATTCTGTAGAAAAATGCAATAGAATACGAATTAAAGATAGGAGAAGCCGTAAAATTTCATAGTTTTTTGTTTTTCTAACAATCAACAATCAACCAATCAGAAATGTAATTAATCAATGCAATTATTTACTTACAAGCCTATAATTATGTTAATTATTTCTATTTTAATCAATATTGATACTAGAACATCTGCTAATAAAATAGCGACATGATCATTTCCTTTTAATATTAGACAGTCGTCTTACTGGTCATCTGATTAGTGAACTACTTAATTACAGTTGCAATTAAAGAACTCAAGCTGAAAATTATAATTACCTCAATGAAGGATAATATACTAAAAATAGTTTGTCTTTTGATAACGTGGTTGGTGTTGGGAAGGGCATCCTGCTGTAGAAACCAAGCCAAAAGTACAGATTTGTATGAGCAAGACATTGGTCTCTGGACTTGACTTGTCTCATAATCTGACAACTTGTCTAACCCATGCAAGTGTGGAAAAATGGACGTTAAATGAGGATAATGATGATTAGATGATGATGATGATTAGATGACGATTTGGCAATGACAATTATGATGTCGATGATGATGATGATGAAGATGAATAGAAATTGTTGGTTGCTAGCTAATGATTTAATTGACTTTCCCCTCCCTCCAAATTGTTGGCCTTGTGTCTAAATCATCATCATATTTAGGAGCAGAGTAGATTGGCAGTCTTGGCAGAATCGGCGGAGCATCAGACAAAATACTTTGCAGCATTTAGTTACAACTTTTTACATTCTTTGTTCAAATTCCACCAAGGGCAATTTTGCCTTTCATCCTTTTGGGGGCTAATAAAATTAAATACCAGTAACACACTGAGGTCGATTTAATCAATTTTTTCCTCCTCTCTGAATTGCTAGCCTTGTGCCTAGAGTAGAAACCCTTATTATATGGTTCAAATATAGTTACGGTCCTTTATGGTCTGAGTTCAAATCCTGCTGAGGTTAGCTTTGCCTTTCATCCTTACGAGGTCAATAAAATAAAGTACCAGTAATGCACTGGGGTAATTGCTGGCCTTGTGCCAAAAGTAGAAACAATTATTATATGGTTCAAAAGGAAAGAACTGTATTTGTTGACTGTGAATATCTTCCGTGTTGTATGACTAAAATATAATTATTTCATTATTTCTCTCATAATTAACCTTAATATTCCCTACAGAATATATTGAGTTATTCTGGAGTATCAAGTTTAAGGAAAAGTTAATACAATAGGAAGCAACAGGGAGAAATATATATAATGATGGTATTAACATACCTGTATTAACATACTTGTATTAACATACCTGTATAGTTGGAAGATCACAGCTATTAGATGACAAGTTTAATTAAAGGAGAGAAGAAATAGATGTTGGACAAAATTAATTATATCGTGGAGAAATATGATTCTTATAATGCTGAAAGGTAATTGGAAGTAAGATAACTAATTAATGTTTAGGTGTTTATAAAGGAAGGATTGCATTCAGGGCCAGATTTAATGCTGGACAAAGGAAGCAATTGCCTTGGGCCCCCTGCAGCATGGGAATCCACCATTGATGGTCGTAGCAATTTATTTCTGTCCTATGCTGGGCTTTTTAGTTTTATCTCTTTGACAGCGAGAATTATATCTTTAACAAAATGTATTTAATGTCCTTACTGTGGCAAAATTTATCAAATGTCTGGTCTAGGACTGTGACAACCCATCCAACCCATGCCAGTGTGGAAAGTGGACATAAAATGAAGAGGATTAGATTTTTTTTTAAATTTAATACTTGTGTGTATAACTTTTAAATTCCAATTACGAAAATGGCTCATTAAATAGTAACATTTTGTTCCCATTGAGTACTATACATCTACTCCCATAAGAGGAAACTAATTACTTTGTGTACACCTGTGCACATATTGTGTATTATTACAAGTCTTGCTTCTTGCTATACACAATTCATATTTCCACAATAGCCGACAGATTGTTTAGATTCCAGAAGTAATATAAATATAAACTGCAGAGTAATATAAATACACTTAAATCTAATCGCTACACTGATGGTGTGTGGCTTAGTGGTTAGACAGATGGATTCACAATTGTGAGGTTGTGAGTTTGATTCCCAGACTGGGCAATGTGTTATGGTCCTTGAGCAAGACACTTTATTTTCATGCTCATTCTGCCAGAAGTGTTGACTGGTAGATAGTATCAGCAATCGAAAGACCAGTGGAAACAGTGCTTCCTTGGTCCGAGTTGCTCTTTATGC
Source organism: Eledone cirrhosa (assembly GCA_964016885.1). Classification (NCBI taxonomy): domain Eukaryota; kingdom Metazoa; phylum Mollusca; class Cephalopoda; order Octopoda; family Eledonidae; genus Eledone; species Eledone cirrhosa. The sequence continues at coordinate 3,678,098 of OZ024755.1, forward strand.
CAGGAGTTGTGACTGACAGATAGTATCAGCAATGGAAAGGTCAATAGAAACATTGTTTCCTTGGTCTGATTTGATGAGTTCCACCTCACTTAGTAAGTGAACAAGGTCTGGGATCTTGTCTGGAATTGGATCATTAACAAAATGTTTCATCAATTAATATAATTCTTTATACTGTTGGTATGGCTGCAATTCTTTCAGTTATTATATTATTATTATTATTATTATTATAGAATGGTGGATTGGCACAGGCCAACAAATTTGGGAGGAAGGGAAAGTCAAATAAACCGACCCCAGTGTGTTACTGGTACTTTATTTTATCGAACTTGAAAGGATGAAAGGCAAAGCTAACCTCGACGGGATTTGAACTCAGATGATAAAGGGCCGTAACTCTATGCTGCAAAGCATGGCGTCCGACTCTACTGATACTGCCAATCCAAGGAATATTTAATTCAAATGACAACAGAAACATTAAAAAATATTTATTGTTTAAACAATAGTTGATATGAAATATTCTGTTACATGAATAGAATATATTATCACTATTGTGATACTGTAAATGACAGTAGAGCTACTCCAGATGACAACTGAGCTCCTCCAGATGTCATTTATGATATGTAAGAGATTAATTTACCTTGACTTTGTTGTCAGATCTTGACCTTCTCCATATAAAAGATGTTTCCTTCCACAGGAAGTTGAAGTCATTTCACAAAGTACATTTGCCATTTGTACAATAGAAACTTCATGAATATCTTGTGGTTGATTATTAGTCTGAAAAAAGATAGAAAATACATGTGTGTGTGTATATATATATATATATATATATATATACATATATATATATAAATAAACAAATAATTGTTTCTACTTTAGGCACAAGGCCAGCAATCACCCCAGTGCATTACTGGTATTCTATTTTATTGACCCTGTAAGGATGAAAGGTAAAGTTAACCTCGATGGAATTTGAACTCAGAACGTAAAGGGTCATAACTCCTATGCTGCAAAGTATGGTGTCTGACGCTCTACCAATTAATAATAATAATAATAATTGTTTCTACTTTAGGCACAAGGCCAGCAATCTGAAAGGGGTTGGGTCAAATCGATTAAATCGACCCCAGTATGTTACTAGTACTTTATCTTATCAACCCAATAAGGATGAAAGGCAAAGCTAATTGTGTATTATCTATTTTTTTTAAACGATACTAAAGACTGTGAAAGAATTGTCAACCATTACAAGAATATCTTGGTACCACAAACTTAAAACTTAAAAATGGCATAAATCTTCCAACCAATGTAATCTAAAGACATCTAACCTGTACTTGGCAGCAGTTAACGTAAGGTCTCTCAAAGTTTATGCAGTTAACCTGTAACCAAAATGCGTTATTTAAGGAAAAAAAATAGTCAAACAAAACAGATTTTGACTATGAAACTCTGCTTAATCTGCTTAAACAGGGATTAAATATATGCTTAATTTTCTGTTAGTAAATCCTAGACATATCCATAAATGCAAACAATTCAAATAAGTATATAGTACAGGTATACTAATAAAATGAAATATAGTCAGATTATATTGATGCGGGATTTACTGAGAAATCCATTCAAATAAGTATTTCCCAAAGTTTTTGGATTCCCAAAAGACTAATTCCACGAAGACTAAAGCTGTTTCTTGGTTTCAATAATCCTATTAGTTTTACTGTAAGCTTTAATCAATGCATCTTGACTAATCTGTACGATACCTTGTAGTAAGTGAGCCACTGGGATATTGGTGAGGTAAGTTTCTCTGTGACAACATTTTTACACAGACATGCGGCACATGAATCTTCTTTACTGGCCAGATTTATAAAGATGTTAGTGGCAAGCTGAGCTGGGTCAACTAGATCTACAAAACAATAGAAAAGAGAAGAAACTGTTATTTCAAGTGAGATAAAATACAATTGAAACTTATAAAATGACATTCATTTTATATTGTTTTATACAAGGGTAGGCTGAAAGGTTCATAGGCTGACTATGAAGGAGTGATGTTAGAGCTGTGAAATATTGCATGCATTAATTCCAGCTCTTTCGGGGACTTTATTGAAAAATAAACCTTATTTGGTCATTCCATGAGAGTATCTTGGTCAACCTATGAACTTTTTAGCCAACCCTTGTAGATAGATAGATAGATATGAGGGTGGAATGAAAAGTTCATAGGCTGACTATGAAGGAGTGATGCTAGAGCTGTGAAATCTTGCATACATTTATTTCACCTCTTTTAATTAATAATGGTATTGTTTCTTTTTGGGGACAATGTTGAAAAATAAACCTCATTTGGTCATTCCATGAGAGTATCTTGGTCAGCCTATGAACTTTTCAGCCAATCCTTGTAGATAGATAGATAGATACAAGGCTGGGCTGAAAAGTTCATAGGTTGACTATGACGGAGTGATGCTAGTGCTGTGAAATCTTGCATGCGTTAACTTCAACTCTTATTGATAACCACATTATTTCTTTCCAGGGACTATGTTGAGAAATAAACCTCATTTGGTCATTCCATGAGAGTATCTTGGACAGCCTATGAAATTTTTAGCCGACCTTTGTACAAATTCAGTTCATAGCTGCAATCCACTTTAACCCATTTGATACGAAACTGCCTGAAACTGGCCCTGGTTCTACGATACAAAACTGTTTTAAAGATCTTATATCTATCTAAAAATCTTCCCTCGTAATTTTATGCGAGGACCTTTGTCAAGATTCAAACCAGAACTTAATAATGAGAAAGTTACTTATATTACTTAAACCTTCAAAATTCTTGATTATTTTCAAAATGATTTGAAAATTACAGGCAGTGAGTTGAAACATAAGGGAAAGGGTTAAATGCCTATAATAATAATTGTTTCTACTTTAGGCACAAGGCCAGCAATTACCCAGTGCATTACTGGTACTTTATTTTATCGACCCCCGTAAGGATGAAAGGCAAAGTTAACCTTGGTGGGATTTGAACTCAGATCATAAAGGGACGTAACTATTTGCTGCAAAGCATGGCGTCCGACTCTCTACCGATACTGCACAATAATAATAATAATAATAATAATAATAATAATAATAATAATTATGTTGAAGACAACAATCATAAAGGATATAGAAGCAGAGTTGCTGCATCAAATTCCTGAAAATTAGCAGAGAATTTCCAAAACATCAGGGATTATGATAGAAAGTAGTCCAAAATGAAAATATTGCTAGCAAATTAAAAAAAATATGCATAAGGTTTGTCTGTAGATCGATTCTAATTTACTTAGTTGGAAATTTAATATGATATTCAATAGAATTCTTACTTTTAAAAATTAATATTTTAAAGTAGCAAGTAGCCTAAATTAGAAATAAAACAATGTTAGCAGGCAGTTGTGAAAAGTAGCTTAATCGACAACTCATAGGCAAACCTGGAAACTCACAACACAAGTCATTCAGAATAATAAAAGGAAGTGTTGTGAAATATTGTAAGAAAGCACATAATTGATTCTGGTAATGTAAATATACTTATATATTTTCTCTCAGATAATATTTATATTTTGTTTTTATCTCAAATAATGTTTATTAAATCTATCTATATGAGTAAATTTGATACCAGAAATATTGGATGATGACAGGACTTGCTGGAAAGCCTGGAAAGTGTGTTTGGGGACTGTGCCCCTAGGACAAGAAGAAGAAGAAAGGAGGGGGGAGAAGAAGATGGGAGAAAGAGGAGAAGAAGATGGGAGGAGGAGGAGAAGAAGATGGGTGGAGGAGAAGGAGGGGGGAGGAGAAAGAAGAAGAAAACAAAAAAATAAGAAAGAAAGAAAGAAAGAAAGAAAGAAAGAAAGAAAGAAAGAAAGAAAGAAAGACACAGAGAATTTCAAATGTGCCAATGCTGGAATTTAAAATCAAATATAATTGTTTCTACTTTTGGCCAAGGCCAGCAATTATCCCAGTGTATTACTGGTACTTTATTTTATCGACCCCGTAAGGATGAAAGGCAAAGTTAACCTCGGCGGGATTTGAACTCAGACCATAAAGGGCCGTAACTCTATGCTGCAAAGCATGGCATCAGACCCTCTACCAATACTGCCAATCCACTGCCCCTAGAAAATAAATATAATGGGATCCAAGTTCGATTTTAAACAAAAATTCATATTTTTCTTCCGTCTAAATGCAAATGGCCATTTATTTACATTACAACTTTGCTGATAAAGCAGCTTAACCCTTTAGTGTTCAAACCGGCCAGAATTCTCTACCTTTTTCTGTTGAAACTGGCTGTAACTGGTCGCTCAAACTGATGTTAAGGTATTGTTCTCAAAATAAATACTTTCAAAATCTCATAGATTCAATATTATGTGAGGTAAAGCCTTTACCATGAAAATATAATAGTATATATAAAATAATGTGAATGCCAAAGGGTTAAACGATTGCAATAAAGTTAAAAGTTCTAAATACTTACCAGTATGAGATATAATATCCCATGGAAATAGAGGTGACACAATGAAACTACACAGGAAGAGGATAAGTTGAGTTATGTTGACTGAAACTACAAAAAAGTAGAGAATATTCAATTGTAAAAAGTTTGGAGAATTAATTTAATATTATCAAACATCAATACTGGCTCTAAATATGAGATTAACTTATTAAAAATGAGATTAACTTATTAAAAATAAGATTAACTTATTAAAAAATATATTAACTTCTTGAAAATGGGATTAACTTATTAAAAATGAGATTAACTTATTAAAAATAAGATTAACTTATTAAAAAATATATTAACTTCTTGAAAATGGGATTAACTTATTACAAATGAGAATAAATTTGAGACCTCAGGTGTCCTTGGAACCAATACTGCCAAACTCCTCCATAAAATTGGAACATCAGCGACCCATCTCAGGAAAGAGACCTTAAGGTGGGGGTGGTTGTTGCAGCGGGAGTTGCTGGCATTATCTGTAGAAATGCCTTTGCAGTTTTGTCCTTGGGGTGCAGCCCAAACACTACCCTGCCCTCGGCCCAGAGCCTATCATCCTCTCCCCTCCCCCCTCTCTTTCTTCTGTGGCCCTGGAGTCCTTGCTTTCCCCCTCATTTATGGCACCTATAGACCTTTCCTCTACTTTCAAAGATACAACACATCACCTGGCCTGAGAATCGAACTCACAACCTCACAGTTACAAGCTCAACACTCTAACCACAAATCCATAAACTACAAAACATAGATTGATTGAACAAATCAGACATAAACTAAACTCTGACAGTTTATAGTTACTATTGGTCCACAATCTATTGACCATACAGGAAAGAATGTTAAATTAACTTTAGTAGGATCTCAATTCAGAAACCTTTTACTAATCAAAGCTTTCATCAAGCCTTCAGTTAAATGTTCTTCTCAATCTTCTTATGTTTATGATTTCTACTTCATCAGTAGCAATGGCCTTGCTGTTATGTTGGACAGTTTTCTATTGATATTGTTGCTGCTACTCTAGTAAAACATGTGTAATTTTCTTTTTCCTTATTCTCTTCCTAAACCTGCTCAGATAATTTATAGCAACTATACTATTATCCCAGTTACTCAAGTAGAAACTCTTATATAGAATTTACTTTGTTAATCTATTCCTATCTAACTGGAGGCCTTTAGCAGCCATGCAATGCTATGAAAAGGTCAAATTGTTTTCTGCTTTCTTACTTTTCCTTTTCCAAGGTGATATGTTAATTATATACACACACACACACATATATATATATATATATATATATGTGTGTGTGTGTGTGTGTGTGTATGTGCGTGTGTGTATATATGTGTAGACATATATATGCCAGCAGGGAAAACGGATGTTAAAACGATAATGATGATGATGCATATATATATATATATACATACAAACACGCATATACATACACACATATTTATATATATGCATATATATATATTATATACATACATATACATATATATATACACACACACAGATATATATATACATACATATACATACACACACACACATACATATATATACATACATATACATACACACACACACACATATATATATACATACACACATACATACATACATATATATATATATACATACACACACACAAATATATATATACATACACACACAACATGCTCATCTAAATTATACAGTTGACTATCACACTGAAATTAGAAATAAGCTTGTTAGAAGTTCTTACTATTTACTAAATTTCAAATCACTACTTCACATCTTTTCACATCTTTTCATGAATTCTCATGAATAGTTTTGCAATTCAATACATTTGGAAGTTTTAATCCAAAGTTCCAAGGTGGTAGCCGAAGGCAGCAAAATGGTAGAAAAGGAAATATTTGTTCAAAGGTTTACAGCAGGAGTTGATTAAATAGGAAACAGTCATATACCCCCCCCCCCCCCCCCCCCAAAAAAAAAACAACCGGGCCTTATCTGCTATATTAAATTGATGGATTGTTGCGGAAAGTTAATTCAGCTAAATTTGTGGTTTCCTAGTTAAATCTTACCGCAACTACCCCCATTTCTCTTGGATATTTGCACCAATTACTTCTCTTCAAGATAAAGATTCACAGTTTGACATAAATTCCACCCGAGGAAGTAATAGTACATAGTTACGTAGTTGAGAGGTTAGAGTGTTGAGTTGACCATCATAAAGTTATAGGTTTGATTCCTAGATCAGATGGTATGCAGTGTCCTTCAGTATGACACTTCATTTCCTATTACTCTAGTTCACCCAGTTGAACATAAATACCAGTGGCATGCAAGGTTGGATTTCACAGCTCTAGCATCACTTCTTCTCCTTCATAGGCTGACCAAAAGACTCTCATGGAATGACCAAATGAGGTTTATTTTTCAACATAGTCCCAGGAAAGCAACCATGCAGTTATTAATTAATAAGAAGAGTTAAAATTAATGCATGCAAGATTTCATAGCTCTAGCATCACTGCTTCATAGTCAACCTATGAACATTTTCAGCCGACCCTCGTAGATCAAAGGAGCAAGGTAACAATGTGTGACATGACACTACATGTTATTGAGTATAATACTGAATAAAGAGCAAGTTGAATCATTGAAATGCTAACCTAATATGGTAACTAATTAATTAATCTGGTAACTAATTAATTAATCTCATCTTATTAAAGTTCCATGAAAGATACAAGATCCCAGACCTCCTTTGCTTGCCAAGTGAAGTGGAACTTGTCAAATTGGATAAAGGAAACACTGTTTCCACTTCTGATACTATCTACCAGTCACAACTCCTGGCAGAAAGAGCAACGCTCCAATCGGACCAAGGAAACACTGCTTCCATTGCTGATATTATCTACTGGTCACAAATCCTGGCAGAAACAGCAACTCCCAAATCGGACCAAGGAAGCACTGTTTCCATTGGTGATATTATCTACCAGTTGCAATTTCTGTGACATTTACAGAATGTAAAATATTATTGTGTCATTGCTACTTTCAACCATATGACCCTTCGACTCCAATACTAGGTTGGTACTTTTTTATCGACCTTAGATGGACGAAAGGCAATGTTGACCTTGGTGAGATTTGAACTGAGAGAGCAGAGAGCCAAAACAAATACTGCAAAGCATTCTATCTAACGTGCTAACGACCCTTTCAATTTGCCACCTATATACACACATATATACATGAATAAACATATATTTATACAGCAAAACAACAAAAAAAAAAGAAAGAAAAGAGAAAAGAGAAAAAAAAGGAAAAAAGAAAGAGAAGAGATATGAAAATAAGCAACAACCACGTCTGTAGTGTTTGCAGTTGGAACTTTATTGAAAGAGTGAGAATAGAACTTACTGAGCATGTCCAACAGATGAACTGGAAATAGCTGGCGGCCATCTTTGAATAATAGGAGACAGCCAAGGACAGACATCGAGTGGACCATTACAGCATATTGTAGTTGACCAGAAGAATAATGTAGAGATTTTGAAGAGTCTGTTGAATAGAGACATAACTATATAAATATATATATATATATATATATATATAAATATATATATATAAATATATATGTGTGTAAAAGGTAAACAGAAATAACAAAGAACATAGTACAATGAAGAAATATATTAGTTTAAAGCTATAAATATATATCATATATATATATCATCATCATCATCTTCATTTAACGTCCATTTTCCACGCTAGCATGGGTTAGATGGGAGTTGTCCCACTTGAGGCAAGGTTGGTCGGGTGACCGTGTCTTGCTCATATAGGACTATCTGGCAGGTTTTCTACGGCTGGATGCCCTTCCTAACACCAACCACATTTACAGTGTGGAACTGGGAACTTTTTACCATGTTACCTACATGGCCACATTACAGCGTGGACTGTGTGTTTTTCTCATGACACCTACACGATCTCGATCTCATTTATCTCATTTATTTGGACTGGATGTTGTGGTACCAACTTTATAGAGAGAGGGTGGTGTTGGTGGGAGTGGGAGGATAGGGTAGGGGTAGTGGATTGGGGTGTATATTTGGTTAAGAGGTGCCTACTGACTGTAGGTTTCGCTTTGTACTTAGGCAAGGCGGGTCTTATGTATTACTGTGTAGGGCCAAAGATCTCGGTCCAGTGACATTGTCTTAGAGAGGTGCAAGTGTGTAAGGTCGGAATTTATCAGATCATCCCAGCTTTTTCTGGGTCTACCTACTCCGTAACTTCCATCAATTTTGATCGCCCTGCACTTTTTTTATACAGCTGTCATCTTTCATGCACATCACGTGGCCATACCAACGTAGTCTTCTCTCGAGTAAACAGTATCTGATCCCTCTTATTCCTTATATATATAGTAATAATAAATGTGAAAACTAAAATCCAAAAAAAGCTCAATAAGGATAAATATATAACCCCAGAGCAAATATTTATTAAAATAACAGATTAAAGTTTAAGAGAGAGAGATTACATTTGAAAATGACCAATGTCATAACTGAAAATAGACCTCAACACAAGCAGTATTACCAGACATGACTACCCAGTCTTTTTTAGAGCATCATTTATTTAAGACTATATCACAAAACATATGCTTCCATTTGTAAGATCGTAGTGTAGGATTTGAGGAAAACATGGCTGTGATTTTAAGCAATTTGAACAACTATGTAGAGGCTCTCTGCTACAATGTTATATCTTTAGGTCAGACTCATTAGTTTATTAAACTTACTAAGTTTTGCTGAATATAAATACCATTTTGATGTCATGGAGATATATAATTAAGATTTGGTTTAACAGTAACAAGAGTTTCTTTTCATAAGACATTTTCTCCGATAATTAATGCAATTTCATGGTTTTCGTAAGACTCTAAGTTTTGTTTATGATACCAACTACCCATCTTAAAAAACACATACACCCACACATCCAAAAAAGAAAAATCAAAGGATAAACTTTGTAAACTATTTCAAAATGTTGGTAATTATACCAAATAATAGTTTGAGGCTTGTAGGAATATTTTAATGAAAAAGTCTTTGGAATTTTAATGAAATTCAGTTTTATGAAAAATCTTAAAATGTTTCATATAATAAATATCCAAGTGTTTAAATTGGAATTGAACCTAACTATAAATCAATGCTGAGTTCACAACATCTCACTTTTAATAATTATAATTATTTCAATTTCATAAACTTTTATGTATTTCAGTGAACCATTTTGACAAAAACAAAAAAAAAAAAAAAATTTAAATCTCACAATTTCTTAACGAGTAGGTTTTAATCATAGTTTTCTTCTGTTGTCCATGATACAAAACATTGGTTTTTTTTTTTTTTTTACTATTTTCTTTATTCTATTTTCTAATTCTATTTTCTGATTTCTGTCTATTTGATTAATGACAGACTTCAGATGGCATCTGGCTGTCATGTTCAATAAAGAATATCTTTGGCAAGAAATAAATTAAATACTTTTAACAATATTAGTCGATGGAACTAAGAAGAGTTACATTAGGCTTATAGAAATTAAATAAACTCAAAAATACTTTCATCAAATATGAACATCTACAAACGACACAGCCACACCCACACCCATATATATATATATATATGTCTGTGTGTCTGAGTGTATATATATAAGTTATATATATATATATATATATATATATATATATATAAGTTAAAACAATGAAATAAAAAATCAAGTCATTAGAGATATACTTCACTGCTTTACGATCGTTTCGTATATATGTATATATATATATATATATATTAGTGTGTATATATATGTATATTAGTGTATATATATGTATATATATATATATAATAAAGGTCTCAAACCAGCGTCTTAAATCTCTAGCCAAGCTATTCTGACCGGATTGGCTTGGCTAGAGATTTAAGACGCTGGTTTGAGACCTTTATTTCCCTCCGAAGAAGAGATATTATCTCGAAAATTAAGGACATTTAAATAAATTCAAGGTGAAAGACGAATTCTTTTACTATTGCATTCTTTTTTCTATGTCCATACCTGCATTGTTTTGGCCTTATTACACATATTCAAACGTTTATACCTCATTACACAATGCTTCAAGTGAACTATAACCTCCTCCCATATATATATATGTATATTAGTGTATATATATATATATATATATATATATATATATATATATATATATGTGTGTATATATATATATACTAATCAAAATAATTATATTGACAGGAAATATTTATATGATAAAGATGTTGATGGTGATGATGTTACATTTATAGAGTGCAGCCACTTCTCTGTATACTAATCAAAGTCTGACATGAAAGTACACTTCAGTCATACAACATATGAAGAACATGTAAATCTTAAATTACATTCAGTACATAATATATCTTAGATCATCAGAACTCTGTGACTATTGGCAGAACAGTCTATACTATGGGAGTGGTGATGCCATCTTCTGACCATTTTTGTTTACTGAGGTAAAAAATTGAATTGATTAAATCTTATCAATCTAAGATGGAGCTTAAGTGTTCATATTTTTGTGTATTATGAACTGCTCTTTCTAAACCCATGGCAATGAAGTCAGCAAATACTTTTATACTGAAGAGGAGAGAAACAATTTAATGAGATACAAAATTGTAAAAAAAAAAACTGCCAAACAATATCTGAATCATCATTATCATCACTATTTAACATCTTCTCCACTGCCTTGGTGTCCACACCGTCACTCTAATAGTCCATCTTTGACCCCCCCTCTAGTTCTTCTCCACACCGTCACTAATAGTCCATCTTTGTTGATCCCCCTCTAGTTCTTCTCCACACCGTCACCAATAGTCCATCTTTGTTGATCCCCCTCTAGTTCTTCTCCACACCGTCACCAATAGTCCATCTTTGTTGACCACCCTCTAGTTCTTCTTCACAACCTTGGTGTCTGCACCGTCACTCTAATAGTCCACCTGTTGTCTTTGAGACAAGAGATGTGGCCAACCTATCTATGTTTGCCCTTCTTGACAGTCTATATATATATACATATATATATAAACAACATAAGACAATTATTCCATTTACCAAAGGTTTCACGAAGACAGATGAGCTCAACAGCGATGTCTGAAATCACTAATCATATCATATATATATATATATATATATATATATATATTACACCAATACTTTAGTAAGTATATATTAGCATCTTCTAGATGGATAATGTTTATATATAATAACCAGTCTTGACAAGATTTATTATTTTATTAACACAAATATAAAAACGATGATAACAATGATGATAACAATGATGATAACAATGATGATAACAATGATGATAACAATGATGATAACAATGATGATAACAATGATGATAACAATGATGATACTCACCTGACAGAAACGTGAGACAATGGCGCTGAGTTGAGGTTTTCTGGTTTTGCCTCATATCAATAAACTTTAACACATATCTTACTGAATTTTCAACCTAATATTTAAAAACAAAACAGAGAGAGAAAACCTAATTATAATTCAACAGATTGGTAAGTATTAATCAAAAAGCCTTCGTTTTTTTTTCATCTATAATGTTTTGATTAATATATTCTCCAATCATAATCATCATCATTCATCATCATCATTTCATTTTACGTCCGCTTTTCCCTGCTTGCAAGGGTGGGATGGGAACTGATTCTGGCTTGATTTCTACAGCTGGATGCCCTTCCTAACACCAACCTCATTTACAGTGAGTGCTGGGTGCTTTTTTGCCATGGCACCTCCACGACCACTTTGCAGTGGAATGATAAGGATCCCAGTCCCTATCATCTCATTTCTACAGCTGAGTAAACTGGAGCAATGTGAAATAAAGTGTCTTGCTCAAGGAAACAACACATCACCCAGTCTGATAATATATATATAAATCTATAGTCTGTCTCAAATGACCACTTTACAGTGTGGACTGAGCAGTTTATGTTGGGTCATCTAAATGACCACTTTACAGTGTGGTATGGGCTGGGCAGTTTTTATTGTGTCATTTAAATGACCACTTTACAGTGTGGGCTAGGCAGTTTTTGTTATGTCATCTAAACAACCACTTTATAGAGTGGGCTGGGCAGTTTTTGTTGTGGCATCAAAGTGTCGTATGAGTACATAAAATTAATTAAGCTTTATATTTACCAAGTACCGGTAATTTTCTAAGAGTTTCAACAAAGGAGCCCGGCTACAAACACTATGCTGGAAGGAAAGAATAAAGACTATATATACATATATATCTCAAATTAGTATTTCATGTAGAATAGATAATAATAATTCTGAGTATTTTATTATTTAATCCTTTAGCATTTAAACTGGCCATATCCGGCCAGAATTTTCTCAACTCTTTTTGTTCAAACCAGCTGTAACCGGTCACTAATACTGATTTTGAGGTATTGTTTTCAAAATAAATAATATCGAAATCTCATAGATTTGATATTATGTGAGATAATTATGTGAGGTAAAGCCTTTACTGTGAAAATACAATAGTATATATAGAGTAATGTAAATGTTATGTAAGGTATTATGTGGGTAAAGCCTTTACTGTGAAAATACAATAGTATATATAGAGTAAAGTAAATGCTAAAGGATTAAGATTTGATACCAATAAGAATTGGGAGTGGAATAAAAGCAGGGGTGGTGAGTGGCGTTTGGAAAAATCTGGAAAATTAATAAACGAGAGGAGGGGGGGGGGGCATTATTCAACACATGGGAGTACACTAACTGTCTTACCATCCACTTTGAAAACCATATAGCTTTGTAGTCAAACAAAGCAAATAAATGTAAAGCTTCTAAAGATGTTTGGCTGGTGGCAGAACTGGTCTTGGTACAACAGATTAGTTTCAGACTGACATCTAAGATTTCTGTGAGGAATCTGGTGAAGATAGGAAGAAAGGAAGAAAGGAAGAATAGTTGTTGAAATGTGAGGAATAGAAAGGAAATGGAAAATAATTGTTTCTACTTTAGGCACAAGGCCAGCAATTATCCCAGTGTATTACTGGTACTTTATTTTATCGACCCCGTAAGGATGAAAGGCAAAGTTAACCTCGGTGGGATTTGAACTCAGACTGTAAAGGGACGTAACTCTATGATGGAAAGCATGGCATCCAACCCTCTACCGATACTGCCAATCCACCACAATGGAGAAAGTGATTAGCTCTATTGTTTTATTACATAGCTGTCAGGAGGAGATGAGGGAGGAGGAGAAGCAGGAAGGGAGAGAGGGAGAGGAGGAGAATGAATGAGGAGATGAGGGGGAGGAGAAGAGAAGAGGGGGAGGAGAAGAGAAGAGGGGCAGGAGAGAAGAGGGGCAGGAGAGAAGAGGGGAAGGAGAGGAGATGGAGAAAGGAAAGGAAGGAAGAGAGAGTATGAGGAAGAAGAGGGGAGAGAAGAAGAGGGAGGAAGAGGCGAGGGAAGGAGAGAGGGAGGGGAAAGGCAGGGAAAGACAGAGCAAGAAGTAGAAGAGGAGAGGAAAAGAAGGGAAGGAAAGAAGAAATGTCCAACATTTTACCCATTTCTAAGTCAGTCCAGACAATATATCTACAAGAATAATCTAGATATGGAAGAAGAAGAAAAAGAAAAAGAAGAAAAAAAAGAAGAAAAAAAGAAAAAAAAAGAAGAAAAAAAGAAAAAGAATAATAATAATAATAAAAAGAATAAAAATAAAGAAAAAGAAGAAAACAGAAGAAAAAGAAGAAAAAAAACAAGAAGAAGAAGAAGAAGAAGAAGAAGAAGAAGAAGAAGAAGAAGAAGAAGAAGAAGAAGAAGAATGGTTCTGTATATTTAGAGGAATTGAAGAAGGGTGGGAGTGGGGTATGCTATGTAATGCTGCTCATTATCCTAAAATAATCTCATATGAAAAGAAGATACTTGCCTATGGTAATCAACATGTTGGCATCGTTAGTAGAGTGGGTGCTACCACAGTTAACGAAGTCAGCCAGGAAAGTTTAATTAATTAAAATGACACCAGTAGTGATGAGAAAAGAAATCATTAGCTTAATTATTAATTGTAGTCAAGAAAGGCAAGGGAAATAACTTCAGAATTGAAATAAATTATAATTAATAAAAAATAAAATGACCCATATTGTTGGCAGCAAGGGTGACAACTCTGGACATATTTTGATCTTATGAAACCTCATCAGTGTATCATTGTCTATCTCAGTTTAGAATGACTAAAAAAGATATAGGGTGTTAGTTAATGAACACTAGGTGGTATGATAATGTCAAATACTGACTAAAGGACTTCTTTTTTGCCCATTTATTCCTGAGAGGGTCATGGGAGCAGTCTTCAAACACATCTTCCAGTGGAACCTGTCAGAAGAAACCATCTCCAATTAATCTAGCTGGATCCCCAAGTGAAACCAGCTGAACTCATGGATATTATCCAACTATCTTGCTTGGGGTCTACCAGAGTCTTCTGCCAGCTAGTTTGTGATCTCTCCATTTTGGAGAAGTAGAAAATCTACATGGAGTGGTTATCTGATCTCTGAGTTATGCACTAATGAAATGAAATATAGGAAGGATGTTAGAGAGGCTCAGGTGAGAAATGAAATATAAGGATGTTAGAGAGGCTCAGGTGAGAAATGAAATAGAAGAAGGATGTTAGAGAGGCTCAGGTGAGAAATATAACATAATGATATGTCAGGAATATGAATATTGAATAATATTAATATAAAATATGGCGATGATCTCTAGTAAGTGGGTGGGATGTGGTAGGGGTAGAAACAGAAATATGATGCACAGTAACACCAACAACAACAGCATATCTTTCATATACATGAGTCATTTAATGGACACACAATACACACACACATGTAGACACACATGTAGACACACATGTACACACATACATTCTTATGGTTTTTTCAGGCTTTAGGATGTGGCCATGCTGCAGCATTATCTGGAAGGTATTTATCACAGAAACTGTAATAAACATCAGCCTGATGAGCCTCCAAGCTCGAGTCAGACTTTAGACATTTTTTTAGACAAACATTTCAATACTCACTTTTCCGAATATCTCATCCAGTACTTTGGAACCTCCAGCTGGAATTTGTTCATCAGACGAAACTGCAATATATACAAAAAATAGTTTTATGTTGGGGTAAAGAAAACCTTTCTTTAGAAATAAACTCTTTTTTTTAATTAGAATTTGTTTTTTTACTCTAACATAGCAGATACATAAATGTATTTGTGAGTTTTATATTGAATAATAACATTTGATCCATTTGCAAGCAAACAGCCTCACTACGCTATGTTTTTAAAAACATAGCGTAGTGAGGCTGTTTGCTCATTATTATTCGATATAAAACAGGGCGGTGAATTGGCAGTATCGGTAGAGGGTCGGACACCATGCTTTCACGCATAGAGTTTCGGCCCTTGCCATTCTGAGTTCAAATCCCGCCGAGGTTAACTTTGCCTTTCATCCTTACGGGGTTGATAAAATAAAGTACCAGTAATGTACTGGGTAATTGCTGGTCTTGTGCCAATAGTAGAAACAATTATTCGATATAAAACTGATGAATACATCTCTTTTCTTTTAAGAGTGCGGAGCTTGGAGATCAGAGTCACTCCAGGTAGGGCTGTTACTCCTCTGAATTGAGAGATCACAGCTTCGATATTAAGGGTATGTTGTTAGAATGTCTCAAGAAAGAATCACTGGATAGATTTTACGGGCAAAACCAACTAGCAGGAGACCCAGGGGTAGGGACATTTAGTGATTCCTTTGCATTTGTTCTAGATGTATCTATGTTCAGGGTTAGCTGTTTGATAATCATCATCATCATCCTCCTCTTCATTGCCATTTAATGTCCATTCTTCTATGCTAGTATAGGTTAGACGTGGTCCTATTTGCTATTCCATTTGTAAGACTAACACTTTATTTATTCAGCTATCTCCGTTAATTCTGCTAAGTAGAAAATAATTTGAACACACATCTTCCCCCAACACACGCACACAAATAACTATACAACAAAATCAATATTCTAAAAAAAAAAAAAATGTAGCAAAAGGCTTAATGGAAATAAGATATTGTGAACAGATATATAGGAAACAAACCATTTACCATTTTAAAAATTTTTATCATTTCTGGTGCTGTGACATCTAAACCATTTTGCAGTGATATAGATGGATGGTCTTCGTGTGAAAGGATTTGGAATATCAAATTCTCCACTGTGAACAAACATAGCAGAACATTAATTTATTCCATGGAAAAATGCATTAATTGGAATTTTTGTAGGATAAAAAAAAAAAAAATCAAAATAAAAAAAAAAAAAATCAAATAATGGCGTGAAGGAATAAAAGAAATTTACATAAATTAAAGATTTATTGGCTGTTACATTTAGTGCTTTCTCCCCGAGGACAATATTTGGTTAATTTTATTGAGAAATACATTGTTATAGGATTGGTTATAATTCAAGAGAATATTAACCAAAAATAAAAGCTTTCTTCCAGGGAAGTTGAAGAGGTTTGAAGTGAACTAGCCTCTACAATTTCCTTTCTGATAATGTATTGATTGGTAGTGGTTTGCCTACCATTGGTTGATGTTGTAGTGGCTGTAGTAGGTGGTGGTTTGCCTACCATTGGTTAGTGTTGTAGTGGCTGTAGTAGGTGGTGGTTTGCCTATTATTGGTCGGTGTTGTAGTGGCTGTAGTAGGTAGTGGTTTGTCTACCATTGGTTGATGTTGTAGAGGCTGTAGTAGGTGGTAGTTTGCCTACCATTGGTTAGTGTTGTAGTGAATGTAGTAGGTGGTGGTTTGTCTATTATTGGTCGGTGTTGTAGTGGCTGTAGTAGGTGGTGGTTTGCCTACCATTGGTTGATGTTGTAGTGGCTGTAGTAGGTGGTGGTTTGTCTATTATTGGTCGGTGTTGTAGTGGCTGGTGGTTTGCCTACCATTGGTTGATGTTGTAGAGGCTGTAGTAGGTGGTGGTTTGCCTACCATTGGTTGATGTTGTAGAGGCTGTAGTAGGTGGTGGTTTGTCTATTATTGGTTGGTGTTGTAGATGTTTAGTTAGTTATTAAACATATTTGACTTTTACTAAAAGAGGAAAACATATTTGAAATGCTAACTCATCATATTATGTCTAAAAGCAATAATATTAGAGATATATTTCGCAAGACAGAACGTATGGCTATATATATCTCTGAAGAGTTGGAACAATTTGTAACAATTTATTGTATAAATAACCAATAAACTGCAGAAAGAATATGTCAAGAGAGCAAGTGATAACTGTTATAATCTTCAGATGATTGTCTTCTGTTTACAACAACGAAATAGAAATTGTGAAATATGCTAAATAACGACTGGAATAAACAAATGTAAATAAATATTTAATTTATGTAAATATGTACTAACAAGACACATGATAAACTTAGAATGTTTTCATGTTTTCATCATGCAATTTTCTATACATTGTTCTATACTCACAGTGTGTATATATATATATATATATATATATATATATATATATATATATATATATATAAACAAATATATATATATATATATAAATATATAAGCAAATATATATATAATTTTCTGTTCATTGTTCCCTACATTATATATATATATTATATATATATAGTGAGTATGAAACAATGTACAAAAAATGGATATATATGCGTGTATGTATTTGTGTGTGTGTATATATATATATATATATATATATATATGAAGGATATAACACAGTGGAAAAGAAGTGAAGGGGGCTGAATTACATTATTGATTTAATAGGAAAGAGAAGGGGAAATCATTAGAGAGATAGATAGATATATAATAGAGAGAGAAAGAGAGAGGGAGGGAGAGAGAGGGGGGGGCAAGATAGATAGATAGAGAGAAAGAGAAAGAGAGAGGAGGGGGGGGAGAGAAAAGCTAAATAAACGTTATTAGTAAAAGTTTAGATAGAAAGTTTCCATTAAAATTCCAGCAGATATTCCATATATTCTACAGAGCATCGGTATATCTTTTGAAGTGGAACCATTAATACAGGATAAAACATGAACTGAAATCCTAAAAATCTTGATTACTAAATAACAGGAATAAATAAGGGTTGGAGGGAGTCGAGAGAGAGGGTGAGGGTGAGGGTGAAGGGGTAAGTGGAGAGAGGGTGAGGAGATGGAGGAGAGGGAGGGTGAAAGGGGGTAGGGATAAGTGGGGAGAGGGGGAGGGAAAAGGTTGAGAGAGAGAGAGAGAGAGGGAGGAAAGAGTGGAAGAGGGGGAAAGGATAGAGAGAAAGGGTAGAAACAGAGAGGGAGGGAAGTAAAGATAAAAGGAAAGAGTAAATAAGACAACAAAATAAAATAAAATAAAATAAAATAAAAGAGCAATGAAAGAAAAAGCATAGCAAAAGTCATGTAAATTCTATAAATAGTAGTAGGAGGGTGGTGGTAGGGTGAGGAGAGATGGGAGAGAGAAAGAGAAGAGAGAGATAAAGAGAGAGATGTGTGAGAGAGATAGAAGAGAGGTGTGTGAGAGGAAGAGAGAGAAGAGAGAGAGGTGAGAGAGAGAGAGAGAGGTGAGAGAGAGAGAGATAGAAGAGAGGTGAGAGAGAGAAGAGAGGTGAGAGGTGAGAGAGAGAAAGAGAAAGAGAAAGGGAGGGTGAGAGGTGAGAGAGAGAAGAGAGAGGGAGAGAGAGAAAAGGAAATAAGTAATAAAAGGAAATGAATTCCAAAGACAATGTGTATATGTATATCTGTGTGTATCTGGGTGTATATGTATATCTGTGTGTATGTATCTGTGTGTATGTGTGTGTGTGTGTATACATCTGTGTGTGTGCATGTATGTATAAGTGTATGTGTGCCTGAGTGTGTATTATGTATCTCTCTCTCTCTCTCTCTATATATATATATATATATATCTGTGTGTGCAGCATGTTAATGTGTATGTGTGCCTGTGTGTGTATCTATGTGCATGTATGTATGTATGTATGTATGTATGTATGTGTGTGTGTGTGTATCTGTGTGCATATTGTGTATATGTGTTTATGTATGTGTGTATGTATATATATGTATGTATGTGTGTGTGTGTGTTTATGTATGTGTGTATGTATATGTGTGTATGTATATGTATATATGTATATATATATATGTATGTGTGTATGTATATGTGTGTATGTATATGTATGTATATATGTATGTGTGTATGTATATGTGTGTATGTATATGTATGTATGTGTCTGTGTGTCTCCTTGCAACTGATGCTGACAACATGGCAGCTAATCACTAGATGCTGAAGAAATCATTGACATATGGAATTAACCAAAACAAAATTGAATTTCATTTAAATTAATTGAAAGTGAAAATTTTCATTAACAGCAAATAACAAAATTTAAATGAAGATAAACAAAACAAAACACCTAAAACATATATATAAATATATATATATGTGTAAAACATATAAAACATATATATATAAAACATATATATATATATGTTTTATATATATATATATATATATATATATATATATATATAAAACATATATATATATATAAAACATATATATATATATAAAACATATATATATATATATATATATATATATATATATATATATATATATATATATATATATATATATATATATATATATATATATATATATAACAAAACACACGTATATACAAATGACATTTCACAACAGCAATTACATAGACAACAACAACAACAACAACAACAACAAGAGGGACACCAACTGTATAAACAACAATAACAATACAAACAACAAGAGGAACAACAACTGCATAAACAACAACAACAATACAAACAAGAGGAACAACAACTGTATAAACAACAACAACAAGACAAACAACAACAAGCGGGACAACAACAATATAAGCAACAACAACAGGAATAACAACAAAAGAGGAACACCAACAGGAACAACAACAACAACAGCAATAATAACAAGAGGAACAACAGTACAAGTAGCAACAACAACATCCATAATACAATCCACATTAGTGAAGAAACTGTAAGAAACTGAAGACAATGGCATAATTAACCATAAATAACTAACAACAATAACAGAAACAGTAACAACAACAACAACAATAGCCACAGCAGCATTAACAGTAACAGCAATAATAACAACAACAACAACAGCAATAGCCACAGCAGCAATAACAGTAACAGCAATAATAACAACAAAAACAGTAACAACAACAGCAACAGAAACAAAATGTCTTTTAACATAACTTTGGGCTAGTCAAAACCTTGCAAGCAAATCTGTATGAAGTCTGTCATATATACACATGACTGTGTGTGTGCAGATATATATACATATATATATATATATATATATATATAGGAAAAAGTATGACCCGACGCAGAGCTCAAGCCGTCAAAACGGCTTGAGCTCTGCCGTCGGGGTCATAATTTTTCCTATTTCCCACTCTACTACCCTAAGTATTGAGTACTCTGGTGTGTTATGGTTCATCTGGTTCCTTACCACAATTCCTTTGTTATATATATATATATATATATATATATATATATATATATATATATATATTAAAGGTTAAACAAGGTTCAATGAATAAATCAAAGAATGAGTTTTACAATAGATTGGAAGCACTCAACAGAATTTGGTTTTCTGGAGTTATTAATATTAATTCAAAATATTAACAAAAATAGATATTCTTGTGATCAAGTATATTTTATTATACATATTTCAGAGGTACAGAGTTAACTTCAACAGTACGTCCTCATCAGATAAAATAAGATGATGCATGACATACCCTGACATAGTAGATGGTTAAGATTCAGTCATGGTAGTGATATATATATATATATATATATTTTGACAGCTAGATCTGAACTGAGTTCAGATCTAGCTGTCAAAATGGCTGCAGCTCAGCAGTCGGGGTCCTGACTCTTTTCCTATTACCCACTCTACTACCCATAGTATCGACTACTCTGGTGCGTTATGGTCCACCTAGTTCCTTACCACACTTCCTTCGTTATATATATATATATATATATATGTGTGTATATAAAAGGATTGATTGACTTTTGTCAAATTGTACCGAGGAAACAATGTTTTCGTTGGTCTTTCCAGTTGCTAATACTATCTATCGGTCGCAACTCCAGGTAGAAGGAGCAATGTGAAATAAAGTGTCTTGCTCAAGGACATAACACATCGCCCGATCCAGGAATCAAATTCCCAACCTCAAGATTGTGAATCCAATTCTCTAACCACTCAGCCACACGCCTTCACTTTATATATATATATTTCAAACATATCTCATTTTGTTTCACCCGTTTAGCTTGTTCGCTTTTTTGGCTATGATGGTTAACAGCTTCTTTACCATCGTCTCAGTGTGTATGACCATTTTAACTTATGTTTATAGCTCTGTAACTCCTTCTTCATATCCATGGAGCGCTTGTCTGCACAATATGGAAGTTGCGTTTTGCTAATTTCTACTCGCCGAAATGCGATTCTTGCTAAATTTATATTTTTATATATATATATATATAATGTGTGTGTGTTTGAACAATTAAACCAGAAGTCAGGCGTAGGTAGAGAGTTAGTTCATTGTTTTACAATCGTTTCAGAGGGTTGATTGTAGTGGTTAAGTTACTACCCATTTCTAGTCCCCAAAACCCTGTTTAATTGGCCGTCTTCCTCAGAAACACTAAACTATGATTTTATTTACACATTGTTTGGGTGTATTCAAATAAAGCTCAATACTTGGTTGGGATTCGGATTCATCTCATCCCTGAAAGATTAACCTTTTAGCATTTAAACCAGCCATACCCGGCCACAATTTTCTCACCTCTTTCTGTTCAAACCAGCCATAAATAGCTGCTTATACTTATGTTAAGGTATTGTTCTCAAAATAAATAATATCAAAATCGCATAGATTTGATATTATGTGAGATAATTATGTAAGATAAAGCCTTTACTGTGAAAATATAATAGTAAATACAGAGAAATGTAAATGCTAAAGGGTTAAAAGAGAAATTTCAAATTAGCAGGGTTTATATTGAGAATTTAATGTAATAAATATGGACCAGGTTTTTTTATTGAGCAATCTTTTAATTTTATGATTTCACAGCCAAACAGCAGAAACAATAATGACAAGACACACAGCCATTAAAGTAAAGTGTGTAAAGTGTTTTATTTACCAAGTAAGTTGTAAACTTCTTTAGTGGCAGGGTTCATATTGCTGAAAGCATGTGAGATAAACTTTAGACTGAGAGCCTGGAAAATAGAAAGAATGAAAAATGGTGGTGTACTTAATGTTGGTATGGAAGAGCAAAGTTGACAAAACTACTTTTGATATGATTGATGTCTTTGATAAACACCTCCAAGTTGGTATGGAAGACCAAAGTTAACAAAACTACTAATGATGGTTTCTGATTTAGGCACAAGGCCAACAATTTCTGGGGAGGAGAAAAGCCGATTAAACCGACCCCAGTGCATTACTGGTACTTTATTTTGTCGACCCAGTAAGGATGAAAGGCAAAGTTAACCTCTAGTGGGATTTGAACTCAGACCATAAAGGGCCACAACTTTATTCCACCGTATGTACATATGAGAGAAAACTGAAGTACCATTTTATCATCATCATCATGACCATATTGTCCAATGTCCAACCAATAATGACACAAACATTAAAAAAAGAACTTACTATGACATGAATATAATTAGCAAAATATATAAATAATAGTTTCTAGTATAGGCACAAGGCCAGTAATTTGGGGGAGGGGGAAGTTGATTAAATCGACCCCAGTGTGTGACTGGTACTTTATTTTATCGACCCTGTAAGGATGAAAGGCAAAATTAACCTCGGTGGCATTTGAACTCAGATCATAAAGGGCCGTAACTCTATGCTGTAAAGCTTGTTGTCAGACGCTCTACCGATAACGCCAATCGACTGCTCTTAAAATATATAAATAATTGTTTCTACTTTTGGCACAAGGCCAGCAATTATCCCAGTGTATTACTGGTACTTTATTTTATCGACCCCATAAGGATGAAAGGCAAAGTTAACCTCGGCGGGATTTGAACTCAGATCATAAAGGGACGTAACTCTTTGCTGCAAAGCATGGTGTCAAAATATATAAATGATGAAATATATAAACAAAAAAACATACCAATAATATAACAAAAAACATACCAATAATATAATAAAAAACATACCAATAATATAACAAAAAACATACCAATAATATAACAAAAAACATACCAATAATATAACAAAAAACATACCAATAATATAATAAAAAACATACCAATAATATAACAAAAAACATACCAATAATATAACAAAAAACATACCAATAATATAACAAAAAACATACCAATAATATAACAAAAAACATACCAATAATATAACAAAAAACATACCAATAATATAACAAAAAACATACCAATAATATAACAAAAAACATACCAATAATATAACAAAAAACATACCAATAATATAACAAAAAACATACCAATAATATAACAAAAAACATACCAATAATATAACAAAAAAAAAAATAGATAAGGAAAACAACAAAACCAAAATAAAAACTTAGATAACAAACTACACTAAGTCCACCAGATTTTTATATATTAATACCATTATCTTTTTCTTTGTAGTGGGAGGGTTTTGTAAATACAAGGTATTTGTATAATGTATACACACTTTTATTAGAATGTTGTTGAAGTATGTATACATTTTTGGAGGACACCCTGTGTGTATATATATATATATCATCATCATCATCATTTTACGTCCGCTTTTCATATATTAAAGTACCATCATCTCTTTCCTTGGAGATTCTGTGGGTGGGTTTTGTAAATACAAGGTGTCCCGAAAAAATGTATACATACTTTTATTAGAATGCTTTTGAAGTATGTATACATTTTTTGGGACACCTTGTGTGTCTATATATATATATTTTATCATATATTAAAGTACCATCATCTCTTTCCTTGTAGATTCTGTGGTGGGTTTTGTAAATACAAGGTGTCCCGAAAAATGTATACACACTTTTATTATAATTCTGTTGAATGTGTATACATTTTTGGGGGGACACCCTGTGTATATATATACACATTTTTTTTCTTCTTTAAATGATCTCCTTGCTTCAGTTATGATTCCTTGAAATAGTTTTTCAGATCTTTGGAGTAGCATATACAATTAATACATGTTACCAAATAGAGCGGCTTCTGGTGGGGTGGGGTGGGGTGGTAGGGACAGTGTCCTGGTAGTTGGAAAGTTTGGATGACCTAGCTTGTACATATGTTGGTGGTGGTGGTGGTGTTGACAGTGATGGTGATGATGATGGTAGTGGTGGTGGTGGTGATGATAGTGATGGTGGTGATGATAATGGTGGGTGATGATGATAGTGATGATGGTAGTGGTGGCAATGGTGGTGATGATGATGGTGGTGGTGATGATAGTGATGATGGTGGTGGTGGTGGCAATGGTGGTGGTGATGGTGGTGGTGGTGATGATAATGATGATGGTGGTGGTGATGATGGTGTTGGTGGTGGTGGTGGTGATCGTAATGATGATGAGGATAAAATGGTACTTCAGTTTTCTCTCATATATATACATAATACACACACACACACACACACATACATATATGACTTCTGATCTAAACAGGTTTACTGAAATATATTTTTTCCTCCTCTTTGAAGAAGAAGAGATACAATATCTTTTTTTGTCTTCTTTTAATCGTGTATTAACAAAATGTTGAAGAGGAACGATATCAAATTAAACAGTCGGCCTATATGACTATCAATTTCTCTACAAGTAAGATCAATAATTCTTCAATAGATAATTTCTCATAGTAGATTTCTTTTCATAAAATACGATATGTAGCAGAAGTAGGAGTCAGGAGGTGGGGTGAGAGATAGTGGTGTGTGTGTGGGGTGGGTTATCTACAAGTGGCTTAAAAGTCTGTAGATACATATATACCGGGGAGGGGTGGAGTGGTGATTAGGAGAGTAGCATGATGAAGAAGAGAGGAAATTTAATCATTTTTGCAGGGAGGAAATAAATAAATTAAAAAAAAAACCTAAAATACTAAAAAAATAAAAGAGAAGCTTGTTGAGAGTTTTAAAAAGAAAAGTGAGAAGATGTGACTCTTTTATCATTTCTTAAAAAGTAGAAAAGTGAAATAATTTATAACGGATATAATAACCAGAATATGTGACAGCAGCATCAAATAAATAGATTGTGAAGAAGAATTGATGTATTCAAGGCAGAACAGAATATAATAATCATAATGATGATGATGGTTGTGGTGAGAGTAATGAAAATAATTTCATATATTAGAACAGGACCAAAAATGTGTAAGGAATGAGCTGAATTAATTGATGGCCCTAACTACACAACTAATATCTATTTTTCAACACTGGAAGAAGCAAAGGTTAAAAACAAACCCAGCTAAGGGAAGATTTGAACTCTGACCAGAGGAAAATGGAACTAAATAATCATTTTGGATTTCAGAGTTGTCTACCTGGCAATCTTTGACAAGAATTAACATTAACACTTAATCTTTCTTTTCACTACAGGTGTAATTTGTAATTTTATACATTTTAATGCAGAAGTCCTTCATTATCACCATCATCATCACCACTATTTAATGTCCACTTTCCCATGCTAGCATGGGTTATATAGGTTTGCATCAATGTCAACCCACTGATATACTTGATACAAAAAAAAAAAGCATCTCTCTCTCTCTTTGTCTCCCTCAATAAACACTAGCTTCATTATACTAACACAAATAAAATATTCTATGTATAGAATAACAGGTGCAAGTCATCTTAAAGTAAGAAACAATTTGTTAAAGGTGGTAACTTCTAATTACAATTGGTATCATTCATTTATTTAAATTATAGTCTCTGAACAAGAATTGGTATCTACAAATGTATTACTGCTGATGGGTTGAACTTTTTCTCTTTTTTTTTGTCTTTATTTGTCTTTTTTTTTTGTCTCTTTTTCATTTCACTATTAAATTCTACTAAAAACATTAAATTTTACACAAAACACACCAGCTCTCTAATTAGATTTATTTCGAAGCTTTTTCTATGGAATTAAAAATAAAAAAATAGTCAAATAAAACAAACAAATAATCTCCCAGATGATGTAGCTTAAAAATAAACAAACAAAAAATCAAAAGTAATTTTGTTATTATCAAAGACAATTTCAACCTGACAAAATCTGCAGTTCAATTTAATCTCAGAATTCCTTTTATATTAGAAACTAGTAAAATTGGACAAAGCTATTTTATAGAATCTTCTAGGCTTATGTAATCTAATCAATTTTGTAAATGAATTTAAGGATGAAGCAATCGAATGAGGAACTGATGGAATGTGGGTTTTAAAATTCCAAATTCCAGGTTCCACCAATTTCATTATTTTGGATCACAGATGGAAATTTCAGTCAGGCACAAATTTGGTTTTAATCTTATAAAGAAACAAACAGGATTGGATTAGACTCGATCTAAATAATGGCTCTTTGATTTCTGATGGTTGGTGGCATCAAGATAGATAATTGTTTTAATGGTCACCGATCAATAATTGGTTGGTTAGTTAATGTAAAGAATTTGTCAATCTGTTGATGGGTACTGAGCAGTTTTCTGCGATCTCATTTTGCAACTTCTGCATAAAGCTCAGAAGAGAAAAAAACAAATCTAGTTTATTGGTCATTCCAAATATATTACCATTAACCCTTTAGCATTTAAACCGGCCGTATCCGGACAGAATTCCCTCAACTCTTTCTGTTCAAACTGGCCCCAACCAGTCCTTCATACAAATGTCAAGATATTGTTTTCAAAATAAATAATATCCAAATTTTACTACAACTAGTGGTCATAGTTATCTTCTACTACTACTACTACTACTACTACTACTACTGCCACTGTTACTACTACTACTGCAGATACTACTACTACAGCAACCAAGTGCTCTTTCTTTAACCTTTTAACATTCAAACTGGCCATATCCAGCCAGAATTCTCTCACCTCTTTCTGTTCAAACCAGCCGTAACTGGCCACTCATATTTACGTTAAGGTATTGTTCTCAAAATAAATAATATCAAAATCTCATAGATTCAATATAATGTGAGATATTATGTGAGATAAAGCTTTTACCATGAAAATACAATAGTATATATAGAGTAATGTAAATAGTAAAGGGTTAAATTGGTAAATTTCAAATATAATACCATTAAATTACTATGCAGTAGAATAAAATAAAGGTGATTCAATAAATAGATGATCTCAGTATTGGGAACACCAGAGGCTTTACAGATGATCGACTATTAATTTGATGTGCCAGAATGAAGGGCCAGTTTAAAAGTGCCTCCTTCATTATAGAGTGGTGGCCATGACTGGAATATATATATATAAACACAAACACATATCTTTATATATGTATATAAACACCTACACACACACACATATATATATATATAAACACACCTACATATATATCAAGGGTAAACAGGTAACTTTTTGTATGTAGAGAGTTATATAGGAGAGTATATTATTGCAAAATAGTTTTTATACACACACACATATATATATATATAGATGATGAAGGACTTTGACGAATGGAGAGATGCTGTGCTGAATAGGACCCGTCCCACCCTTGCAAGCAGGGAAAAGCAGACGTAAAATAATAATAATAATAATAATAATAATAATAATAATGATGATGATAATGATGATAATGATAAATATATATATATATATATATATAAATATATATATATATGTATGTATATGAAACGGCTTGAACTCTGCCATCGGGGTTAAACATTTTCCTATTACCCACTCTACAACCCTAAGTATTGAGTACTCTGGTGCGTTATCATCCATCTGATTCCTTACCACATCTCCCTCGTATATATATATATATATATATATATATATATATATATATATATATATATATATATATATATATATATATATATATATATATATATATATATATATATATATATATAATATATATATATATATATATAGAGAGAGAGATTCATTCATTATATATATATATATTTTAGTTTTAGCTATCACAGGCAAGGCCATACTGGAGCACAATCTGCATGTGTATGTGTACACACCACACACACATACGTGTATTTTGTTATCTAAACAGATATATAACAGAAAGATAGCCATTAATAATTAAAAATGTTAACACTGAAATAATATATGAACTGTTTGCTAGTGATGCCTGCAACGACTGTAGTAAAGAGGTGTTTCTAGGTACTGCCATTACAATGTAAATGTCCCTGTAGGGAACAGTTTGCTAAAACATACAATATAAACCAAATAAAACAAAAAAAAAAGTAATAATATTGATTTGTTTCTAATGATATTAAACAATGCCTTTACAAATATTTCATATTTTCTCTCACTACTTTTTTCACAGATGAAACTAACTCCTCACGACACAATTAATTATTGTATTATATTTAATTATAAGAATGGTGGCTTGGCAGTAACGGTAGAGGGTTGGACAACATGCTTTGCAGCATAGTGTGGTGGTCCTTTACATTCCGAGCTCAAATCCTGCCAAGGATAGCTAACTGCTAACTCTCTGTTCTTCAGAGAAGCTCCCTACTAACAATTTGCAATAAATACTGCATGAAGCTCACAACATACCTACATGACTTAAAGAATTAGAAATACCAGCTACTAGGATACCTTTTGATCTTTTGAATTCCTGAAATAATATTACTCTACGCCAGTGCTGGATTTACCATTGTGCTTAGGTGTGCTTAAGCACAGGGCCCCTTGGCCAGGGAGAGGCTCATTTTCCTGCCAAAAAATTTTTAAAATGTCAAACACTCAAAAGGGCCTCATAACTTAACTAGCACAGGGCCTCATTTGTCCAGAATCAGGCACTGGTCTACACCAAAATATTGAATTCTGTTTTCCTTAGCAGTATGCAAACACAGAGCTCAAACCTTCTTCATTGACACACACGCACACACACCCAGACAGACACAGACACACACATCATACACACTTTCAGGTTGAAATAGATGTTGTAGTGTCTCATTCAGAGAAAACTCTCAACAACTAATGGCAGTGCCCCAGCTTGGCCTTAGCCTATCAGCTAGAACACATAACAAATAGAGTAACTAAATGTGCGTGTGTGACAGCTCACACCTATACAGGTTTAGCTGGCCTCCTCCAAGGTATTTCTCGTTGGAGGTGTCTTGGGTGATTTAATGATAGGGACCCCAGTCCCTATCATCTCATTTCTACAGCTGAGTAAACTGGAGCAATGTGAAATAAAGTGTCTTGCTCAAGGAAACAACACATCACCCGGTCCGAGAATTGAACTCACAACCTTTTGATTGCAAGCCCAATGCTCTAACCACTAAGCCATGTGCCTTCACTATTTAGAGTAACTAAATAGAGTAACTAGCCATATTTTTTCAATTCTAAAACTCAAACCTGCCCTAAAACTTCCAGGTTGAAATAGATGTAAACATCACATCAGTCTAAAGTGAAATTATCTTCCATATTATTTTCATTACACATCAAAGAATTACTTTCTTTGTCTTTTATTTTTTGGTTCTGAAATATGAAATAGTTTCTGTCATGCATGTTGTTTCTTCCATAAGGAAGGAAAAACAACAACAAAAAAACATATCAAGTCTAAAGATGTGTGGTGTGTGTATGTGTGCATGTATGTATATGTATGTATGTGTGTGTGGTGTATATGTGATGGTATCTGTGTGTTTGTGTATATGTGTGTGTTGGTGTGTTTGTGTTGATGTGTGTGGAGTGTGTGTGTTATATGTAGTGTGTGGTATGTGTGTGTGATGTATGTGGTGTGTGTATGTATATATGTGTGTATGGTGTGTGTTGTGTGTGTGTATATATATATATGTGTATGTGGTGTGTGTATGTATATATATATATATATATATGTGTGTGTATGTATATATGTGTGTATGTTGTGTTGTGTGGGTGTGTATATATATGTGTATGTGGTATCTGTGTGTATGTATATGTGTGTGTATGTTGTGTTGTGTGTGTGTGTATATATATGTATATGTGGTGTGTGTGTAGTGTGTGGTATGTGTATGTATATATATATGTATATGTGGTGTGTGTGTAGTGTGTGGTATGTATGTGTGTATATATGTGTGTATGGTGTGTGTGTATGTATATATATGTGGTGTGTGTGTGTAGTGTGTGTGTGTATATATGTGTATGGTGTGTGTTGTGTATGTGTGTGTGTATATATATATGTGTATGTGGTGTGTGTGTGTATGTATATATGTGTGTATGTTGTGTTGTGTGTGTGTGTATGTATATATATATATG
The DNA here is from genome assembly GCA_964016885.1 of Eledone cirrhosa. NCBI lineage: Eukaryota > Metazoa > Mollusca > Cephalopoda > Octopoda > Eledonidae > Eledone > Eledone cirrhosa. The sequence continues at coordinate 3,708,842 of OZ024755.1, forward strand.
TGTGTGTGTATGTGGTGTGTGTGTGTGTAGTGTGTGGTATGTGTGTGTGTGTGTTTTTCCTTTTTTCAGTTTATTTCCAATTGATTCTTTAGGAAAAGATTAAGTTTTCCAAAAGGAGGAGGAACTCTTTGAGAAGTCATCACGAGAAGAGTTGAGTGTAGAAGTGCTTCAGTCTAAAGGATTCGGTAAATGTGATGTCATGGTTGGAATTATTTAGAATTAAAAAATAAAAATAAAAAACCCCACAAACAAACAACAAAGTTACTGGAACAAAAAAAATGAAACAGAAAAAAAAATATTAAACCATAAATAATAAAAATGTAATAGTAAAAAATAGGAGGATAGGGTAGAGGAGAAGAAGAAGAGGAAGGGGTGGCAAAGAGGAAAGAGAGGGGGGAAGGAAGGGGAGGAGGTAGGAGAGGAGGAGGAGACAGAAGAAGTAGAAGAGGAATGGGTGGCAAAAGAGGAAAGGGAGGGAGGGAGGGGGAAAGGAAGGGGAGGGGAGGGACAGACAGAAGGAGGAGAGGAAAGCATCAAAATATAAAAAAAATAAGTGAACAAAAAAAAATTGTAATAATAAAGAAGAATAAAGTGGAGAAAGATGTGGCGGAGAGGAGGGGGGGGGGGGGGGAGAAGAGGAAGGAGAAGAGGAGAGGAAAGCATCAAAGTTAAAAAAAAAGAATCTCCATGGGTTATACTTACGGATAGTTGTTCATCAGACTCAGAAAAGACATCAAACAAGTGTTCTCTGATTAAGGGCCAATGATCACTACCAATTATATCAGCTGCTGTTGATACTTGCTTCAGTGCTTGCATAGTTTCCCTGCGGCACTGAAATGTACACATTCCGTTGCACCAACAAGTGCTCATTTAAAATTTTCACCTAGAGTAGCAGTTTGAATCAATTTATTTGTTGTTTTTTTTAGTTAGGTTAGTTTTTTTTTTTTTAGTTTTTATTTTCAGATACATCTTAACAAAGTCTTCTTTTAAATTTTTTTATTTGGGGAGGGGGAGGGGGGGGGGTTAACTTTAATTTTTTTTTATCTAATTCATATTGAATTATATTTCATTAAAATGAATGTTAAATGAAATCAGCACATAAGCACTGATGAGATGTAGCAGTCAGAACCCACAATCCCCAAACCTTTAAAATCAGGGAAGAAAGGAAAAAAGGGTGGGGTGGGAGAATATAATGATGACCTAGATAGAGTAGTAAGTTATAACAGCCCTTTTTATTTTTTAAATTACAGCTGCAGCATCCATGCTGGAAATGATACTTCAACTTAATGAGTTTACCTTGCCCAGGTGTGCAAACAGGAAGTTTTAATTAGACATAATGGATCTTAACGCACATACATCATATATGCAAGAAAAGATTCTTGAGATCTTTTTATTTTTTAATTGAAAAATAATACTCTGAAATATAGAGAATAGAGAAAATAATATTCTATGAAATGTTTTGTAAAATGGAATTTCAAATGTCCAAGTGTAGTTTTATATTCTTAGTTGCTTCACAGCGTAGAAACTGGGATAAGTCGGATGAACCTCCGGGTTCGAAACAGACTTTAAAGATTGTTTTTATTAGCAACAATAGTATATACTTTATGAAAAAACCAGTGTAAGAACATTTGATGTTTTGGGAGATGATAACTGGAAAAATTTACAGAAATATTTGCTTTTGAAACTGACCCTTGTTTTATGATTAAAAACTGTTTTTAAAGTATTTATTTCATTTCATTCTTTGTGCAGTGGCTAGGACTTCAATTCTTTTGTGATATTTATTCAGCATTTCTTTTTCTACTCAACCCACTGGTTCACCAACCATTGCTCAACTGCCTATATTGCCAGTCCAGCCATATATGTAGGTCTACATCTAAACTATAATAAAGTAAGAAGCGTGGGACTGCGTACAGTTTATAATTTTTATCCCATTAGTAAAATAAGTTGGATTACTTTGAATAAATAATGAATGAATATTACATAATTTATCTACTAAATTTCGTGGCTGTTCATTAAATATATTTTATTATTTATTTAAAGATTCACTTCTTTAACATTTTCAAATGTCAACACTTCTGGTTAGCAATCGCTTAAATAAAAATATTAATTTTCTGTCACTAATTTTCTCCTAATGCAGTTTATATATAATATCGTCTTTTTTTTAATGTGGTTTTTCTGCTAGTTATAATAATAATAATTGTTTCTACTTTTGGCACAAGGCCAACAATTACCCAGTGCATTACTGGTACTTTATTTTATCGACCCCCGTAAGGATGAAAGGCAAAGTTAACTTCGGCGGGATTTGAACTAAAATCATAAAGGGCCATAATTATATGCTCCAAAGCATGGCGTCCTAGCCTCTACTGATACTGCCAATAATGAAATTATTGTGTACAGTGCTCAGATGCACTACAATGACATTTAAAGCTGTCTGCCACCCAACCACCAACAGACCAAGTACACACTTCCCCAACAGTAACAGAACCTGTGGGGCCAGGATTGGCCCCTACAGCCACCTCAGAGTGTCACCACATGAAACAGAACAATTCTTCCCACTGATCTTTGCAAGTGAAGAATTCACCATTCATTTATATTTATAAAAAAAACTTCTATCATAATTTTATGCAAGAATCTCTATTAAGTCATGTTCTAAACATCAGTTTAATTATGAGAAAGTTACTTTTATTATCAAATCTGTTCAAATGTTTGAACATTTTTCAAAATTATTTGAAAAATCATTGTGGCTTTCATGAGGAATATGGTAATGAAAAGGTTAAAATAAATTATACAAAACAGAAAATGAGTTTCTATAATACCACGACAATAATGTCAATGATGATGATGATGATGATGACATCATCATCGTTGTTTTTACGTCCGTTACAACAAAACAAAAACAACAAAATAAGGTATATCTAAAATATTATTATATATTATAAAATAAAACAAAAATACACATTACTTTTTATAATAAAATGGAGGAAAAAAGCGATGATGTTACGATGTTAAGAGTAAGGTCTTGACATTAACCTTTTAAAGTATAATTTAAAAAGAAAGCAATAATAACTACAAAAGAAACAAGAGAAAATATATAAAAAATATGACATCAGATTGAGAAATGAAGGAATTACTTTGAAAGGGTAACAGTTGTGTAGCTAAGTCTATCTACACATCTCTCTTTTTCTCAACATATACACGTGTGTGTGTGTATATATATATATATATATATATATATATCTGAGTACTTTATACACTGTCATTATCTCAGTTGTGTGTATGAATACACACGTACACACAAACTCATACATATATGAGCATATACATACATGAGTACAGGGGATGAGAGAAATAAAAGCCTGCATAGGTTTTATACAGTGTATACGATGTATATACAGAGTATATATACATCCTTAGATAGACTTTATACATTGTATATGATATATACATCGTTGCATAGGTTTTATACACTGCATAGGATATATATATATACTGTATATGATGTATTTACACATCTTTGCATAGGTTTTATACATTGTATATGATATATACCCTGTATACGATGTATACACTGTGTACAAGTGTATATACACATCTTTGCATAGGTTTTATACACTGTATATGACATATACGATGTATATACAGTGTATATATACATCGTTGCATAGGTTTTATACACTCTATATGATATATACGCTGTATACAATGTATATACAGTGTACATATACATCCTTGCATAGATTTTATACAGTGTATATGATATAAATACACTGTATACGATGTATATAGACATTGTTTCATAGGTTTTATACAGTGTATATGATATAAATACACTGTACACGATGTATATAGACACTGTTTCATAGGCTTCATACAGTGTATATGATATATACACTGAACACGATGTATATAGACACTGTTTCATAGGCTTTATACAGTGTATATGATATAAATACACTGTATACGATGTATATAGACATTGTTTCATAGGCTTTATACAGTGTATGTGATATAAATACACTGTACACGATGTATATAGACACTGTTTCATAGGTTTTATACAGTGTATATGATATAAATACACTGTATACGATGTATATAGACATTGTTTCATAGGTTTTATACAGTGTATATGATATAAATACACTGTACACGATGTATATAGACATTGTTTCATAGGCTTTATACTGTGTATATGATATAAATACACTGTACACGATGTATATAGACACTGTTTCATAGGCTTTATACTGTGTATATGATATATACACTGTATACGATGTATATAGACATTGTTTCATAGGCTTTATACAGTGTATATGATATAAATACACTGTATACGATGTATATAGACATTGTTTCATAGGCTTTATACAGTGTATATGATATAAATACACTGTATACGATGTATATAGACACTGTTTCATAGGCTTCATACAGTGTATATGATATATACACTGTATACGATGTATATAGACATTGTTTCATAGGCTTTATACTGTGTATATGATATATACACTGTATACGATGTATATAGACATTGTTTCATAGGCTTTATACAGTGTATATGATATAAATACACTGTATACGATGTATATAGACATTGTTTCATAGGCTTTATACAGTGTATATGATATATACACTGTATACGATGTATATAGACATTGTTTCATAGGCTTTATACTGTGTATATGATATATACACTGTACACGATGTATATAGACACTGTTTCATAGGCTTTATACTGTGTATATGATATATACACTGTATACGATGTATATAGACATTGTTTCATAGGCTTTATACAGTGTATATGATATAAATACACTGTATACGATGTATATAGACACTGTTTCATAGGCTTTATACTGTGTATATGATATAAATACACTGTATACGATGTATATAGACACTGTTTCATAGGCTTTATACTGTGTATATGATATAAATACACTGTATACGATGTATATAGACACTGTCTCATAGGCTTCATACAGTGTATATGATATATACACTGTACACGATGTATATAGACATTGTTTCATAGGCTTCATACAGTGTATATGATATAAATACACTGTATACGATGTATATAGACACTGTTTCATAGGCTTTATACTGTGTATATGATATAAATACACTGTATACGATGTATATAGACACTGTTTCATAGGCTTCATACAGTGTATATGATATATACACTGTATACGATGTATATAGACATTGTTTCATAGGCTTCATACAGTGTATATGATATATACACTGTACACGATGTATATAGACACTGTTTCATAGGCTTCATACAGTGTATATGATATAAATACACTGTATACGATGTATATAGACACTGTTTCATAGGCTTCATACAGTGTATATGATATATATACACTGTACACGATGTATATAGACACTGTTTCATAGGCTTCATACAGTGTATATGATATATATACACTGTATACGATGTATATAGACACTGTTTCATAGGCTTTATACAGTGTATATGATATAAATACACTGTATACGATGTATATAGACATTGTTTCATAGGCTTTATACTGTGTATATGATATAAATACACTGTATACGATGTATATAGACACTGTTTCATAGGTTTTATACAGTGTATATGATATATACACTGTATACGATGTATATAGACATTGTTTCATAGGCTTTATACTGTGTATATGATATAAATACACTGTACACGATGTATATAGACACTGTTTCATAGGTTTTATACTGTGTATATGATATAAATACACTGTATACGATGTATATAGACATTGTTTCATAGGCTTTATACTGTGTATATGATATAAATACACTGTACACGATGTATATAGACACTGCTTCATAGGTTTTATACTGTGTATATGATATAAATACACTGTATACGATGTATATAGACATTGTTTCATAGGCTTTATACAGTGTATATGATATAAATACACTGTATACGATGTATATAGACACTGTTTCATAGGTTTTATACAGTGTATATGATATATACACTGTATACGATGTATATAGACACTGTTTCATAGGCTTTATACAGTGTATATGATATATACACTGTATACGATATATATAGACACTGTTTCATAGGTTTTATACAGTGTATATGATATATACACTGTATACGATGTATATAGACACTGTTTCATAGGCTTTATACAGTGTATATGATATAAATACACTGTACACGATGTATATAGACACTGTTTCATAGGTTTTATACAGTGTATATGATATAAATACACTGTACACGATGTATATAGACACTGTTTCAT
>OZ024755.1:3720131-3742631 GCA_964016885.1 Eledone cirrhosa
CAATGGAAACTTAATGAAATGAATAGCTTGGCAATAGATTGGTAAAGATGGTAACTTGTTGGAACAACATAGTTTTGTTTGATTTGCTTTGGAATTTGTTGTGAGTCTCTCCATTGATGTGGTCCAACTCTGGCAAGATGGAACATCACCAAACACTTGACAACTTTCAATAGAATACAGAACAGACTGCTATTGGGGGTAACACGAGAGTTAAATGTCTGGTATAGTGTAGAATAGAAAGTTATATATATATATTATATATAATAAATTGAAGTGAAAACCAACAGGTGCATGTGTTTTTATTGGCAACATGACCCTTCCAAAGTATAACAATATCTGTTTCAACATGTGTCGAAATATATATAGAGGGGGGGGGGTGAAGGAGACAACAATAAAATCACATAACAGGATAATTGAAACAACTGTAGCTTTGTGAAATATGTGGTTGACCGCTACAACCTTGAGTGTAGGGAGAGATGGAGAGAGAGGGGATGGAGAGAGAGATGGAGAGAGAGAGAGATGGAGAGAAAGAGAGATAGAGAAATATATATATAGAGAGAGTGAAGAATTGAATTTCCATGGAAACATTAGTGAGCAGTGGAGATATATGAATGGGATGTATCAACCACTGATTCACAACATATTTCTAAGCTTCGTTTCCTCTACGTCTCTCTCTCTCTCTCTCTCTCACATCTCTATATCACTCTCTCTCTCCCTCACATCACTATACCCCTCTCCCCCTCTCTCTCACATCTCTATATCACTCTCTCTCTCTCTATATATATATCTTGTTATTATTTTGTTATTTATGTCAAAATTATTATTATTATTATTATTATTTTTTTTTTTTGTTTCAAATTATATTTTTACTGTTTCATGACAATGATTATAAAATAATTACTGGAATAATTTCAATTTTTTAAATTGAATTAACAATGATAATGATAATAATGAAAATGATAATAATAATAATAATGATGATAATGATGTGATGATGATGACAATAGTGATGATGACAATGATAATGGCAATGTCACCAACAACTATAATAACTAATAGTGAAATAAAATAGAAAAAAAAAGAATGTAGGCTTGATAACAACAACAGTACCAACAACAACAACAACAACAGCAACCAAAAAATAACAACAGCAACAACAACAACAGCTGAATTATAAAATAATGTTAGAAGGATAAAAATAAAAAAAAATTAAATATATAATAAATATATAATAAATATTAAGACTAAAAATAATAAAATGATGATGATGGGGAGGTGGAAGGGGAGGACGTAGAATACCCCCCCCCCCCCCCAAAAAAAATGTACTTAAATTGCAATAGATTCAAACTTAATACACTGAAGTGAATTGAATGTTCAATATATTGTAAAAAGTATGAAATAAATCAGTAAAAATAAATTTAATTATAACATTAGCGACTGCATCTAAAATATAATCATTCTGAAGTGAAGTATTAAAAAATATATACTGTACATGTGGTGTGGAATCAGTAAATACTGTACTGTACATGTGGTGTGTACATGTGGTGTGTACATGTGGTGTGTACATGTATGTATATTTTGATATATGATGATGATTATATATATTATATATATATTATATTATAAATATATATATATATATACATATATATATACACATATACATATATATAAGTATATATATGTATATAAGTATATATATATACATATATATATAAGTATATATATGTATATAAGTATATATATATACTTATATATATATGTATATATATATATATAAGTATATATATATACTTATATATATATGTATATATATATATATAGGAAAAAGAGTCAAGACCCCGACGGCTGAGCTCCGGCCATTTCGACAGCTAGATCCGAACAGTTCAGATCTAGCTGTCGAAACGGCCGGAGCTCAGCCGTCGGGGTCTTGACTCTTTTTCCTACTATCCACTCTACTATCCATAGTATCAAGTTCTCTGGTACGATATGGTCCACCTGGTTCCTTACCACACTTTCTTTGTTTTATATACATATACATATATATATATATATATCTTGCTCAAGGAAACAACACATCACCCGGTCTGAGTTCAATTCTCAGACCGGGTGATGTGTTGTTTCCTTGAGCAAGAGACTTTATTTCACATTGCTCCAGTTTACTCAGCTGTTGAAATAAGGTGATAGGGACTGGGGTCCCTATCATTCCACTGCAAAGTGGATGTGTAGGCGCCACGGCAAAAAAGCACCCAGCACTCACTGTAAATGAGGTTGGTGTTAGGAAGGGCATCCAGCTGTAGAAATCAAGCCAGAATCAGTTCCCGTCCCACCCTTGCAAGCATGGAAAAGCGGACGTAAAATGAAATGAAATGAATGATATATATATATAAGTAGAAGGGGTATTTAATTTGTTGGAAATCCGACAAATATACAAATATAAATGTTTATAACTGATTTAGAGCACTCAACAAGTTCCTGGAGTAAATATTCAATGATATTAAATAAATGGAAACTATATTTATAAAACCATATTTATTTTATTATATATATTTCAAGGGTACCACCAAAGTGTTTTGGTACCCTTGAAATATATATAATAAAATAAATATGGTTTTATATATATGGTTTCCATTTATTTAATATCATTGTATATATATATATATATATATATATAATAAAGAGTTGGGACCCGACGGTTGAGCTGTTGCCATTTCAAGAGCTAGTTTCATACTCTACAACTCCAAGTATTGAGTACTCTGTGAAATAGATGGAAAAACTATGATGATGATAATGACTTCCAACTTATCACTGTTCCCATCCGTTCTCCTTACAACTCTACCTGCTCTCTCTCTCATATACTTCCATCACTTCTCTAACCAATTCCTTCACGCCTGACTGCCAACCCTCTCAATGTTCATATCACTCCTTCATGTAGAACCATATCGAAACCTTTCTCCAGATCAATAAACTAAACTAAAAAAAAACCCAACAAATTCTTCCACTTCTAAAAGTCCCGGTACTTTTCCTGTAACTCCCTCACAATATAAATTCCATCAGTCATTCATTGTCCCAGCACAAATCCCAACTACATTTAATCAATCTTCACTCCCCCCCCCCCCATCTTCCTCTCTAACACTATTTCCAATAATTCCATTCCATGTTTCAATAATGTAATAGCTCTATATGAGTCACAGTCTGTAGGATCAGTTTTCCTTATGTACAGAGAAATGGTTGAGAATACTCAATTCCCAAGCCACAGAAATATGGTCTTCTTTCACTACCAACCCACAAATTTCTGTCATTCTCTTCACACTTTTCATTGCATTTAACCCTTTAACATTTACTCTACATATACTATTGCATTTTTGTCGTAAAGGCTTTATTTTATATAATTATCTCACAGAATATCGAATCAACGTGATTTTGATGTTATTTATTTTGAGAACAATACCTTAACATCAGTATGAGCAACCAGTTACTGCTGGTTTCTTATATGACTGATTATCTGACAGAATATCGAATCAACGTGATTTTGATGTTATTTATTTTGAGAACAATACCTTAACATCAGTATGAACAACCAGTTACTGCCGGTTTCTTATATGATTATCTTACAGAATATCGAATCAACGAGATTTTGATGTTATTTATTTTGAGAACAATACCTTAACATAAGTATCAGCAACCAGTTACTGCCGGTTTCAACAGAAAGAGGTGAGAGAATTGTGGCCGGATGTGACTGGTTTAAATGTTAAAGGGTTAATACACCTCTTGCAACAGTTGGCCCTCTTCCACTCTTTACTTTCCTCAATGCTTTCTCCATTCCTTCCTCCACTATCTCCTCTGCCAGTTCAAGACCTGGATTTCTCTCCATGTTGCCAGCCCATTCGTTCTCCACATTCAACAACCTCTCCATATATATCTTTCACCTTTATATTCTAAATATGTTTATGTATAAATGGTAAAATCAAAATATAGTGGAGAGCGAAACTTCAAAGAAATAAATATTGTATTTAACTAACAGAGAGTGGCTCTTTAAAGTGGTGTATAAATTACTGGACTGCAATATTTTTTTTTTTTATCGATTGACAAGATTCCAGAGCACATGGGTGGAACTTGTCAAATTGGACCAAGGAAATAATGTTTCCATTGGTCTTTCTAATTTCTAATACCATCTATAGGTTGCAACTACTGGCAGAAAGAGCAACATGAAATAAAGTGTCTTGCTCAAGGATATAATGCATTACCCAGTCTGGTAATCAAACTCACAACCTCACAATTGTGAATCCAATTCTCTAACCACTAAATATGTACATCAATGAGGTACATTGCTTGGTCTAGGAATTGAACTCACAACCTCACGATTGTGAATCCAATTCTCTAACAACTAAGTCACGCAACTTCACAGTATTTTACCTGCAATTTAGTTATTGATTCTTGAGAATATATCATATAGCGTCTAGTCATTATACTTGGCAGTCTTTCATTTGCACTAACCCATCTACTCACTATTAAGCAACAACAACAACAATAGTAATACATTCATAATGGTCGAATGATGATTGTGCTGTGTTACACACGGACATCATATTATATTCACCTCAATCAACGAAGCAGGGAAGGAATAGAATTCCCTCCATTTCTCAGTTGAGTGGTTAGCATCAGAAACAACGCACATCTATAATATATTTGTTCTTTAAAAAAAAAAAAGGAAAAAGAAAAGAAAAAAGAAAAGAGAACCAAAATGAAAAATAAAACCATAGAAAATATCCCAAATTTTCAAAACCAACTTCCGGCAAACTTGAGGTATTTGGCATTCTTATTTGCCAACTGACTTCACACCAGTGAATAATCACAATATTTGGGCAGTTAGTTTTGTCTATAAAACTTTCATTTTAGTTATTAATAACCATTAATTCGAAAACATGTTTGGGAGGTGTGGGATTTCATATTACAGAAGAGAAAAAAAAAACTTCCCAAAAAAGCAAAGAATTTAAATGAAAACCATTGCTTCATTTGTTTGTTAGTTTCACTTATTTTCCACTCATACATATTCAGGTGAACATGACTAGCTTTTAAACTAGATGTAGATCTATTATATATTGATTTCTTTATATAGCACCAAGGCAATATAACATAGAGTGACAAATAATATTTATAATAAACAATGTTAAAATACAAGTGTGTTGTTACATAATGAAACAAGGTGAAATATGTTTGGATAATATTGATTTCTTACATTGGAACAAAACCACATATCATTAGTTGAGGAAATGCTGTCAAGCTCCTGTTTCTTTTGTTCAGCGAATCAGATTTTTTTTCTTTCCCACTTAGTCAGGGAGAGAAGGGCAGAACCTATGTGTCAATGCCTGTTCATTTTTTTCAGGGGACCTCCAAGACTAGCAAGGAAGGCAAGGAGCTATTTTCAAAATGAAAGCTTGGTTCCATTCTTGCAATAGAACAAACTCTACCAAATATATGCATTAACCCTTTAGTATTTAAACTGGCCATATCCAGCCAGAATTCTCTGACCTCTTTCTGTTCAAACTGGCTGTAACTGGTCATAACCAGTCACCAATACCAATGTTAAGGTAATAACATCAACATCTCATAGCTTTGTGAGGTAAAGCCTTTACCATGAAAATACAGTAGTATATATAGAGTAATGTAAATGTTATGTGAGATATTATGTGAGGTAAAGCCTTTACCATGAAAATACAATAGTATATATAGAGTAATGTAAATGTTATGTGAGATATTATGTGAGGTAAAGCCTTTACCATGAAAATACAATAGTATATATAGAGTAATGTAAATGTTATGTGAGATATTATGTGAGGTAAAGCCTTTACCATGAAAATACAATAGTATATATAGAGTAATGTGAATGTTATGTGAGATATTATGTGAGGTAAAGCCTTTACCATGAAAATACAGTAGTATATATAGAGTAATGTGAATGCTGAAGAGTTAAACACAAACACCATTTTGGCAGTCTGGTATTTCTTGATAAGAGAAAAGCAGCCTGTCAGTTATGTTTGTTGTCAAGATAAGATCTAATAAATCATGTCAAACTGAGACAATCTAGATTTACCTGAAAGGCTTGTGAGACATGTTTAATAGTATATATGTAAATAAGACGTTATTGCTCCAGTCTGGCCACAAAACACTTAGCAAACACCTTACACCAACCTCTGCTAATGGCACCTGACAAACCAACCTATACTAACAACACCTGTACTAATGGCACCTGACAAACTAAGCTGTACTAACGACACCTGACAAACCAACCTGTATTAATGACACCTGACAAACTAAGCTGTACTAACGACACCTGACAAACCAACCTGTACTAACGACACCTTACACCAACCTCTACTAACGACACCTGACAAACCAACCTGTACTAACGACACCTTACACCAACCTCTACTAACGACACCTGACAAACCAACCTGTACTAACGACACCTTACACCAACCTCTACTAACGACACCTGACAAACCAACCTGTACTAACGACACCTTACACCAACCTCTACTAATGACACCTGACAAACTAACCTGTACTAATGACACCTGACAAACCAACCTGTACTAATGACACCTGACAAACTAAGCTGTACTAATGACACCTGACAAACCAACCTGTGACCCAACCTCCAAATTAAACATATAAAATACATTCACAAAAAAACTAATGTAAATAATTGTTTCTATTTTTGGCACAAGGCCAGCAATTATCCCAGTGTATTACTGGTACTTTATTTTGTCGACCCCATAAGGATGAAAGGCAAAGTTAACCTTGACGGAATTTGAACTCAGATCATAAAGGGCCGTAACTCTATGCTGCAAAGAATGGCGTCCAACTCTCTACCAATACTGCCAATCCACCGCCCTAATGTAAATAATGACCAAAGAAAATATATCAAAGAAATCTCTTTGTCTTCTCCTTCAAGATGAACTCATGATTTCACTACGAAAACTTGGTTACCTGTGGCAAATCGAGGTCAACTTGCCCTTTCATCCTTACGGGGTCGATAAAATAAAGTACTAGTAATGCACTGGGATAATTGCTGGCCTTGTGCCAAAAGTATAAACAATTATTATTAAATAAATATTTTTGTTTACTAGACAAAAAATGGCCACCAGCATTAAATAAATAATATATTTAATATACTTTAATTTAGTTTTCAACAGCTTACAGTAAAGAAGAAACCTTATAGATTTATCTAACTTTACTGTTTCAAATCCCACAGCTTTATCTGATTAATTTTCAGAAGCTTTTTAAATCTTAATTTTTTTTCTTTTCTGTATAATATGATTGGATTGTGCTAAAACTTTAAGACTAGTAAGTCCATCATCTTCATCATTGTTTAACATCTAGCTTCTACGCTAGCATGGGTTAGATGGGAGTTGTTCCACTTGAGGCAAGATTGGTTGGGTGACCGTGTCTCGCTCGTATAGGACTATCTGGCAGGATACCCTTCCTAGCACCAACCACATTTACAGTGTGGACTGGGAGCTTTTTACTGAGTTACCTACACGGCCACATTACAGCGTGGACTGTGTATTTTTTTGTCGTGACACCTACACGACCTCATGTATTTGGACTGGATGTTGTGGTACCAACTTTACAGAGAAAGGGTGGTGTTGGTGGGAGTGGGAGGATGGAGTAGGGGTAGTGGGTTGGGGTGTATATTTGGTTAAGAGGTGCCTACTGACTGTAGGTTTTGCTTTGTACATAGGCAAGGCGGGTCTTCTGTATTACTGCGTGGCACCAAAGATCTCGTTCCAGTGACATTGTCTTAGAGAGGTGCAAGTGTGTAAGGTCGGAATTTATCAGATCGTCCCAGGTTTTTATGGGTCTACCTACTCCGTAACTTCCATCAATTTTGATCGCCCTGCACTTTTTTATACAGCTGTCGTCTTTCATGCGCATCACGCGACCATACCAATGTAGTCTTCTCTCAAGTAAACAGCATCTGATCCCTCTTATTCCTAATTTCTCTCTTAGTTCATTTATGTTTTGCCGTTTGCGTATATTACTATTACACATCGAACGGAGCATGCATGCTTCGTTCCTTTCCAGTCTGCATAGATCCTCTGCTCACAATGCCCATGTCTCACTGCCATGTAACATTGCTGTTCATATACAGGCATAATAAAATCTGCCTTTCATTTTTAGAGAGAATCCATACATATATATTCTTGGTGTTTAAATATCAGTTAAATTAAGATGATTCTGTATTCTTGGGAGTATAACAATGTTGAACATACCCAATAATGGTTCTGGCAAAAACAGGAACTTTGTAAAAGGAATGTCATTAAGATTGACTAATGGTCATTGTATTGTAGATATTAAAGGAAATTGCTTTTGGCATTTAATGAAAGGTATTGTTGAGACTAATACCAACATGCCTTCCTTTATTGCTTTATGTCATGGTTTTTGCATAAATTAAATTTTCTTGTAGATCCTTCATTTTATTGCCAATTTTATTCTGTTCTGCAAGCCTTCTGAGACTAATTTTCTTTTAGCAGCATAAAACTGCACCTATTTCAAATTTTAGTAAATTAGCATTGATGTTCCGAACACAAATACTACCACGGCATTTGTATAGAGACATCACGTCATCAAGAAGCTATCCATCGATCCTATATTCCTGCAGAACCTTCTAAGACCCTCCCAGAAATAAGTGGACAAAGGCGGCGGCAAAGAAGAAGGTGATGAGGAAAGAGAAGAAGATGTAGTAGGAGAAGGCAAAGAAGAAGCAGCATATATATATCATCATCATCATCATCAATATATATATATATTTATTTGTGATTGCCTCATCGAATAGTACTTGCTGTGTGGCAGCTACAACTTTGGTTTATACCTAAAATATATATATATCATCATCATCGATTAATGTCCATCTTCCACACTAGCATGGGTTAGATGGGTCCCATTTAGAGGCAAGTTGTATCCGGTGTCTGTGTCTCGCTCATAGGGGATGTTTCTGGCTGGTTTTCTATGACTTGATGCCCTTCCTAACGCCAACCACATTGACAGTGTGGGCTGGGGGGAAAGGGTTATATGCATGTGTGTGTGTATATAATTTTTCCTTCCTTTTCTTTCCTTCCTGGCTTTTTGATTGAGAAAAGGCCTTGGGCACACCGCTGATCTCGGTTTTACAGCTGATGAAGGATTTCTTTTCTTCTCTTTTTTCGTCAATACTACCTTCTTAAACTTTGTTTTCAGTAACCACACAGCTCATTTCGTTTCTTATAATTTTGTATGTATATATATATATATATATATATATATATATATATATATATATATATATATATATATATATATATATAGGAAAATGTTTGAGCCCGACCGTCAAAATGGCTTGAGCTCTGCCGTCAGGGTCAAACATTTTCCTATTACCCACTCTACTACCCTAAGTATTGAGTACTTTGGTGCGTTATGGTCCATCTAGTTCCTTACCACACCTCCTTCGTTATATATATATATATATATATATATATATATATAGTAATAATAATAAATTTGAAACTAAAATCCAAATCTGTTATTTTAATAAATATATATATATATATAACCAAAATTAAATTAAGGATGTCATATATATATATAGTTTATATTTAGATCTCACTAATACACTGCTATCTAGATATATGTGGCTTATACTTATTATCCCTGATTGCTCGATACTTACACAATATACCAGCATTTACCAAACCAAACAGCCTAATAATATAGGATCTAGGAACAAATTTCATTTTGGGACATTGTTTATTTATAGGGTAAAATGCTTTCTGCTAGTGGAATAATATCATTTGGAATAAATCATGGCCAAGTATGTGTGCATGTGCATGATCATGTGTATGTGTGTGTGTGAGTGTGTGTGTGAGTGTGTGTGTGTGGCTTTTCATTTTACCCTTTTTTTTTCTTTGGTTGTTCTTTTTTAAGACCAGTAGAGAAAAATAGAACAAAGAGTAAGAGAGGAAATGAGATCAGCTACAGTTCAACAGTTCAATGAAGTGCTGTACAATGAAATATAGCATGTTAGAAACACAGTAAAAGGACAATGAAAGGCTTCGTACAAACAATGGAAACATCGGTATTAACATGGTTCGTTTGAATAGAAGCAAAAAATAGAAGTTTCTATCTGGGAAATCAGATGGCATTATTGGTTTGGTCAGTGTAGCCTTACCTGTAATTTATAGAGCAATCAGGCAGATATGAAATACATATCAAAGATATATAGAGAGAGAGAGAGAGAGAGAGAGAGAGAGAGAGAGAGAGAGAGAGAGAGAGAGAGAGAGAGAGAGAGAGAGAAGTACATGGTACAAGGTAATTTAGTTTGAAAGGGGAGTAGGGAAATACAATGGACAATTCATTTGTAAAAATGAGGTTATTGCTGTTGCATTTATATATTATATATTATATATATATATATATATATATATATATATATATACACATACACACACACATGTATATATATATATATTTGCTAGCAGGGAAAGTGGAAGTTAAAACAACAATGATGATGTATATTATTGATAATATATATATCATCATCATCATCATCATCGTTTAACGTCCATCTTCCATGGGTTTGGACGGGAGTTTTCCCACTTGAGGCAAGATTGGTTGTCCTGCTCGTATAGGAGGACAACCAATCTTGCCTCATATATATATATAGCTTTTATCCCTACAGACCCTGTAGTAAATGAGATAACGACTAACAAAAGTATATAAACTGGGGATGAACCTCTAAAAGTCAATGAAGTTTGACTCCTAGAACCACGTATAGCCAACCAAACTCTGGTTATCAAACAATAGCAGGATAAAGAATAAAGGTTTTTATTGTTTTGTAATAGTGTACTATATTATTATCCTTTTAGTCTCCCTCACGCCTCCACTTAACAAAACAACAATATTAAAGAAACAGTAAGGAGACCATAAAAGATATGGAAGAATGCATTGTTTTTAAGTTTTGCATTTGAAAAGGGGATTATAACCCTGAAATATGTTGAAATATACTGGGTAAAACATTACTTTTTTTCTGTTTTATTTGCCATTTTTTGCCCTTTATATATTTCTATATTTCAACCGTATTGTACCAGCTTTCTGAAATACTTATAAATTGATTATTACATAATAACTATACCACTGTATAGTAGGTAATAGAATAGACTAATGTTTTAATATTAACTATAATATTTCTGTTAAGGTATTATAATATTAACTACAATATTTCTGTTAAGATGTAATATTTCTGTTAAGGTATTATAATATTAACTACAATATTTCTGTTAAAGTGTTGTAATATTTCTGTTAAGGTATTATAATATTAACTATAATATTTCTGTTAAAGTGTTGTAATATTTCTGTTAAGGTGTTATAATATTAACTACAATATTTCTGTTAAGATGTAATGTTTCTGTAAAATGTTAAAATATTAATAACCTAACAGAAACTCAGTATAAATAACTAAATATTCTATAATAGGTACTTAATATCTTTATTGTTCCACACCCAAAACTAAATAATAATAATTTTCCAATCTTTCTTGCACCAATTCATCGGATCTTCCCTTCCTACTTGAGGTTTATTTAAAAAAAAAATTATTTTTTCTGCAGGCTCTGCTAAACCACGGCAATTTACATTGAATATTGATTGCACCCACTTCCTGACACACACAACCCCTTATCCCACCCTGCTAAAAAAAAAAAGAAACGCTTACAGACAAAAAAAATATTAGTGGCTTCTAGTTCTGTGTATGAAAGAAAGAGGGAGAGAGATAATGAGAAAGCGAGAGAGAGAGAGAAAGAGAGCGAGAGAGAATTAGAGAGAGAAAGAATGGAAAAGAGCAACAAGTATTTGAATGTTGTTTTAGACTACGAAGTATCATTGGAAAACTAATTGAAGATGAGGTTGATGCAACAGAAATTGGTAATTTAAAGAATTCTTACTCTTACCATCTCTATTTTGTTTGTTATAATGAGAGAACTAGCAAGAACTGAATGGTCTCTTAACATTTTACTGTAATTCTTTACTCACTTCCTCTTTATTCTATCACAGCTGAATCTCAACCAAATCATTATGGAACTAATGAAATGGTAAAAAGGGGAAAAAAGACATGAGGAAATATAAAAGAATTTCTAAGGGAAATGTCATGGGTGCTTTTTTGAAATCTCAGTAAAGGTTACTGCCATTTATTAATCCTAAACATTAATTATGGTTCAAAACAAGCATCCTAATGCTTCCTTGCAAAGAAATATATATTTTTTTCTTTTAGTGAGCAATTAAAAAAAAAAAAAAAAAAATCTAATTTAATTAAAGATATACTTATTTTTTTAAAAATCATTAATATTTAATTAATAATTTCAATTTTTAAAGAGTGATAAAACAAATTAAATAAATGTTGGTGACATGACAAAAAGCACCCAGTCTAACCTGTCTATTGGTCATTTTGGGGCCACGATAAAAAGCTCATGGATGTTATCCAGCCATCTTTCTAGGGGTCTACCTCTGGGTCTCCTGCCAGTTGGTTTTGCCTGTAAAATCTGTCCAGTGATTCTTTCTCAAGACATTCTAGCCACATGCCCATGGGATTTGCACCTAGAGAGTTCCCCTTCAAGGTACAAGCCTGGGCAAGATGTGTTTATGGAAGACCAGCAGTCACCTACACATACCAGTCTTCCCTCTCTCCATACCACTGATGTTGTCCAAGGGAAAGGTAATGGCTGATACAGCTTGGCACCAGTGACATCGCAACTCATTTCTACAGCTGAGTGAACTGGAGCAACATGAAGTAAAGTGTCTTGCTCAAGAACACTATACAATTCTCAATGCAGGAATCAATCTCACAATCTCATGATTATCATCACAACACATTAACAACTAAGCCATGCTCAAGAAAGTAGCCATAATATTTAAAAAAAAAACATGAAAAATCATTAAAAACTAAAAGACAAAAATCAAAACATAATAGAAATCCCATTTAATATAAAAATGAAAATAAATTTCAAAATTAGTGGACAACGAACCTGTGAAAGTTATCATTATATTCCTCCAAGTGACGCAGTGTCTCTTCAGCTTGTTGTAGAGAACTAGCATCATGGATATATGGTTCCAAACAAATGAATAATTGTTTGATTCTTTTCACCAGTTCACCTGAGCTGTCGAGTTTTTCTTCCATCTCAGAAAATTCAGTTTGTTCATCCGCAGCTGGTGTTGCCATCTCTTTACACTGCAGAAAATGGACAACATTTAATAAGTCTACAACATTTATAAAATATATTCATTGTCTATCATTGTTTTTTAGTAAAGAAAATAAATTCAAACAAAACAAAAAATAAAGTGAAATTAGGTAAAAATAATTCTTATAAATCTAATAAAGATTCTTTGAAAATGTTCTACATTTATATACATTTTTAATGTTTGAATAGGTTTATATGTTGTGGTAAAGATGTAAGTTTTAATATTTTAGAGAGAATAAAATAAGTATTTAATGTTTTTGACAGACTGACGTAAAGTTGAGTCAATAAACATAACACAACGTAACATAATATTAAGAAAAAAACACTGTAACTTCAAAATGATGAACTTCGAAACAATGTAAGCCGAGGTATACCTGTACAAGGTGAAAAACTACAGTAATGGATTGAAAATGTTGAGGAATTTAATAATAATAATGGGTTATCTGACATGTCCAGCTATTTTAGCAACATTTGTGTATAATACTGCCCAATATATCCAGTTATGGATAGAACACTGTTTAACATGTCCATATATGGATATAACACTGTTTAACATATCAATCTATGGATATAACACTGTTTAACATATCAATCTATGGATATAACATTGTTTAACATGCCCATATATGGATATAACACTGTTTAACATATCAATCTATAGATATAACACTGTTTAACATATCAATCTATGGATAGAACACTGTTTAACATGCCCATATATGGATATAACACTGTTTAACATGTCCACATATGGATGTAACACTGTCCAATATATCCATCTATGGATATAACACTGTTTAACATGTCCATATATGGATATAATACTGTCTAACATGTCCATATATGGATATAATACTTTCTAACATGTCCATATATGGACATAACACTGTCCAATGTGTCCATATATGGATATAACACTGTCCAACATGTCCATATATGGATATAACACTGCCCAACATGTCCTATTTTAGAGTACGACATAGTAGAGATGAAGAGAACTGGAGAGGAAGATGTATTGGTGGATGTTTGATGGTGGAGGGTGAATACATCCTACTAGTTTAACCCTTTACCATTTACATTATATATACTATTGTATTTTCATGGTAAACGCTTTATCTCTATGAGATTTTGATATTATTTATTTTCAGAACAATACCTTAACCCTTTAATGTTCCAACCGACCAAAACCGGCCAGAATTCTCTACCCCTTTCTGTTCAAACTGGCTGTAACTGGTCACTCAAACTGGTGTTAAGGTATTGTTCTCAAAATAAATACTTTCAAAATCTCATAGATTCGATATTATGAGACATAATTATGTGAGGTAAAGCCTTTACCATCAAAATACAATAGTATATATAGAGTAATGTAAATGTTATGTGAGATATTATGTGAGGTAAAGCCTTTACCATTAAAATACAATAGTATATATAGAGTAATGTAAATGTTATGTGAGATATTATGTGAGGTAAAGCCTTTACCATTAAAATACAATAGTATATATAGTAATGTAAATGTTATGTGAGGTATTATGTGAGGTAAAGCCTTTACCATGAAAATATAATAGTATATATAGAGTAATGTAAATGTTATGTGAGATAATTATGTGAGGTAAAGCCTTTACCATTAAAATACAATAGTATATATAGAGTAATGTAAATGTTATGTGAGGTAAAGCCTTTACCATGAAAATATAATAGTATATATAGTAATGTAAATGCTAAAGGGTTAACATCAGTATGAACAGCCAGTTATGACCGGTTTGAACAGAAAGACGTGAGATAATTCTGGCCAGATACAGCTGGTTTAAATGCTAAAGGGTTAAAGGAAGGGCACTTGGTTGCTATAGCAGTTAGTAGTAGTATCTGTAGTAGTAGTAGTAGTAGTAGTAGTAACAGTGGCAGTAGTAGTAGTAGTAGATAACTATGACCAGTAGTTGTAAGAGAGACAGAGAAGTGAGAGTATTAGAGAGTGTGATTATTTGGCAGTATTGGTAGAGTGTCGGACGCCATGCTTTGACGCATAGAGTTACGGCCCTTGCCATTGTGAGTTCAAATCCCGCCGAGGTTAACTTTGCTTTTCATCCTTATGGGGTCGATAAAATAAAGTACCAGTAATACACTGGGTATTTGCTGGTCTTGTGCCTAACGTAGAAACAATTATAAGATGTTAAAGGGACATTCTTTGTCAATTAGTTCAATGGCCTTCTTTAGGATGTAGTGGAGAATATTTGTGTGTGTGTGTGTGAGTGACAGCAGAACCATCCTCTGTGTGCTTCTGTGTGCGTGAGAGAGAGAAAGAGAGAGAGATTGTCTGTGTTTATGTATGTGTAGGTGTGTATGTGCATGCATCATGTTTGTGTGTGTGTGTGTGTGATGAAATTGACATTAATAGAGACTCTGCAACTAATTAGAACTTAATTAGTCAGTAGCATTAACTGACTCTGATTCAGAATAGAGACGTTGATAAAAACATAAAATATCTGATGATGATGATGATGATGATATTGTGTATGCTTTTATGTATGCCTCTATTTTGAATCACACTGTGTTAATGCTCTACTAATTAATTGTTTCTACTTTTGGCACAAAGTCAGCTAATGATAAAATAAAATTATATTCTAAAAAAAAAAAAAAATTACCCCCCCCCCCCCTCCGAGGGGGTGTGGCTCTAAGCTATAGCTTATAGGTAAGGCCAGCACTGGTCAACCAGTACAGGTGAGTATATATCATTGAGGAGGTTAATAAGGCTGAAACACGATTGAAGTTGTCACTACAATTCCAAGATTAAACACCACCCACGATTGTGTGTGTTACACAGGTTCAATTTTTAATTAAATTAAAATTTCTCGACTCATTACATTATATTAACAGCGAATTTAGCAGCTGTTGGAAAGCGTACTTGCTGTAAGTGTCAAATAAAGAGAGACGTCAGTTTCACCATAGCTATAGTACTAGTAGTAGTAGTAGTGGTAGTATTTGTTATTTACAAATGTAGGAACACAATCTCACTGCCTGCTTATTAACGGCTATTGTTGTGTTGAGTGAAATTATTAATTGTTAGAAATTACAATTAAAAATTATGGCAGTTATCGGTGTTGATATTAAAAAGGTAAATTTAATGAGTGCTTTTTCATTTTCAGAACAGCATTGAATTCGAATCTTTATTCATAATATCTGTAGGAATAAAAGCATGCAGAAGAAAACACGAAAATAACGGTAAATGCTGTATACGTTGTTGGTGTTAAGATACCACACCATGATGTATAATTAATGAAGTTATTATTGTTCTCGCAGACCTCAGTAGTAATATGACTGTTATTGTAACGACTCGAAAGGTATAAATGATGATGTTTTTTGTGTTTGTGTGTATGTTTTTGGTTATTTCATTAATAGCTAATTAAATACAATTATTTCATAGCGCTTTGTGGTGGTTATGTAAAAAAAATAGGTTTATATGGGAAAAATTAGTTCTGAAAAGAAATATATTTAACGTTACGTGAACATAATAAGACAGAAAGAACGAAACGGCTTTACAAAGAAAGTAATTACATTACTGTAATTTCTGGAAGAAATAGAATGTTTGTTATGAAGATTTCTAACGAAAGTACCGAAGAAAATAAAACAAACAAAATATAGACTTTCGTACGAAAAAAGTTGAATTTCTTAAATGTAAGAAATAAGTATATATTATTATTTTGATAATTTTATATTGTGAATATTAAAAAAATAAACGAAATATATTTTTACCGCTGTCAACAGTTGCTCGTCTAAATAGCAGCAATTAACACTGTCACCATACTGTTTGTATTTTGATTGCTGCTTAGTTACAAAGTGCTTGTTTGTACGAAACTAACATGTCTTATTGGTCATTTTTCTATATTGAAATAAAATATTCTTTATAATCTTTGTAAAATATTTACTACTTAGGGAAATATTATTATATTTCAACTAAAAAACGTACAAATATATGGGAAACTTTTTAACTTGAGTAAGTTTGATAACAATAGTTACTTCCCTTGAATTTGCTCAAAACTCGAACATTGCAGAGTCACTGTCGCGGGATGTGCGAGGGTGAGCTGAAAAGTTCATAGGCTATGAAGGAATGATGCTAGAGCTGTGAAGTTTTGAATGTATTCATTTCAATTCGTCTTATTAATAAATGTATTGTTTCTTTCAAGGAACACTGTTGAAAAATAAACCTCATTTGGTCATGCCATGAGAGTATCTTGGTCAACCGACCCTCGTATGTTGAAAAATAAACCTCATTTGGTCATGCCATGAGAGTATCTTGGTCAACCGACCCTCGTATGTTGAAAAATAAACCTCATTTGGTCATGCCATGAGAGTATCTTGGTCAACCTATCAACTTTCTAGCCGACCCTCGTACGCCTTTTATATTTATTTACTTAATTCTTTAGTTTTACAGCACCATTAGTGTACGATGAGCTTGGCTGGTCTCGCTTGGTGATCCAGCCATGATCAGTCGGAGACGGTTGCTTCTGACAGGACCTGCTAGAAAGTGTTTGAGGACTCTGCCTACACGATCCTCTCAGGAAGGGGCCTCGTTTGCCTTAAAAATGTGAGGGGGACAAACCAACATTTGTTGATTCTTAAAGGAGCATAAATTGCTTATGGTGCCTTTCCTGGACCCTATCACATAAGGAACATTTTTCGCTAATTAAATTTTATATGTTCTAATGAAGTTCTGATATAAAAAAAAATAAGCTTAAATAGAATTTATTATATCAAATAAACAAAAAATAAAATATAGACGTTTGAAAAAGTGGGGGAGGGGGGTTGTCCCCTGGTACCCTCCTGAAACAAGGCCCTTGCTCTCAGGAATAAGTGGACAATGAAGAAGAGAAAATATGTGACGAAACTGTTGTATAGGAGAATCTTTGTTCTGATACAAACGATACTAAATGATAAAAAAAATAACATACTAATATAATTTATATTCAGAAGTTAATGGAACAAAACTTAAACATTTAGTCTGACTCACTACCACATCTGCCTTCCTTATCGATGTTCGATCTTCATATCGAATTTTATAAAGTCTCTTATAAACAAACAAACAAACAAAAATCAATTCTGTACAACTAGACATTATTTAAATTCCATGATATGCATCGTCTGGTAATTTTATCGCCAAATGGTTGAACAAAATGTAATAAAATAAATTCAGAATATAATATAATCCTGGAAAAATATAGAATTTCTTTAAAAGAACAAGAAAAATACTACACGTGAATTCAAAATCAAAATATACTTTAATTACAGATAATAAAATGTCATCTTATATAATTAAAAGCAATGAAGTTTAGTGAGATGATAGAAACTGGTCATTGAAGAAAGAAAAATATATAGAGATTTTATTTTATTAGTTTTAATCTAGTTGTCATTTTATGAACAAGATTCAAACATATTTATTCATCCATATGTACTTTTTGGTGATATATATTCTAAATGTGGCATATATTACAACACAAGGCTTGTAAACTTTGTAAATAGTTGTGTGTGCCTGTATATATATATAGGAAAAGAGTCAGGACCCCGACGGCTGAGCTCCGGCCGTTTCGACAGCGTTCAGAAATAGCTGTCGAAACGGCCGGAGCTCAGCCGTCGGGGTCCTGACTCTTTTCCTATAACCCACTCCACTACCCTAAGTATCGAGTACTCTGGTGCGTTATGGTCCACCTGGTTCCTTACCACACTTCCTTCATTATATATATATATATATATATATATATATATATATATATAGTATTAATATCAGGGACGTACGTTTCGTTGGGCCGGAGGGCCAACATGTTCAACCTGTGTTGATAGAAACGAACAGGAAAGGGAGATGATTACTGTAAAAAAAAAAAACAACTACTCAATAGGTTAGTATCTTCGATGGAAGGATGGCTCAAGAAGATATTCATTTTATTATTGAAGTGATTGATGTCTACAGGACTAGAACTGTTTCATTCGTAAGAAATTATCAAGAAATCCTGATAATTACATACGAATGAAATAGTTCTAGTCCAGTGGAAGGAACTTCTATAATAAATTGAATACATAGCGAGCAGCGTAGCAAAATAAGTCGAGGTAGTGGGGAGGCCGCCTGCGTCAAAGATGATATTGCAAAATTAGCAACAGGTAAAAAAAACTATGTTGTCACCAGGCTTCGAAATAAAGGTACACAGTTTCGACTCTCTACCGACAGTACTGCTGGTCCATTCATGGGGATTGGGATGGGGTCTAACAAGGCAGTTAAATACTATCTTGAAGAATCTTACAAGACCAAAACAAAACAGAACTTACGCGAAATTTCATGGCGAGGACAAAGAGAAAAACCTAATATTTTCTCCAGAGTCTTTGTTGCTACTACATTCATATTTAACGTCTTACATTCTTCCACCCTGTCAGATGTTCTTTCCCATCCCTCAGATCAAAAATATCATAGACAATTCCATCTTTTCTCCAGCACAATGAGTAAAAAATTGCAATACTTAACTGACATTGAAGAGAGAGAGAGAGGGAGAGAACAGTTTTGAAAATATTTTGATAAGTATTTGCAATATTGAAAGTATATAGGAATAAATGAACTGTCCTGTAGTTAATCACATCGGATAACATCATTTTAATGTCGTTATACTAAAAATCAATAGATTTAGGGGAAAAAAAACAGCAAAAAGAAGAAAAAAACTTAACTTTAGCAAAGTTTCTATGAATTGCTGTCTAAAGACTTTGCTGGCAATCTTTTCAATACCATTTTCAATACAGTTTGAACCACGCCTTCCAAGCTAATATTCAGCAAAGTAAAACGAATTGTAAAGAAAGAAAGAAAAGGTAAAATAAATCTTTAAGTCTTCTCCAAATACTAGACTGGATATTTGTCGTCTGCTTTACTTTACAAATCAACATCTAGGTCAGCCATAAGGAAAATTAGTATGATATAGCGATATCGGGATTATATTTATAGAATTTTGTATAAAAGTTATACATGGGGGGTTATAACTAACCATACCAATAGAGTAGGGTTTCCTAACATGGGCGTTATCGCCAACTGTTGGCTGAGCGATGAGTAACTGAACAAAAGATGGTGGGTGGCTGGAAGTTTTGATAGACAATATAGGATTTCGAATATTAAGAAGGTATTTCAACATATGCACCCCCCCCCCCACATACAAAAATCACATGGTGTTCAATTATGATTGTATGTATGTATAGTCCCATAACTTCTGATAGAGTCGTAGCGGCGCTGTATTGACATACGGCATTTTGGGTGCATGTTTAGCCTAGCAGAACCCATCTCCTCTCCAAGCCTGAGTACAACAGATTTCTTCCAGAGAAAGATAGAAAGTGAGAGAGGAGAAATGAGAAAGAGATATAGAGGAAGAATCGACCCAAGTACTAGACTGGTACTTTTTTTTATCGACCTTCAAAAAATATGAAAGGCAAAGTTGACCTCGGCGGGTTTTGAACTCAATTATGATTACTGCCGCAGGAAACTTTACCCGAGTGAGGAATTGAATACAGTGTTGCAGTCTAGTAAACGAACTACAGTGCTGCAATAACTTACAGATGTAAACCGTAATTCTTACTGTAGCTGTTTAGAACCAGATGGACTTAACTATTGAGAATTAAATATCTTGGCTATGGACATAACACAGCTTGATAGAACATGAGTTGCCAACTTTTTGACTGATTTCTTGGCATCTTATCGATCAGATCATCCGCTCTCAACATCAGCAGAAACTGTTTAATTGGCGAATGTTTTGTTGGTTTACAATCAGGGCCGGGTTTAATGGGGAGCAAAGGGGGAAGCTTCCCCGGGCCCCCTACAACGGAGGGGATGGGGCGGGGGTGGTGGTGGTGCACCAGCGGCAGCCGTAGCAATTTATATGTGCCCTCAGCTGGGCTTTTTAGTTTTAGGATGGTTAGAATTTTTTAATACCTGTATGTATAACTTCTCAATTCCAATATTCTTGTGCCAAGCAAACTTATATACGTAAAATTGGGGAGTTTGCTGTGTATTCTAATTGTTTGAGTATGAGGGGTCCCAAAACCTGAAGTGACCCAGGTCCCCCAAAGTCTAGATGCAACCCTATTTACATTATTGTTCCACCAACCAACCTAACTTACTGAGAAAATATATATGTGCACATGTCTGTGGAATACTCAGCCACTTAGGGGTTAATTTCATAAGCAGGCTGTTGATTGTTTCGAACAACTGGAACATACATTGACGAAACCGACGGAGGCCCATTCACTTTAATTGTTTACCTTTCAATAAATCAACAGTTTCTCAGAATAAAAAAAAAACTTTGAAATACAGAACTGAGAAATTATGGTTTTGGTATGATGGGCGAATGTCTTCGACTATAGCTACCTGTTGACCATTCAGTGGGACTTGGTCATTTGGTAGATAGAAACTGTACAGAACCCCAACACACACACACACACACACACACACACACACACAGACATATATATATAGAGATATGAATTTTAATATACAATATTTTTATGCCTGGGGTTACTTTTCAACAGTCGATGGATATGAAGCAGTGGTGGAAATTCAGTGTAACAACACAATGTTCTCTCTCTCTCTCTCTCTCTCTCTCTCTCTCTCTCTCTCTCTCTCTCGATATATATATATATATATATATATATATATATATATATATATATACATGTATATGTATATGTATATATATATATATATATATATATTGCAGTCAATAAAAGAACAAGTTTTCATTCATACAGAACTCAATAATATATACGACCCGTTGTTGCATAACTAAGTCCAATACACACCCTCTCCCCCTACCCTCTACCCCTACCCTCTACCCCTACCCCAACAATTTACAATATATATGTTTTATATATTTTCATAAAGTTAAAATATCTGATATTCAAAAAAAATATTACTTTGTATTTTTAAAGAAAACGATGATTATAGATGATTGAACATAAAAATACTTCCTGAGGTCATATCAAAGAATTTAATGATCTACCATTTTAGAGGATCAATTACAATATAGGTATTTATTGATATTAGATTCACTCAAGTAGTAAAATACCTTCCCAAAGGACAGCAATCATAATCATTATTGATTGATTATATTTAAAGCTATAATTGTAGTTAACTTAATTTCTATTAGCGATGTTTAGGTAAGTAGCAAAGTAATCCCCATCTTAAGTTATATTACCGTAATAATATAATTTTCTGAGCCTC
>OZ024755.1:3750131-3762631 GCA_964016885.1 Eledone cirrhosa
CAACTAGGCAGCTACTTAGGGCGCAGGCCTGAGAGGGGTGTTATCATTAAGGTTAACCTGGCAGCTACCTAGGGTGCAGACAACAGAGAGGTGCCACCGTTAAGACAAACTAAGCAACCGTCTAGGACGTAGAGCCCAGAAAGGTACCACCGTTAAGGTCAACTAGGCAGCCACCTAGGGCACAAGGCCAGCAATTATCTCAGTGTATTACTGGTACTTTATTTTATCGACCCCTGAAAGGATGAAATGCAAAGTTAACCTCGGCGGGATTTGAACTCAGACCAATAAGGGCCGTAACTCTTTGGTGCAAAGCATGGCACCCGACCCTCTACCGATACTACCAATCCACCGCCCTTCTCTTTAATAATTGTTTCTACTTTTGGCACAAGGCCAGCAATTATCTCAGTGTATTACTGGTACTTTATTTTATCGACCCCGTAAGGATGAAAGGCAAAGTTAACCTCGGCGGGATTTGAACTCAGAATGGCAAGGGCCGTAACTCTATGCGTCTCTTTAATAATGTGTTCTGGTTTTTGTATAACCCTTTTGTTACCAATTCGACCAAAACCGACTCTGGGTCTATGAAATAAAGTCACCCATTTTAAAGGTTTACAATTTAAATTAAAATCTTCCAATATAATTTTATGTAAGAACCTTACATTACGTTACTATTTTAGTAATGAAATAATTAATAATTAATAATTTAGAGTGTATTTCATTAGAAATGCAGTCATGAAAGGGTTAAATAGCTTTACAGAAAATTGAAACCGATTTTGAGAGTTTCCGTGTTTAGAGATTCTACTTCGTGGCAAACGTTACAACAAAGAAGAAGGGAAAAATATTGTTTAAGCTGAAAATAGAATTTGCTGACGCTATGAAATAGAATTAGGTGTTATAAAACAATTTACAAGAATGGTAATATTTCTGAAAGTAAACTTCTGGCATGCTAACTTTGGTAAGGTCAGTTAGCAGGTCATTTATAGAAATCTAAAAATAGGCATCTTATTGATTTTGGAAAATTTGATGTGTACGAGGTAAATGTTCACGTGTATAAATGTTCACGTATATAAATTCTTTCATATCTCAATTTGAAATGTTTTCTAACGTATTTCAGTCAATCTAAATTTATCTGGATTAGGAAGAAAACTGAACGAACTACGTACGTATAACACTTTAAATTGAGAATAAAAATAAAATTGAAGTGTACCAATTCCCAGTTATAGAGAGTCTTATAAAGATAAGCTTTATCGATTCAATTTCAAGACTTCGTTTCAAATTTAAGTCGTACCCAGTATACTAATGATCTCTAGAAATGCATAACAATCACACATTTGCATTTTATTTCGTTTAAATATGTAGACTAGATGTCTATAGACTTCGTCGTTGTCACTAGCCTGCAAGTAGCTGTCATTTTATCCCATATATAAGGATTTCAACCACCAGCGTTAACTTAACGGCAATAGGATTCAAAACATTGCTTATGTATTGAAAACCAGTTTGAAGCATATTGAGAGAAACATTCATTTTTCGATTCATTCTGTCTAAACTATATTGAAACCCAAAGTAAAATATAAGCATATTTACATTTACCAACTAATAATATAATAAATATGTTTGGATATTCTCATTCGTAATCTATTTTCCTTGGAGAAGACTTAGAATTCAATAACATCTTTACTCCATAAGCTTTGTAACATTTTGCTTCGCACAAATCACTCCTTTGAAACTATATTTTTTGGCACAATCATTTCTTGTATTTGAATAAACAAGATCATAGTAAAACAATAAATTTTCTTCCCTATTCCTTCTACCCAAGAAACGTTTTGTTTGCTTTCTGTCAAACATTCTAGCTAAACACATTATTTCTTTCTTTCTGAGCAACAAGTCTTTATTGTTGCTTTAGAAATCAACAATTCTTATCCTCAAAATACTTCGAGACGAATATTTGCTTCCGAATGTACAGCAGTATATCACCGTTTAGACTGAGGATAATTGTTTCTACTTATGACACAAGGCCAGCAATTACTTAGTACATTACTGGTATTTTATTTTATCGACTCCGTAAGGATGAAAGGCAAAGTTAACCTCAGTCCATAAAGGGACGTAACTGTGCTGCAAAGCATCGCGTCCGACCCTCTACCTATACTGCCAATTCACCAATGATAAAGAGATATATCTATCACATGTACACAGTCCACAAATGTAGAGGAGGGGTGTAGTTGATTCTGTTGACTAACAATACTTCTTACTTCCTCAGCTTCAGAGAGAAAGACTATTATTGAACTGTCCGTGGGGCGGACCTAGGTGTAGAGCAGTCATAGGCAAACTTTAAATTCGTTGGCCTTATGGTTTTCTGATTTAGGCACAAGACCAACAATTTGGCGGAGGGAGAAAGTCGATTAAATCGACCCGAGTGCATTATTGGTACTTTATTTTATCACCCCGTAAGAATGAAGAGGAAAGCTAACCTCGGCGGGATTTGAACTCAGAACGTAAAGGGCCGCAACTATATGCTGCAAAACATGTTGTCCGACGCTCTACCGCGTAAACGAAGTGAACATTCTTCAATACATCTTCTACAAGGTACTAAAATATCTACAAATATATTTAGATCACAAACAAAAAATAAAATATTACTTATTTTCCAAGATGAGAAAATTATTTGATGACGCAAGGGGAAATTGAAAATGGTTTGTTGAGAAATTAATTCTCCGATGTTAGAAGGCGTGAAAACAAAAGCTGAATTATGAGAATCGTTGAAAAGCCTTCCATATTTCCATTAAAGAAAATTAGACACATATATGCTCTGTTAGCGTCCAATCAAAATTGGAAAGTAGCATTGAGTATTTCCGCTTGGAAAAGTAATGGAAAGCACAAATATATTAGTCAATTATATCGCTTTGTAATTCACCTAATATATTGAATATAGATCCTATGTAACGGAAAGACGACTATAAATTAGAAATAGTGTTCAGGCAGAACATGGAATAATATTTTTGTTTTTATTTTTCTAATTTATGGCCATATCACACTGAAGCAGGGCCTGATTTAATGGTGGTGGTGGTGATGGGAAGAAGCAAAGGGGGAAATTGCCTCAGGCCCACTACAATGTGGGGCCTCACTGGTGACAGCCGTACCAATTAAATTTGTGCCCTCAGCTGGGCTTTTTAGTTTTAGAATGGTTGTTAGAATTTTTGAATTTAATACCTGTTTGTATAACTTTTCAATTCCAATTACTTGCGCCAAGCTAACTTTGATTTATAAAATGGGGGGGGGGGGGGGGCTTACTGTGTATTCTAATTTTCTCTCTTCCTTCTCTCTCTAAAAAAAAAAAAGAAAAAAAATGACCGTTGTTCAGACCCGGAGAGAGGTGGTCACCATTAAGTTTAAAAGGCTCAAAACAGGCTACATGCCACATGCCATAACGGTGGCTCTAATGACTCCATTACAGGAACATATCATACACTTACAGACAAAGCTAACAATAACCTCCCTTTCTGCGGAATATATCTAAATTTTCAAAATTTGAAAAGCATACATTATCAATTAGACCGTGATTGATATTACCACCACAAGCATGTGGGAAAAGCAAGCTGAAATTGTGAGAAATTTAAGTAAATTTCAATGGTAATTAGAAAGTATTGATATTTTCAATCATCTATTATTACAAATTTGTTGAATTTAATTTTAATTATTTCTTTATAAAATTGCATTAGCAGCAAATATTCATAAATTTTGTAATTATATTATACTTAACTGTGCAAAAAACTTTAATTAATAATACAATATATATATATATGACTTCATTGTCATATATATATATATATATATATATATATATATATATAACTTCATTGTCATATGATATATGACAGGTAATAATAATTGTGTACTAAAAAAGAAAATTGAGCTCTACCTAAAAGGAAACGGTTTTAGATGTTTCGAGAAGAATGTTTATGATTATATGATCACCAAAGATTGAAGGTGTGTATAAATATGTATACTACCTGGATTGAGGGCGTGTGTAAAAATATATACTATCACACAAGGGCCTTGTTTCAGGGGGGTACCAGGGGACAAGTCCTCCCCACTTTTCAAAAGTTTATATTTTATTTTTTGTTCATTTGATATAATAAATTCTTTTTAAGCTTATTTTTTTTATATCTGAACTTCATTTGAATATATAAAATTTAATTAGCATAAAATGTTATTTATGTGATAGGGTCCAGCAAAGACACAATAAGCAATACTAACATGCTCCTTTAAGAATCAACAAATGTTGGTTTGTCCCCCTCACATTTTTAAGGCAAACGAGGCCCCTGCTATTACGGACGTGGCTTTTTAGTCCTGCAATACTTTTTATGACCAGCAATTCAATGCATCACAAAAAATGTCACATATCAAGCGATGCCTGTGCTTGAAGCTTTTTTAAGTGAGGAAAGACTTTGCAAAGGGCCAATTCCACTCTCTGAACATCGAATGTATTTGTCCATACATACACACTCGATGTGGTTCTATAGGAAAATTCCTCTCTGTGTCTATATAAGCTAAGATGTCCGTGTCTAGTATAATTATACAGCCCTCAAACGTGTAATCTGGAATGGTTTTTTGTTTTAATTAATTATTTAAATCAAAGTCCTTTCAAAATTAAACTACTGAGTCAATCTGTTAATACCAGGTAGCTTTAATTACAAACTTAAGTCCTACTAATCACAGTTATAGAAAGTTCAGAGGGAGTATTAGTAACTGTTGTTAAATTAAAGCTTTTAACTTCTAACCTGCAGGAAATGTTTCTTAATTTGTTGAAATACTTCACCAATTAACCACGAATAGTTTGCAGTGAACTGTGTTACTGGAGAATAACAATTTTATCAGGAGGACTACTGGTGCAGTTTTTTTGTGAACGTATTTAAAAAACACACACAAAAAAAGAGACAAGACCGAATTGTCATGACTGAAAAAAACCTTTCATTATAAATTTGCTACGTCAGCGTTAACCTATGGTTAAACAACAACAACAACTACAGCAACAATTATTATTACTACTATGCAGAAGGGCGGTGAATTGGCAGTATCGGTGGAGGGTTGGACGTCATGCGTTCCAGCATAGTTACGTCCCTTTACAGTCTGAGTTCAAATCCCGGCGAGGTTAACTTTGCCTTTCATCCTTACGGGGTCGATAAAATAAAGTAGCAGTAATGTACTGGGGTAATTGCTGGCCTTGTGCCAAAAGTAGAATCAATTATTACTACTATGTAGAAAGCGAAAAGAAAGACCCCCCCCCCAAAAAAAAACAAAAAAAAACAGACACCAAACAACCAGATTCTACCTAAAGACCTCCAGTAAACCAATTCCACCTTTCATAAATCTTTTATGTAAAGATATGTTTGTAGCTTATCTCGTGTACAGATATATATGAATGTAGACAGCAAAAAATAATATATATATCTATATATATATATATAAGCTACCAAAAGCGGGACTCTACCTAAAGACCTCCAGCGAACCAGTTTCACCTTCCATATCTCACCCACACATATTTCAGGTGAGATGAATGAAAGTTGTTTACTGAGCCTACTTCCGTTACAATATTACGACCGCCCATTAGAACAGGTAACTATAGTAACATTTGTCTATATAAAGAACACTGGTCGGTTTAGACAACAGCAGCGCCCCCTGTCACAGCAAGATATTCATATTTTCATGACTATTTCTGTGTGTGTCTGTGTGTTTGTGTGTCTGTTTGTGTTAGTGTGTGTGTGTGTGTCTGTGTGGGGTGTCTGTGTGTTTGTTCTTGTGTGTGTGTGTGTGTGTGTGTGTGTGTCTGTTTGTGCTTGTGTGTGTGTGTGTGTGTTTGTGCTTGTGTGTGTCTGTGAGTATTTGTATGTGTGTGTGTATGTGTGTATGGGTGTGTGTTTGTGTTTGTGAGGGCGGAAAGAAAGAAATGTGGTAGAGAGAGAGACACACACATAATGGAGAGGCAGAGGAGACAGATACGAGAGAGAGAGAGAGAGAGAGATACTAGAGAGTGAGAGAGAGACAGACACAGCTGGTGGAGAGAGAGATAGTGTTGATGGCGGGGGAGGGAGAGGTGTTGGAGAAAGAAAGGGAGAAGGAAGTAGAGAGAGAGAGAGAGAGAGAGAGAGAGAGAGTCAACATAACTCGGAGCAGAAAAATGTGAAAGAAAGAGAATATGTTTGAGTTAAAAAATATAAGAAAAGACAGCCACTGTGAGAGGGTGGTGTGAGGAGAGAGAGAGAGGGGGTGAGGAGAGAGAGAGGGAGGTGTGAGGAGAGAGAGAGGGTGGTGTGAGGAGAGAGAGAGAGAGAGTGTGTGTGTATGTGTGAAGGAGGGTAAGACAGACACACATATATATATGCACTTACAGACACATACACAGCTACACACACACACACATGTTCACACTTACACAAACACATGCGCACATACACACTTACACGCAGGCATATACATAATTGCACACGCATACACGCTCATATAGTCTTACATATACATACATGCATACACATTCACACACAGAAACATGTTGCATACACTCTCACACGTGCACACACATACACACATACACTAACAGATACACACGCTCACACCGACATACATACACTAACACACAAACTCTCACAAATACACTTTCGCAGAGGAGAATTGGTAGAGATGTTTAAAGCGCCTGATCATATAATGTCTAGTCGTATCTCTTCCTGCGCTCTATGTTCTGTGTTAAAATCCTACCAAAGTGAACTTTGCTTTTCATTCTTTCTGGGTATAAAATAAAGTAAGCGTTGATCTGCAGAACTGTTAGAATTGTAAGAGCGGCAGGCGAGATGTCGTCTGCTATCTTTGAATTCTGAAACTAACGCCTGCCATGGCACTGGTGTCAAACTGGATCGGCTTTCGCCTTACCTTTCGTCTAGAATCGGTTGTTTGTTGTGTGCCTACTATCTTCTTCTTCTTCTTCTTCTTCTTCTTCTTCGTAGTGGGTTTTGATAGTGAGAGGGGAGACAGAGTCCTTAAATAATCCTTTGTATGTATGTATGTATGTATGTATGTATGTATGTATGTATGTATGTATGTATGTATGTATGTATGTATGTGTGAAGAAAGGGTAAAGAAGAGAGAATGAGAGAAAGAGAGAGAGAAAGGGGAAGAGAATAAGAGAACGAGAGAAAAAAAGTGAGAGAGAAATGGATGATAAAGAACGAAAGGTAGAGAGGAAGATGGCGACTATACCTCGGAGACACTGGAGAATATGAAAAAAACTGAAAAAAAAACGCAGAGTGTATGTGATCAGAATATTATTCACACGCAATCTAAAGCCGTGGTTTAAAACCGACGAATCTGTGTGCGTAACAATTCAACAATAAAATCTCTAGTGTTTGTTTTAGCTCCACAAGGTTTTTTTAATCGATAAGTTTTGTCTGATTTTTACTATTTTCTACAAGCCACAAAAACAACAAAAGTACGAAAACAAAGCTGCCATGTTAGGGTTTGCTATTTCATTTTCTTGTCTTTCTCTTTGGTTAGTTTTCTTTCCTCTCGTTGTCTCTGTTTCTTGGCAGTATCGCTAGAGCGTCAGACACCATGCTTTGGAGCATAGTTTGTGGCCCTTGCCATTCTGAGTTCAAATACTGCCGAGGTTAACTTTGTCTTTCATCCTTACGGGGTCGATAAAATAAAGTTTCAGTAATGTACTGGGTAATTGCTGGCCTTGTGCCAAAAGAAGAAACAATTATTTAAAATCAAACTAGACTCGTTTTAATTCAGTATGTTACAATATAATATGATCAGTGGCAGGCTGGCCAGGTTGTCAGGATGCTCAATGGCAAGTGGGCCCCAGGGGGCCCAAGGTAGCATTGCAGGGCCCATAGTAGCATTGTAGGGCCCACTGTAGTATTTTAGGAGCTAATGCTTTGCTTTCAAAAAATAACTGAGGTCTAAGAGAAAGAATAATATTTTTTTAAAAATAAATAAAACAATTAAGCAAAGCATTTGGTCAACCAATTCCCCAGGGAATGAATAGAAACCAAAATATATGAGGATGTAGTTTATGGAACACCCAAATGATTTAGAAGTCAACCTTAAGTAGGAGCAATAACATTAAGAAAGACATGAACGCCACCACATCATTTTGTTTTGAAAATTTTGAAAGTAGGTTTATAAGTATGCATTTTCATAAGATTTTCGTAGTTGACTCTGTGGCCCAGTGGTAGGTACTAGAGACGTTGGTGATCCTGGTCTAGGGTTCAATACTGGTCAAGAGTCTTCTTGATTTTTTTAAAATTTTACATCCCATAGAAAAAAACTGAAAATGTTTACTAGGAACCCTAATCCCGACTAGGATCGAACTTCAGTCCAGGGTCACGACTGGCTATGCTTCTTCCAACTAGGACACCAAGACAGCTACAAACGGATAATGAAAATTGATAATTATAAACCTACTTTCAAAATCAAAGTTACAAAGATATAGAGTCGTTCATGACTTTCCTAGAGCTATTAGTCCTATTTAGGGTCGACTTGTCAATCTTCTGTCTCTTTGGTAACAACCTTATTAATCCTATGTGTTTAATTTTTGAATTAATTTAATTTGATTATTT
Organism: Eledone cirrhosa; assembly: GCA_964016885.1. Taxonomy (NCBI): domain Eukaryota; kingdom Metazoa; phylum Mollusca; class Cephalopoda; order Octopoda; family Eledonidae; genus Eledone; species Eledone cirrhosa. The sequence goes on from OZ024755.1 coordinate 3,758,744, forward strand.
TAACAAACAAATAATATATATATATATATATATATATATATATATATATATATATATATATATATATATATATATATATATATTTATAAATATATATTTAACACCTAAGGAAAAATACTTAGGCTGAAAAAAAAAGATTGCATTGAAGAATTTTCCTTCTTCTGATATGATTCCTCAAAGGAATGTCAGCTAATGTGGCAGTTGTAAATCCTAAAAGCATTATAAGCAATTAATATGGTGGATTGAGAAATAGACGATGCTTGTCAACGGAGACACGAAATTGCACAACATTCAATAGCAGAGAACACAAGAGATTCCATGTAGCGTAGGATTTGCCTTTCTTCTGACCGGATTTACAACTACTTAAGGTTTATCATAGATGTTTTAATACCGAATTTAAATATTCTTTATTTGAAGCACAAAGCGTTTTGTGACATTTTAAGTGTGTTTCCCTAATTTTGCTTAGATAGAATTTAGCAACATTCCACGACTTGTTTAGTATTTACCAATTTAGATACGTTGATGTTTGTGATCGAGTTGGATTAATACAGTTCGAGAGATTAAATAAGGTCAACGAACTCGAAGAAGCAAAATACGTTCAGAAATGTCATATATGTTTAATTTCACGGTTTTATTCCTATTCCAAGAAGATAAGAGAAGAGAAAATGTTATTTACTCACAAAGCAAAATTCAATTTTGCCACTAGAGGGCAATGTTGTGGCGACACAATAATCCTGGTTCAACTTCTTCCAGATATTTGAACATAAATTGTCAATAAAGATAAAACTATTCGTAATAACGCTCTACCGAGTATATGCAACATCAACAAAACGATCAAAGTGATTGATTATTCTGAAGGTTTTGATATAAATTTAGAACTATTGGGGGAGATTTCCATTCTCAACCTTAAGGTCATCCTTTAAGAATCTTTAAATTATGGATTTCTGGCAGAGAGTAAAGAAATGATGTTTTATCTAAGAACTAATCTCAATTCACTTTTCCAATTACTTCAGCCATAACACAATAAAAAGGGCTCCAGTTAAACGTTAGGATAACAAATAATGATCCTTATACCCTTGAATATATATAATATATCTATCTATCGATTTGTAATTGTGGAAACTCTGCTGTATTTACAGTAAACGAAGAGAATGAACGGTTGGAGTTACTGACCTACCAAGCAAAAATGTCATTCATTGACATTTTTGCTTTAGCATATGGTTTTGTCTTTAGGCATGAAATATTATTGTCATCACAAGAGTGTAGCAGACAAAAATGTCACAATCCACACGTTTACAAACAGAATACAGTTTGTTTCTTTGACATATTCTTTAAATTCTTTGATATTATTAACCATTTCATTATAGTATTTCCAATGAAATACATCTTATTTTAATTAATTAATAAAGAATTTCAGTGGATTTACTAAAATAATTTATTATTTCACTACTAAGATAGTAACTTAATGTAAGGTTTTTATATAAAATGATGTTGGAAGTTTTAAATTTAAATTGGAAACCTTTAAAATCGATGATTTTATTTCATAGAATCAGAGCTGGTTTTGGCTGGGTTGGTAATTAAAGGGTTAAAAGTTGTAATAAGGTTAGTGGATTGGCAGTAATAGGTAGAGCGTCGATTATATTTAAGATCGTTAAGATTTTTATTAGTACCAGGTTTATATTTATGGCTGTATATAAGTCTATTTTAGATTTTGGTGTTTATTATATTATTGCTAATGTTGGGAATTTTCGTTTTTCGTCTATTCTTATTACGTTCGTAGTTTTTGCAAGTTGTATTTATACACTCTTCTGTGTATTTGCTATTATTCGGTAGGTGAGTATTTGTTCACCCTTTCATTATCTCCATTATTATTCCATCATGGTTTAGAATAATTGTTATGTTTATTAATTTTAATTATATTAATGTTTAAGTTAGGTCAATGTATCGTCATGTTATGTGAGGATTGGCAGAATCGGTAGAGAGTCTGACGCCATGTTAGGGCGGTGGATTGGCAGTATCGGTAGAGAGTCTGACGCCATGCTGGGGCGGTGGATTGGCAGTATCGGTAGAGAGTCTGACGCCATGTTAGGGCGGTGGATTGGCAGTATCGGTAGAGAGTCTGACGCCATGTTAGGGCGGTGGATTGGCAGTATCGGTAGAGAGTCTGACGCCATGTTAGGGCGGTGGATTGGCAGTATCGGTAGAGAGTCTGACGCCATGTTAGGGCGGTGGATTGGCAGTATCGGTAGAGAGTCTGACGCCATGTTAGGGCGGTGGATTGGCAGTATCGGTAGAGAGTCTGACGCCATGCTAGGGCGGTGGATTGGCAGTATCGGTAGAGGGTCGGATGCCATGTTAGGGTGGTGGATTGGCAGTATCGGTAGAGAGTCTGACGCCATGTTAGGGCGGTGGATTGGCAGTATCGGTAGAGAGTCTGACGGCATGTTAGGGTGGTGGATTGGCAGTATCGGTAGAGAGTCTGACGCCATGTTAGGGCGGTGGATTGGCAGTATCGGTAGAGAGTCTGACGGCATGTTAGGGCGGTGGATTGGCAGTATCGGTAGAGAGTCTGACGCCATGTTAGGGCGGTGGATTGGCAGTATCGGTAGAGAGTCTGACGCCATGTTAGGGCGGTGGATTGGCAGTATCGGTAGAGAGTCTGACGCCATGCTAGGGCGGTGGATTGGCAGTATCGGTAGAGGGTCGGATGCCATGTTAGGGTGGTGGATTGGCAGTATCGGTAGAGAGTCTGACGCCATGTTAGGGCGGTGGATTGGCAGTATCGGTAGAGAGTCTGACGCCATGTTAGGGCGGTGGATTGGCAGTATCGGTAGAGAGTCTGACGCCATGTTAGGGCGGTGGATTGGCAGTATCGGTAGAGAGTCTGACGCCATGCTAGGGCGGTGGATTGGCAGTATCGGTAGAGAGTCTGACGCCATGTTAGGGTGGTGGATTGGCAGTATCGGTAGAGAGTCTGACGCCATGTTAGGGCGGTGGATTGGCAGTATCGGTAGAGAGTCTGACGGCATGTTAGGGTGGTGGATTGGCAGTATCGGTAGAGAGTCTGACGCCATGCTTTGCAGCAAAGAGTTACAGCCCTTTATGATCTGAGTTCAAATCCCGTCGCAGTTAACTTTCCCTTTCATCCTTATGGGGTCGATAAAATAAAGTACCAGTAATGCACTGGGTAATTGCTGGCCTTGTGCCTAAAGTAGAAACAATTATTATAATGAACTTCATGATGGAGAGGACACAGATCCAAGCTGACTGGCGATAGGACACAGAGCTGAGCTGACTGGTAATAGGACACAGAGCTGAGCTGACTGGTAATAGGACACAGAGCTGAGCTGACTGACAATAGGACACAGAGCTGAGCTGACTGGTAATAGGACACAGAGCTGAGCTGACTGGTAATAGGACACAGAGCTGAGCTGAATGGCAATAGGACACAGATCCAAACTGACTGGCAATAGGACACAGAGCTGAACTGACTGGTAATAGGACACAGAGCTGAGCTGACTGGCGATAGGACACATAGCTGAGCTGACTGGTAATAGGACACAGAGCTGAACTGACTGGTAATAGGACACAGAGCTGAGCTGACTGGCGATAGGACACATAGCTGAGCTGACTGGTAATAGGACACAGAGCTGAGTTGACTGGTAATAGGACACAGAGCTGAGCTGACTGACAATAGGACACAGAGCTGAGCTGACTGGTAATAGGACACAGAGCTGAGCTGACAGACAATAGGACACAGAGCTGAGCTGACTGGTAATAGGACACAGAGCTGAGCTGACTGGCAATAGGACACAGAGCTGAACTAGAAACAATTATTATTCTCTATCGTAATTGATAGGTTGTATTCTTTAAAGAACACCTTTGCCC
>OZ024755.1:3775131-3787631 GCA_964016885.1 Eledone cirrhosa
AACTTGCACACACACACACCACACACATACACACTTCACCAACTACACAAGCTTCATTCAATTAGATAAAGGCAATCAATTTTACTTTAATCATCTCTAACGGACAGCTGTCGGTTTCCTGACCTAACTTCAGTTATCTTTTAATATGCTTTATACCCAGCAAGTTGTTCTGGTAAATATGACACATCACACACATTTCAGGCCGTCACATCACTTCAAATAAACTTATATAGAGAGCGGTAGATAAATGAACATATAACAAGCCGTCACCAGATGAATACATTAAAACACAACAACAGCAACATAAACATTATAATGGTTTCTGATGTAGACACAAGGCCAAACATTTGAAGGGGAGGGTAAACGCTGATTAAATCTACCCCGTGTCTTACTGGTACTTTATTTTATCGACCCCCGTAAGGATGAAGGGCAAGCAAATAATTGTTTCTGTCTTTGGCACAATGCCAGCAATTATCCCAGTGTATTACTGGTACTTTATTTTATCGACCCCGTAAGGATGAAAGGCAAAGTTAACCTCGGCGGGATTTGAACTCAGACCATAAAGGGCCGTAAACATTATAATGGTCTCTGATGTAGGCACAAGGCCAACCATTTGGAGGGGAGGAGAAACGTTGATTAAATCGTCCCCAGTGCATTACTGGTACTTTATTTTATCGACCCCGTAAGGACGAAAGGCAAATTTAACCTCGGCGGGATTTGAACTCAGAACATAAAGGGCCGTAACTCCATGTTGCAAAGCATAGCGTCCGACCTTCTACCGATACTGCCAACCCACCAATAAATAATTATATAATAATATAAGAAAAGATTGTGGATTCGTCTCGTCTCGAACTCAGCCCCACTTCATGATATCCGAAAACAGCAACATTCATTATATTATAATTAAAGTATAATTATATTATAAATAAAGTACCAGTAATGTACTGGGTAATTGCTGGCCTTGTGCCTAAAAATAGAAACACTTATTATTATATTGGATTGGCAGTATCGGTAGAGGGTCGGACGTCATGTTTTGCAGCAAACAAAACTTATGGCCTGAGTTCAAATCCCGCCGAGGTTAACTTTGCCTTTCATCCTTATGGGGTCGATAAAATAAAGTACCAGTAATGCACCGGATAATTGCTGGCCTTGTGCCAAATTTAGAAACAATTATAATTATATTGATTTAAAAAGAAATATCGAGGCAGAATGTTTCAAATTGATAACTCAGAGAATTAGGATTGTCTAGTGTACGAGCCCTTTACAATATAAACCAGGTGAGGGTAAGATCAGATTGTGACCACCAGTGCTGAATTTAGGACAAATGAGGCCCTGTGCTAGTTAAGTTATGAGGCCCCTTTGAACGTTTGACATTTGAAAAACATTTGAAAAATTCATCGTAAAAATCTTTTTGGCAAGAAGATGGTCTCCCTCTCTCCAGCCCAACGGGTCCCTGTGCCTAAGCACACCTAAGCACACCTAAGCACACTGGTAAATCTGGCACCGGTGGCCACATTACCACAGTAGTTTGTGTGTGCTGTAAATTGTCAATCATATTTAACCATTCAGTGCGTGAGGGAAGGAAATTAGACAGTGCACGGAAGAAAATGAAACAGAGACACTCAAAACTGAACTTCATTAATTCCCGAAAGGCAACCCGACACGGAGCCGAACTGTGTTAGTTAGTTAAAAAGTCATTAACGCTTCCCAAACGATGCCTTAAAAGGAAATGGTGTTTACGTGGAACATTATTGGTTGTTATTAACATTGTTTTAATTTGAAATTGTCTGAAATTTTATAAAAGGTTTAAAACTAATTTTTTTAGAAGCTAATGGCTGTTATTCCCGACAGGATTTTGTTGTCACTATACTTCAGAATAAACAAGATTTGGCGAGACTAATTCCTCACAAGATCAACATTTCATTTAATTAACAATGCTATCGGTTTACAGAATTTGTAGCTAGGAGACTACACTATCTAATGTGTCGGTAAAAATACAAAAGAGATTTAGATAATGTTTCTAGCAGGTCGAATGTCCCTGTCGGTTTGTGGGTGTTTCTTTCTTTCATCTGGTACCACATGGAAGTAAGAACATTGCCAAGTTCCTGCTGATTGTTATTGTTACTATTGCATCTCTGTTATTAGGGATCTCATGATTCTTATAGTAAAAAAACAAACGAAAGATCCCACATTGGGAGGGTTAGCTGAAATGTTCTTAGGCTGACCAAGATATTCTCATGGAATGACCAAATGAGGTTTATTTTTTAAACATAGTTTCTCGAAAGAAACAAGGCAGTTATTAATACGAAGAGTTGGAATTAATGTATGCAAGATTTCACAGCTCTAGCATCATTCCTTCATAGTCAGCCTATGACCAAGATATTCCCATGAAATGATCAAATGAGGTTTATTTTTCAACATAGTCCCTGGAAAGAAGCAATGCAGTTATTAATAAGAAGAGTTGAAATTAATGTAAGCAAGATTTCACAGCCCTAGCATCACTCCTTTATAATCAGCTTAGTAACTGTTCAGCCTACACTCGTAATACACGCTAGCAGAATACAAAAATGAATATCACCCTTCTCCATGATTCATACTTTAGATAGGAGGGGTTGTTACTATAAATACTTTGATCTTATTTGTATTATCTGTGGCCTCATCCAGAGCCAAAAGAATACAGCCTCAAGTGGTTTAGTTAATGTTAATATTCCCATATTTACTATCGTGTCACTACATATGTTTCATATGGAATTAATATTTGATAAATGTTTCGATAACTTCTGTTGATATTTCCAGCTAACGTGTCATTTTCTTTTCACAATGTCCGCCGAACATTGTCTTCGAGATCCTATTTATGGTTGACTCAATAGCAAATGTCACATAATATCGTTTTTAATGTGAACATCGTGCAGATAATCTAAAGATAAAAATCTTGCCATTCAATGAAGCAAATGGTATAATAAAAGCCGGGAAATATGCCAAATTATGTATTGGATTTAACCGGTAGTGATGTTTCCTAACAATATTACTTTTTATATTTTTTTGCTCGCCTTATTTTTTCATTCTCTTTTAATGTGTTTTAAAATCCTGACAGTAAAACATTGCAAAATGATGCCAGGTTTTGTTGCATTTCTTACACTTTATACACATCCCCACTCATAAACAACATATCAATAATATATATATATATACAGTATACTATATATATATATATATATATATATATATATGAAATGAGTCAGGACCCCGACGGCTGAGCTACGGCCGTTTCGACAGATAGATCTGTCGAAACGGCCGGAGCTCAGCCGTCGGGGTCCTGACTCTTTCCCCATTACCCACTCTACTACCCAAAGTATCGAGTACTCTGGTGCATTATGGTCCACCTGGTTTCTTACCACACCTTCTTTGTTATATATATATATGAGTATTATTTGCCATTCATCCTTACGGGGTCGATAAATTATAGTACCAGTAATGCTCTGGTGTCGATATAATCGACTTTCCCGTCCCCCCCCCAAAATTGCTGGCCTTGTGCCTCTATCAGAAACCATTATTATTAGTAGCAGCAGTAGCAGTATTATTATTATTGCTCTGTTCGGACGTCCTTTTTGCTCGCTCCCAGTAAGTCGTTTATTTACCTGTTATAATTATTTGTTGCTTAATTTTTCTTGTTGTGTAAGGGATATAAGTCCTTGGACCATGCCCTGTGAAGGGGTAAGTATAATAATAGTTGGGCCTTTTGGCCCAAATATTTGAACATTTTACTTTTGAAAATTAAAAAAAAAAAACATGGCTGAGCCACGCCCCCAGCTATATGTCTGCTGTCGTGTGACAACGGCGTAAAACTTGAGAGTAAGGTTAGTGGAATTCATACAACAAACACCACCACAAACAACGTGAACAAAGACAACAACACTGAGAACACTAATTTTAAAAAAATTACCACACCAACTACAGCAATAACAGCGTCAACCAAAATACAGGCAACAGAAAAAAATGACAACAAATGCAACAACGAGAAAATAAACAACGATAACAGCAACAATACAAATTGCACCGAAAATAACAAGAACGATGGCACCAAGAACACAACCAACTACAACAGTGATAACAGCAACAACACCAACAACACCGTTTGTAGCAGTAGCAACAGCACCAACAACAAGACCAGTAGCAGCAGTAGCGGCAGCAATAATGGTGCCGCTGAAAAAGGGGCCACTTCGCAGGTGTGGCCCGAAATATAGAGACAGTGCTAGTCACGGAGGAGGAGATGGCAGTGACAAGAGCCATGGTGTCAAGAAACGACAAGCATCACCACCAGCATCACCAAAAACACCAACATCGCAAACAACAAAACACACACACACCCATCAGCAACAACAAGAAAACAGCAACAAAATCCCCCCTCCTCCCCAAAAAGTACACAGCCATAAACATGGCAAATAAAGAACTCTTACAACATATAAAGCAGCACACAGACGTCACAGAAAAAAAACTACTACACCCCACCAACGCCAAGAACTCTCCCGACAAACATAAACATCATTGAAATCAAAATAGAACATTACAAACTTTTAAAACAAAAATTCCCTAACGCTGTTGGAGACTTCAGAGGGTCGGTTACTAGAGGATATACACCGACATCCTCTTGGAAACACCCATGACCAGCCAAAGGGATGGTTCTATTGTCCCTTCACCACACGATCAAGGTAAGTGATCCTTTCTCACTTACCCCGCTTCTCATCCAACATGGCCGTACTTAGAATAGGCAGTATAAATGCACGTGGCCTGGGGTCATCTTGGAAGCAGGGTCACCTGCTCAACGACCTCAGGTCACTAAATATAGATGTGGTGGCCATCAGCGAGACCAGAATCTCCGAAGCACGAGCCTTCGCAACGATCTTCGGCGGCTACGATGTATACGCATCTCCTAGCCGTCCAGGATCGGGGGGAGGGGTTGCCATGCTTTTTCGGAGAGGCTTGGATCACGCTATACGGGCCATCTTCCTGGACACAGAAGGTAAGTCGGTGGTGCTGGACGTGGCCGGCAGCGAAGGCAATGTTTTCAGGCTAGTAGCCGTCTAGGCTCCAACAGGGACAGGACGGCCAGATTTCTTCAGACATCTAGAGACCTTTCTCGGAACGTCCCGTTCTTTAAAGTTAGTGGGCGACTGGAACTGTATCTTAGATGCACGCTGGAATTATGTGGGGCTAGTAGACAGGGCAGGAGGGTGTAAAAGCCTCAACAACCTGCTCAGACGTTTTGAACTGTCTGACAGGTATAGACTGGATTATCCGAATGTGCCAATGTGGACATGGGCAAACCGCATTGGGTCATCCAGATCGTATTTAGATAGAGTATTCTGTAGGGAAACAGATAAGGCTAGTGTAGGCTGTCCGCAATTTAAAGTAGTCGACTACACGGACCACAATTTGTGATCTGTGAAGTTGACTTAGATAGACTCCATAGGCAAGGGCCCGGCTACTGGAAGCTGAACGCGTCGTTCCCGGCACGCAAAGCTTACAGAGACCGGATTAGCGAATTAGTAAAGCGTGCGTTGACGGGTGCGATCGTCAACAACAGATGGCGGTTTACCCTGAAAAGGGCTATTAGAGTAGAATCGATAGGGTTTAGCAAAGGAGTAGTGATAGGGGAAAATAGAGTAGAGGGAGAGTTAGTTAGAAAGCATTTGAACAATTAGTTAGAAAGCATTGGATCAATCTCAAGCATTTGATAGGGTCGACCATCGGTACCTAACTGCGGTCCTCGAGGCGGCCGGCTTCGGGCCCGTTTTTAGGGTTTATCGTCCTGTACTGTTCTGTGCCGTCTCTAATGTTTTTCTTCATATTAGCCCTTGTGGCCAATAAAGAAACCATTATTATTAGTAATAGTAGTAATATAAGCGACAGCAATAACAGTTCTAACTGACTGCAACATTTCAAAAGGAAATCTCTTCGTTTCCCTCACCACCCCCCCACTGTACTGTCCCCCCCCACTGTTTCTCTCACACACCCTCCCTACTGTTTCTCCCCCCTCCCTACTGTTTCCCTCACCCCTCTACTGTCCCCCCTTACTGTTTCTCTCACCCCCACCCCACTGTTTATCTCACCCTCCCCTACTGTTTCCCCCCACCCTACTGTTTCTCTCACCCCCTCCTACTGTTTGTCTCACCTTCACTAACTCTACTTTTTACATTCATGAAACCAATACATATCACACAAAGCCCATAACTTCCAATTCACACATTTCAGTATTGTAATTACTACCCATTCTCTTACATTCTCTTCTACTCTTCACGCTACTTCAATATTACTAATCTCCACGCACCCTCTCTCTCCCCCTCTAACCCTCTCTCTCCCCCTCTCTCATTTTATTTTACCTCCATCCAGAGACATTCATATAAACCTATTGTTTATTGATAGTGCTACATACTTTCAATCTGGACATAAAAGTTCGAATACACTAGAAGGAAAAACCTATAATAATTATAATTGTTTCTACTTTTTGGCACAAGACCAGCAATTACCCCAGTGCATTACTGGTACTTTATTTTATCGACCCCGTAAGGATGAAAGGCAAAGTTAATCTCGGCGAGATTTGAACTCAGACCATAAAGGGCCGTAACTCTTTGCTGCAAAGCATGGCGTCCGACCCTCTACCGATACTGCCAATCCACCGCTTACATAGTTTCTTACAAGGCCAGTAATTTGGGGGAGGGGAAATTCGATTAAATCTACCCCAGTGCATTACTGGTACTTTATGCTATCGACCCCGTAAGGATGAAAGGCAAAGTTAACCTCGGCGGGTTTTGAACTCAGAATGTAAAGGGACATAACTCTATGCTACAAAGCATGATGTCTGACGTTCTACCGATACTGCCAACCCACCGCATTATAATGGTTTCTGATTTTAGGAACAAGGCCAGTAATTTTGGTGGGGAGGAGAAAATCGATTAAATCGATCCCAGTACACAGAGAAAGAGAGAGAGAGAGAGAGAGAGTGGAATAATAATTGGAAATGATCAAAAAGAAAACTCATGTCGTATTGATTAAAATGGCGGGAAATCTAAAAATGGAAACCATTTTGAAACGGCAATAAAGCAATTTGAATGTAGGTGTCGCTGTAATAGCTGTAAGGTAATTTTGTGTCCGGAAAGACGCACAACAGCCGGGGTGGGTGGAGATTGGAGCTATTTTAACCATTACTTCGATTGCTCAATATAATATATATTTGAAGTTATGGATAATTATTGAACCAAAGCTCTTGTTTGTGGGAGAACAAAAAAGCAAAATCATAGTTCAGAGATACGTACATGCGCACACACACACACACATACATACATACATACATATACACATACATAGACACACGTGTATACATAGTTCAGAGATTAAAAATAAATAATACAAAGGTTTTAGTCCGTTTGTTGTTTTAGTGTTTGTATTTGTCTTGTTGTTGTTATTGTTGTAGTATTTGTTGTTATTGTTGTAGTATTTGTTATTGTTGTTGTTGTATTTATTTTTTGCTGTTGTTGTATTTGTTGTTACTGTTGTTATATTTGTTGTTGTATGTGTTGTTGTTGTATTTAATATAAAAAAAAAATGAGACAAAAAAAACAGTACAGACTAAAATATAAAACAAATCAAACAAAACGAAAAAATCACACCAAAAAAGAAAAAAAGAAAAAGAAAAACTACTCGAATCTATATACATAAACACATTGATTCTCTATATATACACTCACCTCTATGCATAAACACATTGACTAGATATATATACACCCACCTCTATACATAAACACATTGATTCTCTCTATATACACACCTCTATACATAAACACATTAACTCTATATATACACTCACTTCTATACATAAACACATTGATTCTCTATATACACACTTCTATATATAAACACATTAACTCTCTATATATACACACTTCTATACATAAACACATTGACTATATATATATATATATACACACACTCACTTCTAGACATAAACACATTTTGGGGAGGGGGAAAGTCCATTAAATCGACCCCAGTATGTTACTGGTACTTTATTTTATCAATCATGTAAGGATGAAAGGTAAAGCTAATAGTAATAATAATTGTTTCTACTTTTGGCACAAGGCCAGCAATTACCCAGTGTATTACTGGTACTTTATTTTATCGGCCCCGTAAGGATGAAAGGCAAAGTTAACCTCGGCGGGATTTGAACTCAGAACGTAAAGGAACGTAACTCTATGCTTCAAAGCATGGTGTCCGACACTCTACCGATACTGCCAATCCACCACCTTTTAGTAGTAGTAGCAGTAGTAGTAGTAGTAGTAGTAGTAGTAATAATGACAAACATAAATATACAAAACAAATAAACAAAATCAAAACAAAATTAATTCGTAATTTTATGCAAGTCCAACATTTCATGTCGTCTACTTCAGTGATAGACAACCCGATACTCTAAACTAATGCAATCAGATATTATTTCAAACAGCAAATTATTTGAGATCGTAATCATGTTTTCAACTAGCAACATAACTGTAGTTTTAAGTAGTTTTATGTATAAGGAAACAGTAAAAGCTATGCTAGATATCTCAACACATATTTACCTGTTTAGACATGAATGTCTGCTATCAAGTTTCGCTTACATGTATTTATGTTTTTATCGTGTATCGATCTATTACCACGCACGTTTCATAGATGATTGGCTCTAGGTCGTCCATGGAAGTTATAAACCCGACCCCAACATCAGACTGAATCACTTACATTATGTTAACTTTGCCTTTCATCCTTACGGGGTCGATAAAATAAAGTACCAGTAATGCACTGGGATAATTGCTGGCCTTGTGCCAAAAGTAGAAACAATTATATATATATATATTATATATAGTCATTTAATAAACAACATTCTATGAAAATTCTATGAAAATTTTAGATCCTTGTAAAAGGTAAATTCCATTAATCAATCTATTCGAATAAGAAAGACTTATCTTTCTTCATATCATCTTAGTTACTTCCTGTTTACTTCTCCAGAATCTTCTGTTATCAAACTCTTGGTTTTTAATTTTATTGGAGAAAAAAAAAAGAATTTATATATATATATATATATATATATATATAAATATATATATATATATATATATATATATATATATATATATATATATATATATATATATATATATATATATATATATATATATATATATATATAAATATACTCTATTTACGTAAGCTTGAATCAAAAATCTTTATCGGGAAAATATTTTTCTTATCTTTGAAAACTTATTTTTATCTGTTGATATACAGACAATATTACATACTTATTACACAACACCGATACCCGTAGAAATTCCATGGTTATTTGGAAACTTTAATATTGTTTAAAGTTATATTGACAATCACGAAATAGATAATGTCTTTTGAAATTGTAAATATTCTTAAGCTTTTGATCATTAAAATCTTATACAGTCTACATAGGTATTAAATGGAGGTGTAGTCTTAGAAGACACTTTTGAAAGCTATATTCTATGTTTATCTCTAGACCAATTTAACTTGCGAACTGTTATCTACGATTTTTATCATATTAAAAAATAAAACTGATCACTGGAATATAATTCCAATCCAATCGAGGGCCTTCTCACTCATGTTTGAGGAACCCTTCCTTGTTTGACCTCCATCCAATCCAATCGAGGGCCTTCTCACTCATGTTTGAGGAACCCTTCCTTGTTTGACCTCCATCCAATCCAATCGAGGGCCTTCTCACTCATGTTTGAGGAACCCTTCCTTGTTTGACCTCCATCCAATCCAATCGAGGGCCTTCTCACTCATGTTGAGGAACCCTTCCTTGTTTGACCTCCATCCAATCCAATCGAGGGCCTTCTCACTCATGTTTGAGGAACCCTTCCTTGTTTGACCTCCATCCAATCCAATCGAGGGCCTTCTCACTCCTATTGGAAGAACTCCTCCCTGGTTGACCTCCATCGCCTTCTAAGTGGTTTTGGTCATGTCTTCAAAGGTGTAACCGTACTCATCACACTTGGTTAATTGAAGGTGGCCTACTGGTGAGGGTACTTAACCCATAGATGAGGTATAGCAGGGGTTCTCAAACTGGACGCTACAGCCCACCCCTGGGGGAATTGAGAAGGTCCAGGGGGCGGTTGAAGGGGCGGTAGAGATGATATAATAGTATATTAAATGCTACATATAAAGAGGGTGGCAGTATCAGTAGAGGGTCGGACGCCATGCTTAAGAACATAGAAACATAGAGTTACGGCCATTTATGGTCTGAGTTCAAATCCCACCGAGGTTAACTTTGCCTTTAGAATGAAACATGTGTAGATGAAATAAATATATTGTTGAATCTTGGTGATCTATTTTGTGTGTGTGTATATAAGGTAAAATATACAAAAGTCGATATATTTTCACACGCACACGCACACGCACACGCACACGCACACGCACACACACACATAATATATATATATATAAAATTAGTCCTTCATCAGTGATCTTCCAACCTTCATTGGTATTTCATCGCTTTATTCATATGTAACCCATGTGCAACCACGCAGCGCTCCATTTTTCTTTATATATCTATATATATATATATATATATATATACGACTCTCTTCCTGCTATTCCAAGCGTTAAACTAATATATTTCTTCCATGTACTGTACCGCTTGTTTTGTTATTTTTATTATTACTTTTACTTATATTTATATATATACATATATATGTTGTGTTCCGAAGGAAAAGCAAAGGAAAAAAGAGTGCTCTATGTATAGAACAGAGCTATTTAATTCTTTGTCTGACGACCGATCCAGACGTATATTAATATTGTCTGTGATCCAGAAACCTTTGGTAATGGAGTAGTTATATTTTGTGTTGTTCACTTTCTAATTATATATATGTATATATGAGTGTGCACACGTGTGCATGTTTGTGTGTATGCATGCATGTATGTATGAAGCTGTGTGAGTATGTATGTGCATATGTATGTTTTCAACACGACATCCTTGTTTACTTAACAATCACTTTACTTAACATAGTTTTAATCTTACTTTTAGGTCACATGGTTTAAGACAATTCTCTGGAGCGTTTCAGTGGTTCCAGATATGTTGGAACTATGTTTGATGGAAAGAATTGTAGCTGCTTCAGCACATTTCTGCCATTTACAAACTTTTGTCATTGATCTCTACTTCTTGTCGTTCTATACTTCAAATGAAAAGAGATTCCTTTACCAATATGTCTATCATACACACACACACACACACACACACACACACACACACACACACACACACACACACACACACACACACACACACACACACACACACACACACACACGTATATTTATATATGTATATTTATATATGTATATTTGTATATGTATATGTATATATGTATATATATATATATATATACAAATATACATACATATATATGTATGTATGTATATATATATATATATATTATATTTATTATTGAAATATATATATATACAAATATACATACATACATATATATGTATATATATATATATATATATATATAATTACATTTATTATTGAAATAATTTCTTGTGTTGCATATATACAAATGTATATACATACATACATACATATATATGTATATTTATATATGTATATATATATATATATATATAAATATATAATATTTATTATTGAAATAATTTCTTGTTGCATATATACAAATATTTGTATATATGCAACAAGAAATTATTTCAATAATAAATATTATATATACACACTCTAATGCGTCTTTCAGAACAATATCGGTTTCAACACACGATTTCAGATAAAGAATCTTGCTAAACAAATTCAGAAACAAAATATTATATATATATATATACATATATATGTATGTACATATATATGTATATTTATATATGTATATATATAATATTCATTATTGAAATAATTTCTTGTTGCATATATACAAATATACATACATATATATGTATATATATATATATATAAATATATTATATTTATTATTGAAATAATTTCTTGCGTTGCATATACAGGATGTCCCCCAAAAATGTATACATACTTCATGAGCATTCTAATAAGTTTTGCCTGTACAGGTAATCAAAGTGTGTATACATTTTTGGGGGACATCCAATATATATATGTATATAAACACTTAAACCTGCAGGCGTGCTCAACATACATTAAAGCACGCCTGCACTTACACACACACATAGATAAGCACACACAAACGCACTCGCACACACACACACTCTAATGCGTCTTTCAGAACATTAGCTAGCAAGTATCGCAGTGTTGTTACTGTTCTTTCAACTGTTTCACATTGAATCTCCCTGAGAATTGCATTAAGTCTACACGTGTCTGTGAAATACTCATTTGCATAATGTTCATTTCCTTAGTAGGGCTGTCCTGTTGATAGAATAACTGGAACACTCATGGTCGAAACTGACGGAGGTCCATCCCATCCAGGGTTACATCGTGT
>OZ024755.1:3795131-3829543 GCA_964016885.1 Eledone cirrhosa
TATATATATACTCTCAGGAGCGCGAACCTAATAAACTTTTATTTATACTCGGAATTTTTCCTAGAGTGCTTAAAATTATTTGTGACTAATCCCGGTCTTTTTTTTTTTTTAAACCGCGATAATATTGCTATATGCTGAACTCCATTCATTTTTGTTGAGTTTTTTTTCGGAATGTTTTGACTGCTGTTTCTTGTAAACAGGCATTCGTCTCATTCTGACGTCACTAGCTATGTTCTCCATGTGTGTTTATTTTCATAATTCCACACGAGGTCTACTAGCCTGCTTTTACATTCCCTTTCTGGCATATTTTAGAAGTGGATTTTGGTTATCGTGCTTTGTGCTCTACTGATGAACGGTTCCAACCGTGACTAATCCCACTGAAAAGTTTCGTGAAATAGTCTTTTTAAGACTATATAGAGCATTTGTAGTTTTTCCAAATTGAAGGATGAGTATTTAACCTTAATTTTATTCTGATTTAAGACTCTATTGGTTTTTTCCCTGGATAAAATTTCTGTCTTTATTTTTTTTTATTTTTTTTATTTTAATTTTTTTTTAATTTTTATTTTTTAATTTTTTAATTGAGTTTGAATTATTTTCCCACATCTTACGTTAAATATTTTCCATCTTGACGTTATAGTCACTTATATATTATGAAATACTGTTGGCTTCTTGCTCACATTAATTTCTCTATTTTCAGTTATATATATATATACTTGTATATACTTGTATATATATATATATATATATATATACACATACAAACACACACACACACACACACACCCACACATATATATCTATATATATACAGAGAGAGAGAGAGAGAGAGAGAGAGGAAGGAGGAGGGAGAAAGAGAGAGATAAATGTTATGATGTGATACCGTTGTACATGATAATTGTTAGTACGCACACACACATACACACGCACATACATACATACATATATATATATATATATATATATATATGTATGTATTGCCACGCTAGAACGGTGGTGTACACTTGCTGCTTGTCAGTATGATAGAAAACATGACGATGCCTAGATAGAAGCGTGACATTCAATATAAAATTTGCCACAATTTACTTCCGTTCTTATTGTTCAAATAGCTAACTCTCTAATTACATTTTACTACTGAAAAATAAAGGAAACCTCATTTAGTGTAGCTCTAATATCAGCCATTTTGCCATGAATAGATTCTATGGAAATAATATCAACGAAAATAGATTATATATATATATATTATATCTTAGCTAAATAATCTTCTGGTGTATATATAAAGATAGTTGTTTCTACTTTTGGCACAAGGCTAGCAATTATACCAGTACATTACTGGTACTTTATTTTATCAACCACGGAAAGATGAAAGGCAAAGTTAACCTCGGCGGGATCTGAACCCAGATCATAAAGCGCAGTAACTCTATGCTCCAAATCATGGCGCCAGACCCTCCACCGACCGTTACACACACACACACACACCACACACCACACACCACACACACACACACGGATTGACGGAGTAAAACACACTTCAACAACATGTGAACCTGTCTTTCCCACACCAGTTCGGACTGCCTGAAGAGGTCGCAGCCAATGATGTTACCGAAATATATATAGCAGTATATCTATAATTTGTAATAAACGAAGCCAAATTTTACATATTTGACTTAATTATTTTATATATGTATATATATATACATACGAGGAGAGCCGGCGGAAATCTTCATAGGCTGACCAAGGTACTCTCATGGAATGACCAGCATAGTCCCTGGAAAGAACCAATGCAGTTATTAATTTCACAGTTCTAGCATTATTCCTTCATAGTCAGCCTATGACCAAGATACTCTCATGGAATGACCAAATGAGGTTTATTTTTCAACATAGTCCCTGGAAAGAAACAATGCATTTATTAATTAATAAAGAGTCGAAATAAATGCATGTAAGATTTCACACCTCTAGCATCAATCCTTCATAGTCTGTCTATAAGCTTTTCAGCCGAATCTCCTATAATATGTTCACCTTTCCCTCTAGAGACATCCCTCCCATCCTCACCTCACCCCACACCCACACCTGAAATTGTCTTTCGATCTCTTCTACTTATCGCTTGTTTACACAACTTTTGTCATTCGATTTTAACTTGCAATGTATTTGAAGTAACTCTAATTCCCTCCCTTTGTTTTTCAGACTCTCCATCATTTCGGTAAGTAAATTATTTCTATTGAATTTTTTTCTTTTATTTCCTATTTACCTCTTTCAAGATAAAAGACTATTTTTCTTTGCATGAAAGAAGACGAACGAGTCGATCAACAGTTTACAACTTATTGTTTCTTATTCGAACCTTTTATATAGAGCCTGCTTTCACATACACACTTTACACACACTCCAGAGTGCTTAAAACTGTGGACTCTTTTATATACAGAGCCTGCTTTCACATACACAGACTTTAGCGTAGCTAAAACTATAGAATCTTTTCTACATAAAGCCTACATCACATATACACTCTTTACACACACTTTATCGTGCCTAAAACTGTAGAATGTTTTACATATAGAGCCTGCTTCACACACACACGCTTTACACACACTTTATCGTGCCTAAAACAGTGGAATTCTTTTCCAATAGCTCCAAAATACAGACCAATTCTTTAGTTTTTTAATAAGATGAAAGAGATGAGCAAATGATTCGATAGAAAAGAACAATATTTGTTTTTGTAGAAGGCTGGCATATTTGATTGATTACTACAGTGTGTGTGTTGTGTGTGTGTGAAAGAGAGGGAGAGAGAGAGACATGATTCCAGGCCTCATTTACTTACCGAATGGGGTGGAAATCGTCAAATCGGCCCAAGGAAACAATGTTCCCATTGGTCATTTCGTTGTTGATATTATCTACCGGTCGTAAATCCTGGTAGGTAGTGAGAACAACCTGAAATAAAGTGTACCTAGAAAGTTCCTCTCCGAGGTACAAACCTGGGCAAGGTGTGTTTGTAGAAGACCAACAGTCACCTATGTATACCAGTCTTCCCTCACTCCATACCACCGATGTTGTCCAAGGTAAAGGTAATGGCTGATACAAGCTCGGCACCAGTGACATTGTAACTCATATCGGTCGCTTGGCAGTATCGGTAGGGCGTCGGACGCCATGCTTTGATGCATAGAGTTACGGCCCTTTATGATCTGAGTTCAAATCCCGCCGAGGTTAACTTTGCCTTTCATCCTTACGGGGTCGATAAAGTAAAGTACAAGTCACACGCTGGGGTCGATTTAATCGACTTTCCCCTCCCTCAAAATTGATGGCCTTGTGCCTATATAAGAAACCATTATGACTCATATCTACAGGTGAGTGAACTGGAACAACATGAAATAAAGTGTCTTGCTCAAGAACACAACCCAAAGCCCGATCTGAAAATCGAACTTCCAGCCTCACGATTGAAAGCCTGACGCTCTAACCATTATGCCCTCAATTATTGACATACCTGTTACCTCTCATACGGTATTAGTATGGTCTGTATCATACTAATACCGTTCTATTCTCTCATCTTTGTTAGCTGTCTAAAGGTTACAACAAATATAGCTGACTCTTCTTTAAGAACACCAGGTGTTTCCTTCTTCCTTCTCTTTTTAACTTTTATTTAGTCGTATTTCACTCATGCTGGGTTTTTCTGGTCTCCCCAGCTTTCACTTAAAACACACATGCATTCGTGCGCTCTCTCTCTCTCTCACACATACACACATGCACATCTGCACACGCATGCACATGCGTCACACACCAACACACGCGTGTGCACGTACACACACACACACACACGCGCACATGCGCACAGCATCATTTAAAAATATAATGATTCAGCAACTTTGTTAGCTTGTATCGAAACAGTTAAGTTATAAGACGCTATCAAAACATTTCCCATTCTTTCAATGGCGGATTACAGAAAATAAACAAAAAGCAAAAACAAAATGGAAGTGAATTTGTAATTTTTTTTCCTTCACTGGCAGAAAGAGACCTGATCAAAATATAATGAAAAACAAATTTACTTTTTAAATTAATGTTCTCTCTATCAAAATAGTAATTGGTTCGATATCTAAGTGTACGGCATTTGGTTGAATAAACAACCTATAATTTATATAAATTGTGCTTTCATTATGTAATTTTTTTTTCAATTTATCTTTAGTTGTTCGACTTTATGGTCATCGGTTGTTTTGTGTTTCTCTGGAATGTTCCAGTCTCTTTTTAGCTTTTTAAAATCTGTTTCACTCCCCGCTCTTAATTACTCACCCCAACAAAATAAGACAAAACACACAAACATTTATAGTTCGGTATAAATGTCAGTAGTAGCTGAGCAACGGTTTTTCCACAAATTAATTACATCTATCTTTGTATTTTTGGTCGAAAAAGAAAAAAAAAAAAAATTACTTCTCTTCTCATGCTAGGCAATAAGCAAGTAAACTGCTTAATCAGTTGTTATCGGCGTCTTCCTAACCCCGGAAGAGACTGAATGAAACTACCGAATTTATGTGTCTCTTTTCAATCTCTCTGATTTCTTAATTTTCTTTTTCTCTCAGGCAGATTTATTTTAAGATATAAATAGTCCTAAAAAGATTTTATTTGCTTGATAATTGTTGTTGTTGATTACAAAATAATTTATAAGAAATAAACATGATAAAGTGATTTACGGTCATTCTCGGTTTAAAACGAAAAACGAAAGCAATTCATTCGACTTAATCGAAAGCAATTCATTCGACTTAATCGAAATAGACTGTTAGCAAGATCAGAATTATAGGTGACTACAGACAGGGGTTACGTAAACACGTATTTCACTAGAACAAGAGTTCTACCACATTGTAACATAAACATGAATATTTTAATAAAGTACCTAAGTTCAAGGTAGGTTGAGGGTAATATTTAGAATATTAAGGGAGGTGAACATTTTCTTTTATATATATATATATATGAAAAAATATGACCCCGACAGCAGAGCTCAAGCCGTTTCGACGGCTATTTCTGGACAGAAATAGCCGTCGAAACGGCTTCAGCTCTGCCGTCGGGGTCATACTTTTTCCTATTTCCCACTCTTCTACCCTAAGAATTGAGTACTCTGGTGCGTTATGGTCCATCTGGTTCCTTACCACAATTCCTTCGTTATATATATATATATAGATAGATATATCCCCGTATATTATTCAGACTTGAGAATATTTATATGCGCGCACACGCACACGCACACACACACGCACGCACACACACACACACACACACACACACACACACACACACACACACACACACACACACACACACACACACACACACACACACACACACACACACACACACACACACACACACACACACACACACACACACACACACACACACACACACACACACACACACACACACACACAGTATAAAGAATAACAATGTTGATTATTTCTTCAACTTTTGAAAATTGTCCAAAGTAATTGATCATCAATAACTTTGGTTACTTTTTGTAACAAGATACATATATATATATATATATATATATATATATATAAATAATGTGTGTACATATGTTAATATCTATATGCATATATATTTATGTTTATATATGTATATATATGTATATATTTATGTTTATATATGTATATGTATATATATGTATATATTTATGTTTATATATGTATATATATATATATGTATATATTTATGTTTATATATGTATGTTTTTATATACGTGTTTATATATATATATATATATATAATGTTTATATATATATATTTCTAATGTTTATGTATATATATACTGTATGTTTATATATATATATATATATATTTCTAATGTTTATTTATGTATATATATTTATGTTTATGTATATATATATTTGTTTATGTATATATATATTTATGTTTATGTATATATATTTATTTATAATGTTTATGTATATATATTTATTTATAATATTTATGTATATATATTTATTTATAATGTTTATGTATATATATATATATAATGTTTATATATATATATATATATATATATATATATATAATGTTTATGTGTATATATATATATAATGTTTATGTGTATATATACATATAATGTTTATGTATATATATATATATTTATAATGTTTATGTATATATATATATATTTATAATGTTTATGTATATAATATATATTTATAATGTTTATATATATATATAATGTTTATGTGTATATATACATATAATGTTTATGTATATATATATATATTTATAATGTTTATGTATATAATATATATTTATAATGTTTATGTATATATATTTATAATGTTTATGTATATATATATATATTTATAATGTTTATGTATATATATATATATTTATAATGTTTATGTGTATATATATTTGTTTTATATATATATATATATATATATATATATATATGTATGTATATGTTTATATATATATATATATATATATATATATGTATGTATATGTTTATATATATATATATATATATATATATATATATGTATGTATATGTTTATATATATATATATATATATATATATATATGTATGTATATGTTTATGTATATATATATATATATATATATATGTATATGTTTATGTATATATATATATATATATATATATATATATGTATATGTTTATGTATATATATATATATATATATATATATATATATATATATATATATGTATATGTTTATGTATATATATATATATATATATATATATATATATATATATATATATAATGTTTATGTATTTATATATTTATAATGTTTTATATATATATGTATGTATGTATATGTTTATGTATATATATACACCATAATTGAGTAAATAACTTTCATGTTCCTGCTGACCATGACAAAATAATCACAGATAAAAGTAAGAAAAGATAAGTTAGTCTCAGAGATTCTCTGATATTGGTGAAACGAACAAAAAACAAAGAAACCAGAAAACAAAACGAATAAATGTTATGTTTCGTCAAAACAGTTTTGTAACAGAGACAGACATAGCCAGACTGTGAACCTGCTAGAAATAGCAACCAACTCTACCTTAATTTAAACCCTATCTTAGATTGAGAGGGTGAGACAACCAGCAAGGGTACTATACATTCTGCATCAGCAGTATCATCAATAACAACGACAGTATTAACACCAACACCACCACCACCACTAACGCCAACACCACCACCACTAACGCCAACAACATCACCACCAACAACATCAACAGTTAATCTCTACTAAAGTAACAAGAGAGAGAAACAATATTTGATATATAACTAAATTTGTTGCCGACAAAATATTTAGTCTTAAAAAAAAAAAAACTTAGACATTGTTGGAGCTAACACAAATATCTTTACCATCCATCATCCATTTATATATATCGTAGGTGTGTATCACGGCTGGATTTAATCTTATTTTGATATTAACTTCCTCAATCTTTAATAATCAACATTATTCATCTTTGATAATCTCTCTCTCTCTTTCTTTCTCTCTCTCTCACCAGAAGATGTAACTGTCAGCTTGGTAAACTTTAACAATCTGTCGTCAGCAGCCATTACTAAACCAATGACAGCAAGATGTTGTTGGTTATTGCTGTTGTTGTTGTTGTTGTTGTTATTGTTGTGTTTTCACTCTAGGCCAACTCTAAATAATCTTATGTTCTCAGCGCCGCCATCCATCCATGACCTTTCCATATTTATGTTTAGACACCGCAGACTTTGACTATTGTCAAAGTGTGGAGGCTTGAAGGAAGAATATGGCCGCTTTTTCTAGCATACCAGAGACGACATTGGGGTTTTCTTGATGACTCAATGGTTATATGAAACACAATGCGTAGGGCGGTGGATTGGCAGATTCGGTAGAGCGCCGGACAACATGCTTTGTGGTACATATTTACGACTTTCTGCCTTCTGAGTTGAAATCCCTTTAAACCAGTTGGTTAGGGTTGAGTTAATTTGGGTTAGTGTTAAGTTTACGAAATATTAAAACATTATTTTTTGACGAAACAAGATGTAGTGTTCTCTTTTGTCTGATACCGACATCTTTTTTTGTCTGCATTCGTTATATATATATAAATAACATAAAAATAGCGTAGACATACAATACAATGGGAGGAAACATAATAGTACCACTGATGATGTTGCAGATGTGCAACGAAAGAATTTTGATAGACTATATATATATATTTATATCTGTATTTTTAACCGTTGGTCAAGAAATGATAAACATTGATTGCCAAATAAATTAACTATGGAGATATAAAAGATACAGAAGCGAAAACCAACCAAACAGTGAGTGTGTTCTGTTATTATTTCTGGCAATATTATTACAACAATATGACCCTCCTCAAGTATAACAAAATATATATATACATATATATGTATATATATATATATACATATATACATATATAGATATATATATGTATGTATGTATGTATGTTGGTAATCGGCTAGCCAAGGATTCTTCCTCGTGTTCATTTAACTAATAGTTCTTACGAAATACAGGAGTAAACTTCTTCAGAAACCTCCCAGTAAAACACCATCTAAAACCAGTTAGCACGCACGCACGCATGCACGCACCGGTCGGGGGTCGGACGCCATGCTTTGACACATTGAGTTACGGCCCATGCCATTCTGAGTTCAAATCCCGCCGAGGTTAACTATGCCTTTCATCCTTACGGGGTCGATAAAATAAAGTACCAGTAATGTACTGGGTAATTGCTGGCCTTGTGCCAAAAGTAGAAACAATTATGTAAGCGGAGAGGGAGAGAGATACTGATATATACGTCTATATGTATATATCAGTGTGTTGTGTGCGAGAGTGTGTGTGTTTCACGTTGAAGATAAACTACTACTACTACTACTACCACAAAAAAAACCCACAAAAAAAAGATGGGTGGTGGACGAAAAGTAAGAAATGCGATAACAAAGGAAATCTGTGTATCATAGACAAAGTATTTCTTAATTCCGTGACTAGTTGTAAAGAAGAGTGAAACGTTGCCAAAGAAAGAAAGGTAGAAGAAGATAACTGTGATAATATTCTAGAATATCTCATGAAAGCGTCTCTATTAACAGTCGCTGCCATTACTCCATAACTGGTTGAGATAATTTAAAGTGAACCCAAAGGAAATCATCAAATTTAGAAATGTCTAAATATACATTCCTCGCCTTACGAATATCCTACTTGCGAACTTCCGCAGATACGAACAGTCTCATGAAGAAAAATATTTTGTGTGAGTTTGTAATTCGCGTTTTTGCAAGTAGCTTTATAATTATGAATTTTCATAAGATTTTCGTAGCTGTCTCTGTGGGCCAGCGGTAGGTACTAGAGACGGTGGAGATCCTGGTCTTGGGTTCAATCCCGGTCAAGATGTACATGTAACCTTCTTCAGTTTTTATTTTACAACCAATAGAAAAAAACTGAAACGGATTACCTGGAACCCTACTCCAACCAGGATCGAACTTCAGACCAGGATCACCGAGACAAGTACAAAAGTATAATGAAAATTAATAATTATAAACCTACTTTTCTCTCCTGGCAACCAATATTTTTAGACCCAGACCGCCACTGTAAATATATATATAGCCGTAAATATATATATAGCCAGAAATAGCCGTCGAAACGGCTTGAGCTCTGCCGTCGGGGTCATACTTTTTCCTATTCCCACTCTACTACCTTAAGTATTGAGTACTCTGGTGCGTTATGGTCCATTTGGTTCCTTACCACTATTCTTTTGTTATATATATATGTTGATGGCTGCCCCCTTGTTATAGATTATGGCCATTGCACTATATACCATTATTAGTAATTATTAATTAATTCCATCGTGCAATGCCTGTGAAGAAAGACTGTGCACTAAGCCAATCCCACTCTCTGAGCGACAGTAACTATAGCCCGAAAAGAAGAAAAGATCAACGAAGGTTTTATATATATGTATGTTCTAAACGATTCTGAGAATCATTTTCTAACATAGGAAGAAATTAGTGCCATTTCTTAGAGAAGGAAATTGCAGTTTCAGTCTCTTGAAAATCCCTCCTCTCTAACTTTCCTATTAGTGCAAGATTATATGGGCCCCTTTTATCGTTTCCATTTATCTAGTATTAGTAACGGTTTGTTTTCAGAATTATGTCTAGAATAAGTATATTTCTCTGAGGCGCATGGACGATGTAGCTTTGAAGATATCACAGAAAGAAGTCATCGTTGTATCTCAGAATCTCAGCCAAACTTTCTGCTTTAGACATTTTACTCGGTTGAAATTCACTATAAAATAAATTGCTCGGGAAGTCTTTGATCTGACATCTAAACGAAGAATAGACTTAACGTTTAAGCGCATGCAGAGCTCAGGGATATCGAGATTGCATACAAAATCTCTCTCTTTGAAGCACACTAGTTGAAAATAATAACATTATTGGAAGCCTTTAAGAGATTTATTTGATAACAAACATGGTGCAACTTTGCTCTCTATTCTTCGTGGTTACATTTATGATTTTTATCCAGAATGTTCGAGTTTATTTACTAAACTAAAACTTCTGAACATTATATCATTATGACTATACTATCCAAATAGTACTGCAAAGAAATATTTAATATTTTGTACTCCTATTTGCCCTTATTTTATTGCTATAAACGTATGGGATAACTAATTATAAGGCAAAACAGTCGACTAGTAACATACTAAATAAAAAAGGGTCTCTCAAGCTTAGAAGTTCTCAAGTCGGTGCTTATCCTGGTTTTCGTGGCGTTAAAGTGACTAAAGGTACAATACTTCCCACTGGATATGACGCCAGTCCATCGCAGGGTCAAACCTCCAGCTATTACTGGTACTCATTTTCAACTGGGTATACTGGAGCAACGTGAAATTAAGTGTTTTTGCTCAAGAATCCACCATACAACCCAGCCCAGGGATCAAACCCACGACATTATGACCATAATTCCAACACCTTTACCGTTTCTAAGCCGCCGCCGTTATTGTTTCTGTTGTTGTTGTTTTTTCACTTAAAAGCTCACACAGAAAACAAAGTAAATTTCTGTAATTGAGATTTTTTCCTTTACAAAAAAATAATTGTTTCTACTTTAGACACAAGGCCAGCAATTACTCAGTACATTACTGGTACTTTATTTTATCGACCCCGTAAGGATGAAAGGCAAAGTTAACCTCGGCGGGATTTGAACTCAGAATGGCAAGGGACGTAACTCAATGTGTCAAAGC
The DNA here is from genome assembly GCA_964016885.1 of Eledone cirrhosa. Taxonomy (NCBI): domain Eukaryota; kingdom Metazoa; phylum Mollusca; class Cephalopoda; order Octopoda; family Eledonidae; genus Eledone; species Eledone cirrhosa. The sequence continues at coordinate 3,806,338 of OZ024755.1, forward strand.
ATGGCGTCCGACCCTCTACCGATACTGCCAATCCACCCTTACATAATATTTCTTAGTTCTAAAGCGGCATGTCGAGTTGATTTTAATATGGGAGAAAGTGTTGTGTAGTATAACTAGAACTGGAAAGATGGCTGTTGAAATACCTTGTATGTACGAGACTCAGCTGAAAAGTTAATGTCTGCGAACTGTAGGCGAAATACCTTACAATATATATTACAATCTTTCTCTTGTCTGATCTGAGCAGTGACTTTTGTACCATATATGTGGACAAATATATATCAGTTATCATCGTCGTTCGTCAGTACTCTTTCTCTCATGTCAGCTTTCATGATCAGTTGTGGTAGCGTGTGATTAGCACAGGGTTGTGGTGGGATTAGAACCATAGGTGGGATTTGAACTCAAAACGCTAAGAATTGCTGGAACATACGTAATAAAAGAAAAGCGTCTCATCTCCCAACCTATGAATTCAACCGATCCCCTTCAATGTATTGGTATGTTTTATTTTATCTCCCCACCCACGAAGGTATGAAAATTGAAGCTGACCTCAGTGGGATTTGAACTCAGAGCTTAGAGAGCCGGAACAGATACCACAAAATATTCTATCAGACGGGCTCTAACCAATTTGCCAATTCGACTATACCTTTTTTTTTTTTTTTTAATGGACATTTTTAGTTTGGTGTAAACAATCAACTGCAAAAAGCAGTTTGGCAAGCGTAGGAAGGAATTAAGAAGTTAAGAAAATTTCAATACACACTTAGAAGTTATTTTTGTTTTTATTCATCTCAAGTTTCTTATTTTCTCTTCCCTTAAAATACAGAATATTTGTACATAATTAAAGGAAAACAATATCGACAAGACATTGATATCGAATTATTTTATAATGTTAAATTTCCATTTTGTTTTCGCGTCAGAAATATTTTTTAAATCCACAAACATTTTTAAATATGGACGTGAAGCTTCTGAATGAATATGATATAGAATTATAGAATTATCGATCGTTAACTTCTCATTCCATCCCCTTTTAATGTATTTCTAAATATATGTTAAAAGTGACATAATTCTGCTGTCTTATTTTAAATAGTTAAGGAATATGTATTAAGCTTATCTGTTCTACGTTTAGCGTGCTGTCCAAGAGAGATAGTGATCCTTCTTTCAACAAGAAAGACCTCAAACCTAATCAGGATTCTTACAGATAGTTGTATGGTGGCAAAATCAATAAAAAAATAAACACGTAGTTACAAATATTATTGTATATTGTAAGTACGAATCTAAGGCAAAAAAGAAAATGGAAACAGACCCATCTCAAATGTGTCAATTCTTCAATATGTTATTGATACAGTTCAAGAATATTAACATTATGTTATGTTTTCTGAGTTATATTATAATATCCTTTATCTAAGTTTCAAAGTAGTGTCATTGTTTGATCGAAACAAATTTTGAATCTAGTTCGTCTTGCTTCAATAATAATCGGGATAAAGGCGTGTTTTGAATTCGGGAGTTACACCCGTCTTAAATGGTGGATTTTTCATAGAAATTTGATTCAAGGAGGCACTCTAGCATGGCCGCATTCAGATGACTGAAACCAGCAAAATTAAACAAGAGAAACCGTATGTATGTAAACACACACACGCGTGTGTGTGTGTGCAAAAAGCAAACAGAAATATCATATATATATATATATATGAAAAAGGTAAACAGAAATAACAACACAATTGGTACAGTATATGGAAGGGATATATTAGGTTAACGCTTGATATAGCAGGAAGAGGGTCTTAACGTTTCGGACACTAGTCTTTCATCAGAAGAAAGAATGAGAAATAAGATAGATTGAGGGGACGGGTGGGTTGGAATTGGAAAAAATGTCTTTAGATAAAAATAACAGGTCCATTCATGTGGACATCTCTTGCAAATAAATAAATAAATATATATATATATATATATATATATACACACACACACATACATAGTTAGATAGCTACAAACTCTGATATATATATATATATATATATATATATATATATATATATATATATATATATATATATATATCAATGTAATAAACAACATAAGACAATTATTCCATTTACCAGAGGTTTCACGAAGCTCGTCTGTCTTCGTGAAACCTCTGGTAAATGGAATAATTGTCTTATGTTGTTTATTACATAATTAAATAGCTCTGTAGCATACATAGAGCACTCTCCTTTCCTTTACCCTGCCTACGGAAATACTTCATATATATATGTATATATTCAAAATAGTGCGTACAGGACACACACATACACACACACATATGCGTGTGTGTCTCTATAAACAGTTTGAAAAAACAACTCTTATCTGATTTTTTTCAGTAAAGTCTTCTTTTCAGAATATTTAATTAGAATAATCCAACTCCTTGTTTTTACCAAATCCGTTTAACTAAACCAGTAATTGTGAATTAAAAGTGAAACAAATATTATTTTCTTTTTTCTCGTTCCCTCATTAAAATGCATGTTAATGTATGGAGTGGCGTCACTCTTCGTACAAATCCTAACTGGAAAACAAAAAATAATAATAATAGTAATTGTTTCTGCTATAGGCACAAGGCCAGCAATTTTGGAGGAGGGGAAAGTCGATTAAATTGACCCCAGTGTATTACTGGTACTTTATTTTATCGACCCCCCCCCCCCCCCCCGTAAAGGCAAAGTTAACCTCAGCGGGATTTGAACTCAGATCATAAAGGGTTGTAACTCTATGCTGTCAAGCATGGCATCCGACCCTCTACGCCATGCTTTGCAGCAAAGAGTTACGGCCCTATATGATCTGAGTTCAAATCCCACCGAGGTCAACTTTGCCTTTCATCCTTACGGGGGTCAATGAAATAAAGTACCAGTAATACACTGGGATAATTGCTGGCCTTGTGCCAAAAGTAGAAACAATTATTATTATTATTATTTTTTGTTTTAATAATATTAATAATAACATATGAAACGTGCGGCTAAAATCTTCCTATAGCGATCTGGCAATTTATTAGAAACTGAACTAATTCTGCTTCAGAATCACTCACGTTCGACCAGAGAAGCATTTTGGCTTTGTTTTGTCTTGTCTTCCATTTTTTTTTTGATTTATCACTTCATTTGTTAATGATACCGTGTGGACGAGAGATAATGGAGAGTTGCAAATCTATTGTTATTTGAAGCAGGTGATATCTGAACCAATGGAGAAATCGTAATTAGATTTTTTTAAAGGCTTTCAGTATTATCCATTATGACAACTACTCGTGTTTCTCTTAGAGAAAAAAGATAAACAAATATCACGTACACAAACCTTCCTGCATGCTGCTCGTATTTTTTTTTTTTTTTTCAAAATTCCATTCTCGTGAAATATTTCAGTAAAACTGCTTATTTTTTCAAAAATTGTTCCGTCTTCCTCAACTAGATTTACGTATGCGTTTATTGGTTTTATTCAGTTTGTCTCTGTGTATGTATATATATATATATATATATGTGTGTGTCTGTGTGTGTATTTATATACATGTATGTATATATGTATGAATCTCTCTCTATCTCTCTGTGTGTGTATATATATATATATATATATATATATATATATGTGTAGAGGTTATATTTAATTTGTTGGGATTCAACAAGCTTAAACATTTTTATAACTGATATAAAGCACTGAAGTAAATACGCAATATATTACTAAATGGAAACTATATTTATAAAACCATATTTAATTTATTATACCTATTTCAAGGGCAACCAAGGCAAATTATGGTGCGCTTTCATCAGATAAAATACAGATTTGTTTTATAAATAAATATTGACATACCAGGAAAAAAGACAACCTTAACGGTTAGAGCTTTCTGGATAGCTCCAACCGTTAAGGTTGTCTTTTTTCCGGGTATGTCAATATTTATTTATAAAACAAATCTGTATTTTATCTGATGAAAGCGCACCATAATTTGCCTTGGTTGCCCTTGAAATAGGTATAATAAATTAAATATGGTTTTATAAATATAGTTTCCATTTAGTAATATATTATATATATATATGTGTGTGTGTGTGTGTGTGTGTGAATATATGTGTGAGTATGTCTATATATGCATATATATGCGCGCGCGTGTGTGTGTGTACGTATATCTATATTACTGCAGGGTTGTTTTACACCCCGTGGATAGAACAACCGTTTTCCCTCTGTTTATCTTCCTCAACCTACAGGTTTATATACAGAGAAGGCCCATTCACTCGGGCCATTTTTGCCACATTCACCCACCTTTCAGCGAATTTACTGGGGTGTAGCACCTCTCTCTCCACTCTCACCTTCCTTCTGAAGTGGTACTTAAAGAAGGGGATAAGTTGTTGTCCGGAGAGAAAGGTGCTTGCCCTCAGTCCTTTTAACCTCGTCCACCATAGATAGATAGGGGGAGATAGGTAGAGGCAGGTAGATAGATAGATAGCGGAAGAAAGAGTGTTAGAGAGAGAGAGAAGATACAGATAGATAGATAGATAGATAGATAGACTATGATCCTGTAAATAAAACTACATTAATCTTTATTTATGTTGTCTCACATTTGTGATAACATCCTTTAGATGTTGAATAACATATCTCTATTAGCTTAGTTTTCTCTCATTCTATTGTTCTCCTATAACTAACTCTCACCCCATCAACTATTTATATTCCTAGATAATTTAGCACCTCTCAACCAATTTAGCCATCTATCAGACATTTTCTACTCTCGTTAGTTACCACATATTGATCTGTTTGGCGATAATCACTAATATTCCAGAAGAGAAAAAGTAATATTCAATGTCGACAAGAGCCAATTCGATTTTTTTTTTTTTTTTTTTTTTTTTCAAGCTAAAAGAAAAAGTTTTTTCTGATATTTCATGAAGAGAATATATAAAATGAAAATAATATTTGCCTTCATCTCTTTCATTAGAAACCTGGATTTTTGACTAAAGTCATGGCCAGAGAATGAACTCTCGATACATTAGATATTTCTGTAGAATGAACTCTCGATATATTAGATATATCTGCTGCTCAAATATTTATGTTTTCTTCCTTTTAGGTGCGTGGCTTAATGGGAAGAGAATTCGATTTGCAATTGTGAAGTTGCGAATTCGATTCCCGGATAGGGTGATGTTTTATGTCTTTGAGCAAGACACTTTATTTCATGTTGCTCTTTCTGCCAGTTCTTGTGATCCTGTAGATAGTATCAGCAATTGGAAAGATCAGTGGAAACATTGTTTCCTCGATCCAGTTTGATGAGTTCCACTCCAACCGGTAAGGGAATGAAACCCGAGATCTTGTCACTCGATTAAGAAAAGAAAAAAAATATATTATAATATTCAAGTGAATGAATTATAATAGTAATAATGTTTAACCCAGGAGGGGTTCTGAGTTTCCCCAAGCAATTTGATTTTACTACATTCGTCAGCCTACTGGAAGTAGTTTACCTTGTATTTCATAGAGAAAAAAAAATATATATATATTAAAATAACAGATTAAAGTTTAAGCAAAGAATCACTGCTTTCACCCTTAACGGGATCTTCTGAAACTAGAAAAATCAATCTGTGAACGCAGAAGTAAATATTTCGAAAAACGTTGCAACCGAAGGAAAACGGGAAGGCGATACTTTGGTTCCTGAAGACGTTCCCTGGCAATATTTGCTCTAGGGTTCTTATATATTTGATATATATTTATCCTTATCGAGCCCTCTTTGGATTTTAGTCTTCACATATATTATTACTATACACACACACACACACACACACATATATATATATATATATATATATATATATATATATATATATATATATAAAATTGGTGTTGGATGCTTAAAGCGTCCGTATGCGGTAGGCCATATGAGCACTCGATGCCATCTTAGAGCATAGTATGATGTCACAGAAAAAAGATAATCAGTGTTGCGATGAAAGGAATTTATTGGACATATTACAATTGTTTCTCGGGCGACCAGCTCGAGGCACGATCGATATGGTGATCAAACCTGACTCTGAAATCGCGCTGCTTCGTAGAATCGAGACGTATCCGAGGACCGCGCGATTTAAGAGTCAGGTTTGATCACCGCATCGATCGTGCCTCGAGCTGGTCGCCCGAGAAACAATTGTAATATGTCCAATAAATTCCTTTCGTGATATATACTCCTAAAGAATGTAATTTTGAAAAAGAAAGAACGAAAATAATCTAATGAATGATATAAAGCGTGTAAATAGTAAAGATAGAGAAGTTGGAAGATCTGTCATTCATTTGTAAATGCCAATAAAAGTTGAGTGTTTTATGACTCGAGGGATTTGATGTTCCACTGATGTTGAAATGGATTGATACTGGATCGATACCGAACCTCTTGGTATTTCTAAACTGACTCATGGATAAATATGAATAGAAATAGTAAAATATTTAGACAGTAATATTAAATAATATACTCTTGGCGACTAGCTTCTTAAAAATGTCGTTTGACTAGTGGGAGGAATGTTCTTGGTTGAAATAGTTGGACGGTTTTATGTTTTTTCTTCTTCTTTCAGTCTTTTTATGAGAATAGGCAACCTAGAGAGCTGTCAAGCTTCCAGTTAAAACTATTCACGGTTAAACGAAAGAAAGAACAAAAGTGTTTTAGAAAGTAACTATAACCTGGAGAATTTCGTGCATTTATATGATTAATAATGACCATGTCTAAGCAGTTTAGGCACTTAGGAAAACTGAAAGAAATGAAAAAAATATGAACTAAAACGATAGCAGCTAATGCAAGTCTGTTGAATCATAGATACTCAGTTGTTTAGCTGAAAGCGTCTTGTTATTTCCAAAGCGTATAGCACGTATTGCCATGATACTCTTAAGCTATCATAAAATGGCTTGCAGTACATCTGCCATAGTTTTGCTGTCGTCCACCAGCAGCGTGAGATGTACAACACAAACCTCTTTTTCATTTAAAACTGTCCATTAAAAATAAATTTGTAAGCAAAAAGTAAAATCATTGAATATACGTAAATAAAATATATTTATTTTTGCAACCAAATTACTGAGATGTTAAAATGGAATTAGAACAGAGCAAAATGAGCTGAGTTTTACTTAATAAGTTCCATCATTTAAAGTTCCTATTGTCCAAAAATAAATGAAAAGATACACAGGTGAAATTAAAACACCGCACTAATGCACTTTCACAAAAATGTTCATTTGACGTTGACTTACTGTTTAAAATGGCTGCCTAAAAGCAGTCTAGACCACATAGACACATAGACATATACATATAGACACACACATATACTCACTTAGACACATACATATAGACACATACATACACACATAGACACACATATTCATACACACATAGATACACACACATACATATAGACACACACACACACACACACACACACACACACACACACACACACACACACACACACACACACACACACACATAGACACACACACACACATAGACACATACATATACATATAGACACATACATATACAAATAGACACATGCACACATAGACACACACATGCACACATAGACACATGCAGATAGACACACACACACACATCCATAGATACACACATCCATAGATACACACATCCATACACCCACTCATCCATAAATAGACTCATCCATAAATACATCCATACATACACACATCCATACATACACACATATACACACACATACACACATACATACTTACATACATATATACACACATACATATATACACACATATATACATACACAGTCTTCTCACACACTTTGTTGTCTATTCTGAGACGCTCTACTAATTATCGTGCCATGTCTTTCACAATTTTTACATTAACAAAATGTCTGGCATTTTAGCTGAATCAGTTGATCCCATTTTGGTAGTTGAAGTTCCCCAACAACTTACCTTTATTCTTTTCTTTTAATGATTTCTATTCATCCTACCTGTCCACATATTTATCCACATGAGTTTAGAATGAGAAATCTACGAGGGTCGGCTGACCAAGATACTCTCATGGAATGACCAAATGAGGTTAATTTTTTCAACATAGTCTCTACAAAGAAACAATGCAGTTATTAATTTGTGTAAAATTTCACAGCTCTGGCATCACTCTTTCATAGTCGGTCTATGGATTTTTCAGCTGACCCTCGTATATCTCTCTTTATTTTGAATCGGTAGAAGGTCGCAAGCCATGCTTTACAGCATAGAGTTACGGCCCTTTATGGTCTGAGTTCAAATCCCGCCGAGGTTAACTTTGCCTTTCATCCTTACGGGGTCGATAAAATAAAGTACCAGTAATGCACTGAGTAATTGCTGGCCTTGTGCCAAAACTAGAAACAATTATTGTTCACTCACGAATATATCTCTTTATGTTGTTTTCTTTATGTGTAAGTTTACTACATTCGCCCACTGTCGTTAATGCGTTCATTCTTTTCAGCATAAAGTCGACATAAAGGGGATTAAAATCTTCTTATTGACGTGATATTTCACGTCACGTAGTGTGTTCTAAGTGGTTTCTCTCGTGTACAATAGAGATTTATGAATCAGTTCCAACCTTTAAGACTGAACTTTGCAATACCCAGCTATTTCATAAATGTAACAATATATTTTGGCACACATTACAAAATACTTGACGAATAAAATAGAATCTCTTTCTCCTAGATGTACTCTAAGTTACTCTAGATGTTCTCTAAATAAGGGTTTTGGAAGGTACAGTTTTTATTAATGTTTTATTCAGTGTTTCAGTTATATACCCAACTACCATTAGATATATATTGAATAATAGATAACTGGTCACACTAAAAACTTATAGTGTTAACGTAAAACTGGTAGAAAGTTCGAATAAATCACCTTGTTATAGTTTTACCCTCTCTGTCCCTTCTTCTCTCTCTCTCTCTCAACTGTAGATGCGTCTCTCTCTCTCTCAACTCTAGACGTCTCTCTGGTTTTGTCTCTTTCTCGCTCTCTCTCTCTCTCTCAACTCTGGTTTTGTCTCTTTCTCTCTTTATGTCTCTCTCTCTCTTTATGTGTCTCTCTCTCTCTCTTTATATGTCTCTCTCTCTCTCTTTATATGTCTCTCTCTCTCTCTATATATATATATATGTCTCTCTCTCTCTCTCTCTCTCTCTCTTTATATGTCTCTCTTTATCTGTCTCTTTCTCTCAACTCTATTGACGTGTCTGTTTCACCCTCTTTCTTTCTCTCTCTCTCTCTCTTTCTCTCTCTCTCTCTCTTTCTCTCTCTCTCTCTCTTTCATCCTCTTTCTTTCTCTCTTCTTTCTATTTCTCTCACCCTCTTTCTCTCTATCATAATTTATACACACCTGCTCTGTAAGATGAATATAATACATATGGTTTTGTAGATATATAAATAAACTAAACCATTTTTTTGGTTTAAGAACTGATAAGGGCGAAGATGTGGGTGTGAACTTGTCTTGTATATCGCCTTTCTTTGTTTCCTTCTTCCTGTCACTTCTGTATGCCAACACACTCCTCCCTGCTTCACTGTCGACCTCTGACCACTGGTCTCTGACCTCTGAGGCATTGTTGCCCATCTCTGCCACTGGCAGTATTTGGCTGTTTCAGAGCTGTTCTGGCGATCATTTTTCTAATTTTTCTATGAATATAAATCTATAAATTCGAACCCTACTCACCCCCACAGGCGCTGAGCTGGCCAGCCGCAGGTCTGAGCCTCGCGAGCTGGAATGGCTTTTCCAGCGCGTCTCCCTTGCCGTCCTCCGGGGAAACGCCTTCTCCATTCTGTCCGCCGGGGCTGTGTGGAGGCCGCCAATATGATTGACTGACTTGTCATTGTATCAGTAAATATACTGTGATATACGGTGTCTTAGGTATGTAAAACTTAACATCGATGACTGCTGGTCTTCAACAAAAATATGTTGTCCAGACTTGTACCTCAGACGGAATGTTCTATGTGCAAAGTTATAGTTATTCGTGGCTGAAGGGATGAGAGTCGCCTCTTCAATATAACATCATATTCAAAATATAAGATTTTCCATATAAATAGCAAGGTGGTCTATCTTTTTTGCTGTCATATATATAGTATTGTTGTTTGAATCACATACGTGTCATGTCATCTGCTGACTATTGTTTTCAAGTTAAGTTTTTTTTTTTTGTTCATGGGTAGATGTAATTATTAAATATATTGTTTAATGTAAAGCGTAAGGTGAAGGCTTGCACTTTTACCCTTTGTATTACATGGAACAATAAATAATTATATCGAAACCTTTACACTGTTAAAGTAAAGTATTAAGTAAGATGGAAGACAATAGAAGGTATAATATGTCATGTGAATGCTTCAAAAAATATTATACATACACTCATACATGATGGCTATCCCCTCGTTATCGAGTATGACCATTGCACGATATACCATTGTTAGTAATTATTAATTAATTCTACCGTGTAATGCCTGTGCGCAAAGATTTTTTTTAACGCGAAGAAAGACTGCACTGAGCCAATCCCACTCTCTGAGCGACAGTAGCTATAACCTGAAAAGAAGAAAAGATCATCATCATCGGTAACTACTGAGCCACAGGTTTTATGTCGGAGAAAAACAAATCTACTATATTCAGACCTGGAGATGAGATAGGTTCCACCAGGTTTTAAAATGCCCTAGAAACGCCGTATGTTAATACCAGCCCTCAGGAGTTACGAGACCACACCATACCATATATATCTTTCTCACTTCCATTCTCTTACTTGCTATCCTTCTCTGGAAAACATATCTGTTGTATTCAGACTTGGTGAGGTGATGGGCTTCACCAGGCTTAAGAATGACCAAGAAACACCGTATGCTAATACAGTACCCCTACTACTTCACTAGGCTTAAGAATGACCAAGAAACACCGTATGCTAATACAGTACCCCTACTACTTCACTAGGCTTAAGAATGACCAAGAAACACCGTATGCTAATACAGTACCCCTACTACTTCACTAGGCTTAAGAATGGCCAAGAAACACCGTATGCTAATACAGTACCCCTACGATTCCATCAGGAGTTTATTGGACGATACCAGACATACGATTAGAAACTGGGAAGAATTTGTGGCGCTTACTTCTACCAAACTCAATGAGTAACAGGATAAAGTGAACGTACGTAAGATAACATAACAACATAATTCTGTCTCTCTCTCACTCTGTTTCTCTGTCTGTCTGTCTCCCCTCTCTCTCTCTCTCTCCCCCTCTCTCTCTCCCCCTCTCCCCCCTCTCTCTCTCCCCCTCTCCCCCCTCTCTCCCTCTCTCTCTCTGCCCCCTCTCTCTCTCTGTCTGTCTCTCTGTCCCCCTCCCCCTCTCTCTGTAGTTCTAATTCTGTAGGTTTCGCATCATTGCCCCTAGCAATATCTATCTATATCAGACAACTTCTGTATTGACGATGTTAAGGTACAGATATAATTACGTCAATAGACTGAGTACTTAGATATTGAGACGACAACAACAACAACTACATCAGAGTACTTAGATATTGAGACAACAATAACAACAACTACATCAGAGTACTTAGATATTGAGACAACAATAACAACAACTACATCAGAGTACTTAGATATTGAGACAACAATAACAACAACTACATCAGAGTACTTAGATATTGAGACAACAATAACAACAACTACATCAGAGTACTTAGATATTGAGACAACAACAACAACAACAGAGTACTTAGATATTGAGACGACGACAATAACACCAACAACTACATCATCATCCTCAACAACTACATCAACAACAATTACAACATCAACAACTACATCACCAACAACTACATTATCATCATCATCATCATCAACAACATCAATAAAAAGAATGGCATCCTTGGTGTTAGTCAATAGTCCTTTGTTGATCAATGAATTCTTGTGGTTCTAAAGGATAGCCATATTTATATATAAAGCATTTCCCTCACACACACACGCACACGTTCACGCACACGCACGCTCACACACACGTACACACACGTACACACACGCTCACACACACGTACACAGATATACACACTCATAGGCATACGTATGCACTCTCACATAAACACTCACACACACACGCACAGACACAAGTGCAGGCACACACACATACTATATATATATATATATATATATATATATATATATATATATATATACACACATAAATATGTACACATATACACACTCATTTACATAGACATACGTATGCACTCTCACTTAACCACTCACACACACGCACAGATATGAACACACACTCACATACAGAAACATACACGCAAAAACACATACACATACACACACATACACATACACACACACATACACACATACACACACATACACATCACAAATCTGTACAGATCTATCTATATATATTTCGAGCTTGTTTGTTAGATCTGTTTGTTAATAACAATATGATAGATTATTTACAGAAGATCTGGTCAGTTGGTACAGTTTTAGGAATTCTAAGACATTACATTCCTCTTATGTCTACAGCAGCTCTCTCTCTCTCTCTCTCAAATACACTCTTGTTCTCGCAGACACACTTGCACATTCGCACACTCTCTCTCCCCTCTACCCCTCTCCCCTATCTCTCTCCCTCTCTCTCTCTCTCTCACATATACACACACACATATATATATATATATATATATGTCAGGTGACAATTATTTCGATGTCTCACTAAATAATACGAAACAATAACATATTTGTTCTATACAAATAAGTTCTGTATATTGTATGTAGAATACATAACTGCTAGGACAGAACGAAACTATCAATAAACAGCAACAGTGAAAGTCCAGTAGGATTGTCTAGGGTTGGGCTATGTTTAATATATAGCTAAAGGGGTAAATATAAGGAATAATTACATATCGAGTGAAAGTTGTGTGAGAAATTGTACAATGGTTAGAATATTCAGTCGGTGTCTGAGAGACACGAGGTTCGTAACCTCGTAACGACCACTGGTAAATTCGTTTTCTGACTTTAACCCTTTAGCATTTACATTACTCTATATATACTATTATATGTTCACAGTAAAGGCTTTAACTCACATAATATTTCACATAACATTACATTACTCTATATATACTATTATATTTTCACAGTAAAGGCTTTACCTCACATAATATCTCACATAACATTTACATTACTCTATATATACTATTATATTTTCACAGTAAAGGCTTTACCTCACATAATATCTCACATAACATTTACCTTACTCTATATATACTATTGTATTTTCACAGTAAAGGCTTTACCTCACGTAATATCTCACATAACATTTACATTACTCTATATATACTATTATATTTTCACAGTAAAGGCTTTACCTCACGTAATACCTCACATAACATTTACATTACTCTATATATACTATTATATTTTCACAGTAAAGGCTTTACCTCACGTAATATCCCACATAACATTTACATTACTCTATATATACTATTGTATTTTCACAGTAAAGGCTTTACCTCACTTAATATCCCACATAACATTTACATTACTCTATATATACTATTGTATTGTCACAGTAAAGGCTTTACCTCACGTAATACCTCACATAACATTTACATTACTCTATATTTACTAGTATATATTCATGGTAAAGGCTTTACCTCACATAATATCGAATCTATGAGATTTTGATATTATTTATTTTGAGAACAATATCTTAATGGTGGTATGAGCAGCCAGTTATGACCGGTTTGAACGGAAAGAGGTGAGAGAATTCTGGCCGGTTTAAATGCTAAAGGGTTAACGGTTTTGTTTAACATCCATGACATGAGCTCGGCTAATCCCGCTTGGGGATCCACCCGGATCATTTGGCGTCGGTTGCTTCTAACAGGGTCATCTCAGGAATAAGGGAGGAGAAGACTACACCTTCAGTATGTCTTCTCTTGCTTCTAACAGGGTCATCTCAGAAATAAGGGAATAAGGGAAGAGAAGACTACACCTTCAGTATGTCTTCTCTTGCTTCTAACAGGGTCATCTCAGAAATAAGGGAATAAGGGAAGAGAAGACTACACCTTCAGTATGTCTTCTCTTGCTTCTAACAGGGTCATCTCAGAAATAAGGGAATAAGGGAAGAGAAGACTACACCTTCAGTATGTCTTCTCTTGCTTCTAACAGGGTCATCTCAGAAATAAGGGAATAAGGGAAGAGAAGACTACACCTTCAGTATGTCTTCTCTTGCTGTTAAAAGAACCACCTCAGGAATAAATGGGAAGAGAATACTACATCTTCATTATGTCTTCTCTTAATAGTTTATTTTTTAAAGACGGAGGTATGATTTGAAGGAGACTTTGAGGCTAATTCTTGTCGAGGCTCTATTTAAAGTTTGTTTCCTCGTACAGCTTTGTAGTTGATGGGACTTTGTAGTTATGAAACGAAACCAGCATCGCTAAAGGTATAAGCTATCTTGTTTCTGTGTTAAGTCAGTAATTTCTGAAGTAGCAGAAATAATTGTTTCTACACAAGGCCAGCAATTACCCAGTACATTACTGGTACTTTATTTTATCGACCCCGTAAGGATGAAAGGCAAAGTTAACCTCGGCGGGATTTGAACTCAGATCATAAAAGGGACGTAACTCTATGCTGCAAATCATGGCGTCAGACCGATACTTGGCAGAAATAGCAGAAGTAGCAGAAATAATGAGATAATGCATGACACGTCACTTCAGGCTGCATTAATTCTGTTCTGATTTAAAAGCTCAAAACAATCGTTCCAAAATACTGCAGATTCCGCTTACCTTCAGCTTCATATGATTTATTCCTACAGGTGTGAACACTCTACTTAGATGTAGATGTTAACAAATATCCATCCAACTTTAAGATAATTCATGATTTCTCGTCATGCACAATCGCTCAAACAAATAAATATTTAACAGTATATTTCTATGTTTCTATGTATAAAAGCAAGTCTGGTTTTGTTTATCTACCTGCCTTCCTACTCTCTCTCTCTCTCTAGATAGATAGATAGATAGATATACCATAGATAGATATATAGATAGATAGATATACCATAGATAGATATATAGATATACCAAAGATATATTTCTTTATTTACCATAAAGGCATAAAAAGAAGGGACAAATACAAAGGGGGAGTTTACATAAAACCGAGTAAAAAGGGTATAAAATGAAAATAATCGAAAACAACCTCAAAAGGAGGGGACGTGATGGGGGTTGCACACACCCCCGAAAAAGTGTGCAATCCTTTGCCCGGGGAGCACATGGAGAAGGTGCTCCCCTCTCCTTTACTTCTTTACCTACAGGATGGTATACAGAGAAGGCCCATTTACACGAGCCATTCTCGCCACTATCACCCACCTTTCATAAAACTGCCTGTGGCCAAGCACCTCTCTCTCCATTCTTATCCTTCTTCCGAAGTGATATCGGAAGAAGTAGACCAGACATAGATATACCAAAGATAGATAGATTGATAAATAGATATATAGATATACCAAAGATAACTATATATATATATATATATAGTTATCTTCGGTATATTTATACTTCATGTATATGTGTGTATATATATATGTATGTAAGCATATAGGTCTGTGTGTAGGTATGTTTGCGTGTGCAAGAATGTATGTTTGTAGATGTGTGTATGTATGAATGTGTGCATATATAGATGTGTATGTGTATATTTTTGCTTCATATAATTATGTATGTGTGTGTATATATATATATATATATATATACACACCTGTATGTCTATCCGCCTGTACATATACATACTACAGAATAAACAGCTTTATATTTACACTGTTCACTCAATGGCTTGTAATCTTAATTGCTTAAATGCGCATGTGTTATTTTGCTATTAAGAAGCACAGCTTCTTAAGATTGATGTAAAAGCATTAGTTACATACGCAAGTGCCACAGTAATTACAGGTATAAATCTAAAGTTATTGCCCTGGTCGAGTGTCTTCAGGTTTCTTGATGTGAACATTGACAGAGCAACTCATATTAACTACTTTACACAGATTTCTCCTTGCTCTAGATATAGCAACTGACAGTAATTGCAGTTATTTTCTGCGCTTCAGCATCCTACGACTTATAAATTTATTTCCTCAGTGCTTCGTAAGTTTGAAAATTCGAACTTTTCACTCGACGTTTGTTTATATTTTCAAAAGCTGTTTGATTCAACTCTTTAATTTAGAGGTTAAGATGTAAATTTATCATATATTTCGACTATATGAGAAATATTTCTTATAAGGACACTAATCCCGCTTCAAATTACACAGTAAATATTTCTAACATTAGCAGAAATTTATAAATTATGTGTGATACTAAAAATTGATATGTACTTTATTTTATCGACCCGGAGATTTGAAATCAGAACTTAAAGGTATGTGACTAAATAGGGTGAAACATTTTCTGTTCCAACGATTGCAGGCATTATATATACATATATACATTTATATATTTATATATATATATATATATATATATATATATATATATATATTTGTTATTTAAATAATATTGCAATCTGTACCAGAAAACCGTACCTTAATTTTGTAATATGTTTCATATGTTCATAAAATGTAATTATAATGAAATCATTTTCTATTGATGGAAGGCAAACGGGATTTTAGCACAATGAGGTAGATTTTAAAGAAAAAATAAAACCTCTCTCATTATTTAGAGAGTTCAGTATTTTACATTCATATTTTAGTTTTGATTTTCTTTGACGAACGAGGACACCCTCTTATCCTTTAATGTTCTTGTGCCATTGTATTGGAAGGACAGTGAGATTCGGTTTAAGAGGAAGCTAAAAATGGCTCTTATCGCTTTCTAGATATTAATATAAAAATGATAGTATTTAAACGAAAGCTAATGGCTTATCGTTAAAACCAATAGAAGGATATTTGTGTATATACATCTAACAGTATTAATGCACCCGTCTTTGCATATACATATATGTATATAATATGCATGAATATCTTGCTCATAATTACACACGCACTCTGTCACACCTACACATATACCTACTTGCAAATATGTACTCGTTCACACACGCACACTTATAAGTATGTATATAATCATTTATATATGCATTGAATAAATAAATAAATGATATATATATATATATAATGTGTGTGTGTATATATATATATATATATATATATATATATAATGTGTGTGTATTGAATATATAATTACACCCCCCAAATATATATATATATATATAAAATTACAGGTGAAGAGTTAGGCTGTGTGGTTACTGAAAACGAAGGGTTAGAAGGTAAACGGGACGTAAAGAGAAGAAAAGTATCCCTTCATCAGCTGTTTATTACAGATCATAAATATTTCGGCGCTTAAAACAGAACATCGATCTGTAGCGCGCCCATGGCCTTTTATACATCAAAAGGCCATGGGGGGAAAGAAGTGATAGTGAAGAAAGAGGAAGAAGGAAAAAGGAAAAGAGGAAAAAACGAAGTAAACATACAGATATAAGTTGGGACACAGGACAATGGCACATGTATGTAAAGAAACCGAAGAGAAAGTGGAATAAGTTATAGTACGCCGATAGGTATAAGCTCGTTGGTGGTGATGGCAGCGGAGAGAGATGGATATAGACGGTGGTTTCTTATTTAGGCACAGTATACTCAGCTGAAAATGAGTAACAACACCAGCTGGGTGTTTAACCCTGCGTTAGACTGGTGTCCTGTCCAGTGAGGAATCTTCTACTTTCAGTCGCTTCATGCCACAGAAACTGGGATAAACATCTGATGAACCACCAAGCTCGAGACGGTAAAATCAGCCTTATTTTGATGTTATATTTTCTGAAATAATATCTCCATAATTGTGATTATGAAACATTTAAAGATATTACTTACAATTAATTACAGTACGCATTTTCATATCAGAATACACGGCCCTTTACGGTCTGAGTTCAAATCCCGCCGAGGTTAACTTTGCCTTTCATCCTTACGGGGTCGATAAAATAAAGTACCAGTAATGCACTGGGTAATTGCTGGCCTTGTGCCAAAAGTAGAAACAATTATTACACTATAGATAATCGACAGCCAATGAATCTGTATCGGCCTAGAAAACAAGGTCGATTAATATGTAATCAGTGATCGGCAAAATTGCTTATCGATGCATCCCTATATATATATATCGATAGTCGATCGACAAGATCCCAGACCTCATTCACTTAACAGGTAGGGTGGAGCTCGTCAAATTGGACCGAGGAAACAATGTTTCCATTAGCCCTTACAATTGCTAATACCATCTGGCGGTCGCAAATCCAGTATATATATATATATACATATATATATATATATATATATATATACACACACACATATAGGGTGTCCCCCCCCCAAAAAAAAAAATGTATACACACTTCAACAGCATTCTAATAAATATTGCCTGTACAGGTAATCGAAGTATGCATGCATTTTTTGGGGACAGCCTCTGCGTTTATATATACATAGCTATCGAAATGGCTGGAGCTCAGCCGTCAGTCCTGACTCTTTTCCTATATATATATATATATATATATATATATATATAGGAAAAAGTATGACCCCGACGGCAGAGCTCAAGGTGCGTCAAGAAATAGTCGTCGAAACGGCTTGAGCTCTGCCGTCGGGTCATACTTTTTCCTATTTCCCACTCTACTACCCTAAGTATTGAGTACTCTGGTGCGTTATGGTCCATCTGGTCCCTTACCACAATTCCTTTGTTATATATATATATATAGTGTGTGTGTATTAGTGCGCACAATCGCGTGTGTGAATACATTTAAAGTTCACTGAAAAATACATGATTCATTTAATCTAATAATATACTTAATAATAAATGGATATGGAAAATACAGTTGAATATTCAGTTTATTCTACATTTAAATACCAATACTTTACACACATATATACACACACATATACACACAACAATGTGTATGTATGAATGTGTGTATATGTGTGTATGTGTGTGTGTATGTGTAATGGAATGAAAACCAGCACTCCTCGTTTTGTTTTATATTTAATATTTTCCAGTATTTTATGATTTTATATTGTATTTTTTAAACCGTTATCTGTTATAAGTTTTCAGTCGAGTAACGTCACATTTATTGTTCTGGTGGATTAACTATTGCTTCTCTAGGATTAATATTAATATTAATGAGATCAAATATAGTCAGATTAGTGTGAAGAAGATTAAACTATTAAGAAAACTAAAATTCTGTTAGAATGATATTGTTATATATTACTATGTGAAGCAATTCAAGAGATTTTATATGAATTATCAGTGAAGGTGGATTCAAGAGAACGAATAATTAACACTAAATGTCTAAAGGCTGTCTCGAGCGTGAAGTGATCTAGAGTACAAGATTCTTCCCTGCACAGGACGCCAGTCTATCGCAGAGTTAAAGTCAGCCTGGAGGCGTGAAGTGACCTATAGTACAAGATTCCCCCCTGGGCAGGACGCCAGTCTATCGCAGAGTTAAAGTCTGTCTGGAGCCTGGAGGCGTGAAGTGACCTATAGTACAAGATTCTCCCCTGGACAGGACCCAGTCCATTGCAGAGTTAAAGTCTGCCTCGTACCCACCGGCGTGAAGTGACCTATAGTACAAGATTCTCCCCTGGACAGGACGCCAGTCCATCGCAGAGTTAAAGTCTCTCTCGAGCTCAGAGACTCATCCGGTCGATGCTCATCTCCGTTTCTATGGAGTGAAGCGACTAGGAGTAAAAGACTCCTCCTGGATAGGACTCCAGTCCATAGAGGGATACTTTAGAGAATATATATACTGTATATAATGTTAAGTAAAAGACTGACTGGAACCAGAAGGCTCAGCAGAACAGTACTTATCCTGGTTTATTATGGTCAAACGGTGAGTCTTGTTAATCTGGAGTTTCACCTGTGAACTAGGTAGTAAGATAGAATAGATACAGGCGAGAGAGAGGTAGAGAGAGAGGGGAAGGGAGAAAAAGATATATATATATATATATATATTGTTTCCATAGGAAAGGTAAAGGAAAGGAGAGTGCTCTATGTAGGCTACAGAGCTATTTAGTTATGTAATAAACAACATAAGACAATTATTCCATTTCGTCTGTCTTCGTGAAACCTTTGGTAAATGGAATAATTGTCTTATGTTGTTTATTACATAACTATATATATATATATATATATATATATATATATATATATATTGTTATACTTGGGGAGGGTCATATTGTTGTAATAATATTGCCAGAAATAATAACAGAACAAACTCTCTGTTTTCTGTTATATATGGAACTATTCTCACAAACATTCGCTAATACTAACTTTCATTCATAGTAACACTGCGTAAGAAAGCTTGCTACGTAGAAGTCAATTGAATACTTTCTGTGTGTCTTATTACAGATAAAAGCAAATTGGTAGTTAGGTAGAGTATACTTTAGGTGAGAGCTAAATGATCGTATCTGAAACTTTCTATTAGTAACTGGAGATATTTGAACTGATGTTTCTCTGTTTGTATTCTTATCTTGTCACCCATGAGTAATGTCTGATTGCATCATAAATACAGAAAAAAAAGTTGATATATTTTCATGATATAAACATATCGTTGTCAGTCTGTAGAACCCCATAACATAGTACCATCCAGTAATGTCTCATTCTTATCTAGAAAACAGCAAGGCGGAGGATTGGCACTAGAATCGGTAGAGTGTCGGACACAATGCTATACAACATAGTTTTATATTCTGAGAGCCGCTGTAAGAAATTATTTTACGGGATTAATGTCCATTGCAGAGCTTCCGTTTTAGGATTGGAGGGGCTTAAGTATATATACTATACATGTGTATTATTGTCAGTATGGGAAGAGCGACGGAGAAAAAGCTTTGCGGCATATTGTTACTGCCCTTTACGTTCTGAGTTCAAATCCCACCGTGTTAGCTTTACCTTTCATCTTTTCGAGGTCGATAATAAAATAAAGTACCAGTAATGCACTGGTTCGTTTTAATTGATTTACCTCCTCCCCCAAGTTTTTGGCCTTGTGCCTAAATCAGAAACCATTCTTATCTGCAAAACAGCAGACTCACAGGTATTGCAACATACAAAACAGCAGACTCCAGGTATTGCAACATACAAAACTGTGGCAATCAAGGAACAAAAAGAAAAGAAAATAGACAAAATTGCGATAAGTATCCAGTTAAATGCAATGTTTTTGTAAAAGCACAATTCTTATAAGTACAATCTCTACCTACCTACACATCGCTCTCTCTCTCTCTCTTTCTCTCCCTCTCTTTCTCTCTCGTTCTCTCCCTCCCTCTCTCTCGCTCGCTCCCTCTCTCTCTCCTCTCTCTCTCTCTCTCTCTCTCGCCTCTCCCTCTCGCTCTCTCTATCTCTCTCTCACACACACACACACATATTGTAGTGCACCTGAGCACGGTACACAATAATTTCCTTATATTATAAATATATACTAATAGTAATTATAAGAGTTCCAGACAGAAAATAACTGTAAACACAGTCGATTGCTATAAATAAAAACTAAGAACAATTATAGGGATTAAAATCCACCGTAGGCAGAAAAAAAGGGGGCTAGCAGCCGCTGCTAAGAATCGAACTCCGTATTCCGGCTGTTTGACACCCCCCGCGCTCTCTCTCCCACCTCACTTTCTCTTGCTCGCTCTCGCTCTCGCTCTCTCTCTCTCTCTAACTCTCTAACTCTCTCTCTCTCTCTCTCTCTCTCTCTCTCTAACTCTCTCCTCCCCTATAACACTCTCACTCTCTCGCTAACTCTCTCTCTTTCTCCGCTCTCTCTCTAACTTCCTCTCCCCATAACTCTCCCCTTCTCTATAACTCCTCCCCCCCCCCCCTTGCTTACTCTCTATCTATCTATCTATCTATCTATCTATCTCTCCTATATACGTCAATACAGTGACATAGAAACAACCAGCCTATGTATATAGAAACGAATTTATTTTTTTTTCCCGCCAATTATATAATATGGAAGACAAACAGCAATAATAGAATCACCATATCTAAAATTAACTGTTAATGTTTTTTATGTTTATTGATGAGAATAGTAATATTATTATTGGCAGTTAGTACTTCATATCTCCTTAGAATTATGTTGATAGACACACACTCGCTTACACAAGCTTACATACGTGTACACACGGATACACACTCGCTTACACAAGCTTACATACGCGTACACACGGATACACACTCGCTTACACAAGCTTACATACGCGTACACACGTATACAAGCGAACCTTCATATTATCTCTCACACACACACACACGTATAGTGACATATATTATTTACTCAAACATGAAAATAAATAATTCCCATAAGCATCCACACACATGTATATATACACCATACATACACATGTATATATACACCATACATACACATGTATATACACACCATACATACACATGTACATACATTATATAAACATGTCTCTTCTATTTTATTTGAACAAATATAATTGTTTCTACGTTAGGCACAAGGCCAGCAATTACCCAGTGGTAATTACTGGTACTTTATTTTATCGACCCCGTAAGGATGAAAGGCAAAGTTAACCTCGGCGGGATTTGAACTCAGAATGGCAAGGGCCGTAACTCTATGCGTCAAAGCATGGCGTCCGACGCTCTAGCGATACTGCCAATCCACTGCCTTTTGAACAAATATAATGATAGCTATAATTGAATTAACTTTGAATTTCGTATTGAGTACTTTCATAAACTACGGACATTTAGTTAGAATATCTCAGGAAAGAATTTCTGGACAGATTTTACAGAGAAAACCAACCGGCAGGAGACCCAGAGGTAGACCCTGAGCAAGATGGTGGGATAACATCCATGGGCTTGTTTGGTCTCTCTCTCTATATATATATATATATTACATATATATATGTAATATATATATGTAATATATATATGTAATATATATATGTAATATATATATGTAATATATATATGTAATATATATATGTAATATATATATATAATATATATATATAATATATATATATAATATATATATGTAATATATATATATGTAATATATATATGTAATATATATATATGTAAT
The DNA here is from genome assembly GCA_964016885.1 of Eledone cirrhosa. NCBI lineage: Eukaryota > Metazoa > Mollusca > Cephalopoda > Octopoda > Eledonidae > Eledone > Eledone cirrhosa. Next base: position 3,829,360 of record OZ024755.1, read on the forward strand.
ATATATATATGTAATATATATATATGTAATATATATATATGTAATATATATATGTAATATATATATGTAATATATATATATGTAATATATATATATGTAATATATATATATGTAATATATATATATGTAATATATATATATGTAATATATATATATGTAATATATATATGTAATATATATATGT
>OZ024755.1:3829743-3839743 GCA_964016885.1 Eledone cirrhosa
AGGACATTGGCAGTACCAGTAGTTAAGTTAAGCAGAGGACATTGGCAGTACCAGTAGTTAAGTTAAGCAGAAGACATTGGCAGTACCAGTAGTTAAGTTAAGCAGAGGACATTGGCAGTACCAGTAGTTAACGTTAAGCAGAAGACATTGGCAGTACCAGTAGTTAAGTTAAGCAGAGGACATTGGCAGTACCAGTAGTTAAGTTAAGCAGAGGACATTGGCAGTACCAGTAGTTAAGTTAAGCAGAAGGACATTGGCAGTACCAGTAGTTAAGTTAAGCAGAGGACATTGGCAGTACCAGTAGTTAAGTTAAGCAGAGGACATTGGCAGTACCAGTAGTTAAGTTAAGCAGAGGACATTGGCAGTACCTAGTAGTTAAGTTAAGCAGAGGACATTGGCAGTACCAGTAGTTAAGTTAAGCAGAGGACATTGGCAGTACCAGTAGTTAAGTTAAGCAGAAGACATTGGCAGTACCAGTAGTTAAGTTAAGCAGAGGACATTGGCAGTACCAGTAGTTAACTTAAGCAGAAGACATTGGCAGTACCAGTAGTTAAGTTAAGCAGAGGACATTGGCAGTACCAGTAGTTAAGTTAAGCAGAGGACATTGGCAGTACCAGTAGTTAACGTTAAGCAGAAGGACATTGGCAGTACCAGTAGTTAAGTTAAGCAGAGGACATTGGCAGTACCAGTAGTTAAGTTAAGCAGAGGACATTGGCAGTACCAGTAGTTAAGTTAAGCAGAGGACATTGGCAGTACCAGTAGTTAAGTTAAGCAGAGGACATTGGCAGTACCAGTAGTTAAGTTAAGCAGAGGACATTGGCAGTACCAGTAGTTAAGTTAAGCAGAAGACATTGGCAGTACCAGTAGTTAAGTTAAGCAGAGGACATTGGCAGTACCAGTAGTTAACTTAAGCAGAAGGACATTGGCAGTACCAGTAGTTAAGTTAAGCAGAGGACATTGGCAGTACCAGTAGTTAAGTTAAGCAGAGGACATTGGCAGTACCAGTAGTTAAGTTAAGCAGAGGACATTGGCAGTACCAGTAGTTAAGTTAAGCAGAGGACATTGGCAGTACCAGTAGTTAAGTTAAGCAGAGGACATTGGCAGTACCAGTAGTTAAGTTAAGCAGAAGACATTGGCAGTACCAGTAGTTAAGTTAAGCAGAGGACATTGGCAGTACCAGTAGTTAAGTTAAGCAGAAGACATTGGCAGTACCAGTAGTTAAGTTAAGCAGAGGACATTGGCAGTACCAGTAGTTAAGTTAAGCAGAGGACATTGGCAGTACCAGTAGTTAAGTTAAGCAGAGGACATTGGCAGTACCAGTAGTTAAGTTAAGCAGAGGACATTGGCAGTACCAGTAGTTAAGTTAAGCAGAAGACATTGGCAGTACCAGTAGTTAAGTTAAGCAGAGGACATTGGCAGTACCAGTAGTTAACTTAAGCAGAGGACATTGGCAGTACCAGTAGTTAAGTTAAGCAGAGGACATTGGCAGTACCAGTAGTTAAGTTAATAGCAGAGGACATTGGCAGTACCAGTAGTTAAGTTAAGCAGAAGACATTGGCAGTACCATTAGTTAAGTTAAGCAGAGGACATTGGCAGTACCAGTAGTTAAGTTAAGCAGAGGACATTGGCTAGTACCAGTAGTTAAGTTAAGCAGAGGACATTGGCAGTACCAGTAGTTAAGTTAAGCAGAGGACATTGGCAGTACCAGTAGTTAAGTTAAGCAGAGGACATTGGCAGTACCAGTAGTTAAGTTAAGCAGAGGACATTGGCAGTACCAGTAGTTAACTTAAGCAGAGGACATTGGCAGTACCAGTAGTTAACTTAAGCAGAGGACATTGGCAGTACCAGTAGTTAACTTAAGCAGAAGACATTGGCAGTACCAGTAGTTAAGTTAAGCAGAGGACATTGGCAGTACCAGTAGTTAACTTAAGCAGAGGACATTGGCAGTACCAGTAGTTAACTTAAGCAGAAGACATTGGCAGTACCAGTAGTTAAGTTAAGCAGAGGACATTGGCAGTACCAGTAGTTAAGTTAAGCAGAGGACATTGGCAGTACCAGTAGTTAAGTTAAGCAGAAGACATTGGCAGTACCAGTAGTTAACGTTAAGCAGAGGACATTGGCTAGTACCAGTAGTTAACGTTAAGCAGAAGACATTGGCAGTACCAGTAGTTAAGTTAAGCAGAGGACATTGGCAGTACCAGTAGTTAAGTTAAGCAGAGGACATTGGCAGTACCAGTAGTTAAGTTAAGCAGAGGACATTGGCAGTACCAGTAGTTAAGTTAAGCAGAGGACATTGGCAGTACCAGTAGTTAAGTTAAGCAGAGGACATTGGCAGTACCAGTAGTTAACTTAAGCAGAGGACATTGGCAGTACCAGTAGTTAACTTAAGCAGAAGGACATTGGCAGTACCAGTAGTTAAGTTAAGCAGAGGACATTGGCAGTACCAGTAGTTAACTTAAGCAGAGGACATTGGCAGTACCAGTAGTTAACTTAAGCAGAAGACATTGGCAGTACCAGTAGTTAAGTTAAGCAGAGGACATTGCAGTACCAGTAGTTAAGTTAAGCAGAGGACATTGGCAGTACCAGTAGTTAAGTTAAGCAGAGGACATTGGCAGTACCAGTAGTTAAGTTAAGCAGAAGACATTGGCAGTACCAGTAGTTAACTTAAGCAGAGGACATTGGCAGTACCAGTAGTTAACTTAAGCAGAAGACATTGCAGTACCAGTAGTTAAGTTAAGCAGAGGACATTGGCAGTACCAGTAGTTAAGTTAAGCAGAGGACATTGGCAGTACCAGTAGTTAAGTTAAGCAGAGGACATTGGCAGTACCAGTAGTTAAGTTAAGCAGAGGACATTGGCAGTACCAGTAGTTAAGTTAAGCAGAGGACATTGGCAGTACCAGTAGTTAAGTTAAGCAGAGGACATTGGCAGTACCAGTAGTTAAGTTAAGCAGAGGACATTGGCAGTACCAGTAGTTAAGTTAAGCAGAGGACATTGGCAGTACCAGTAGTTAAGTTAAGCAGAAGACATTGGCAGTACCAGTAGTTAAGTTAAGCAGAAGACATTGGCAGTACCAGTAGTTAAGTTAAGCAGAAGGACATTGGCAAGTACCAGTAGTTAAGTTAAGCAGAGGACATTGGCAGTACCAGTAGTTAACTTAAGCAGAGGACATTGGCAGTACCAGTAGTTAACTTAAGCAGAGGACATTGGCAGTACCAGTAGTTAAGTTAAGCAGAAGACATTGGCAGTACCAGTAGTTAAGTTAAGCAGAGGACATTGGCAGTACCAGTAGTTAACTTAAGCAGAGGACATTGGCAGTACCAGTAGTTAACTTAAGCAGAAGGACATTGGCAGTACCAGTAGTTAAGTTAAGCAGAGGACATTGGCAGTACCAGTAGTTAAGTTAAGCAGAGGACATTGGCAGTACCAGTAGTTAAGTTAAGCAGAAGGACATTGGCAGTACCAGTAGTTAACTTAAGCAGAGGACATTGGCAGTACCAGTAGTTAACTTAAGCAGAAGACATTGGCAGTACCAGTAGTTAAGTTAAGCAGAGGACATTGGCAGTACCAGTAGTTAAGTTAAGCAGAGGACATTGGCAGTACCAGTAGTTAAGTTAAGCAGAGGACATTGGCAGTACCAGTAGTTAAGTTAAGCAGAAGGCATTGGCAGTACCAGTAGTTAACTTAAGCAGAAGACATTGGCAGTACCAGTAGTTAAGTTAAGCAGAAGACATTGGCAGTACCAGTAGTTAAGTTAAGCAGAGGACATTGGCAGTACCAGTAGTTAAGTTAAGCAGAGGACATTGGCAGTACCAGTAGTTAAGTTAAGCAGAGACATTGGCAGTACCAGTAGTTAAGTTAAGCAGAGGACATTGGCAGTACCAGTAGTTAAGTTAAGCAGAAGGACATTGGCAGTACCAGTAGTTAAGTTAAGCAGAAGACATTGGCAGTACCAGTAGTTAAGTTAAGCAGAGGACATTGGCAGTACCAGTAGTTAAGTTAAGCAGAGGACATTGGCAGTACCAGTAGTTAAGTTAAGCAGAGGACATTGGCAGTACCAGTAGTTAACTTAAGCAGTAGGACATTGGCAGTACCAGTAGTTAACTTAAGCAGAGGACATTGGCAGTACCAGTAGTTAAGTTAAGCAGAAGGACATTGGCAGTACCAGTAGTTAACTTAAGCAGAAGACATTGGCAGTACCAGTAGTTAACTTAAGCAGAAGACATTGGCAGTACCAGTAGTTAACTTAAGCAGAGGACATTGGCAGTACCAGTAGTTAACTTAAGCGTAGGACATTGGCAGTACCAGTAGTTAACTTAAGCAGAGGACATTGGCAGTACCAGTAGTTAACTTAAGCAGAAGACATTGGCAGTACCAGTAGTTAACTTAAGCAGAAGACATTGGCAGTACCAGTAGTTAAGTTAAGCAGAGGACATTGGCAGTACCAGTAGTTAACTTAAGCAGAGGACATTGGCAGTACCAGTAGTTAACTTAAGCAGAAGACATTGGCAGTACCAGTAGTTAAGTTAAGCAGAAGACATTGGCAGTACCAGTAGTTAACTTAAGCAGAAGACATTGGCAGTACCAGTAGTTAAGTTAAGCAGAGGACATTGGCAGTACCAGTAGTTAACTTAAGCAGAAGACATTGGCAGTACCAGTAGTTAAGTTAAGCAGAAGACATTGGCAGTACCAGTAGTTAACTTAAGCAGAAGACATTGGCAGTACCAGTAGTTAACTTAAGCAGAAGACATTGGCAGTACCAGTAGTTAAGTTAAGCAGAAGACATTGGCAGTACCAGTAGTTAACTTAAGCAGAAGACATTGGCAGTACCAGTAGTTAAGTTAAGCAGAAGACATTGGCAGTACCAGTAGTTAACTTAAGCAGAAGACATTGGCAGTACCAGTAGTTAAGTTAAGCAGAAGACATTGGCTAGTACCAGTAGTTAACTTAAGCAGAAGACATTGGCAGTACCAGTAGTTAAGTTAAGCAGAAGACATTGGCAGTACCAGTAGTTAACTTAAGCAGAAGACATTGGCAGTACCAGTAGTTAACTTAAGCCGTAGGACATTGGCAGTACCAGTAGTTAACTTAAGCAGTAGGACATTGGCAGTACCAGTAGTTAAGTTAAGCAGAGGACATTGGCAGTACCAGTAGTTAACTTAAGCAGAAGACATTGGCAGTACCAGTAGTTAAGCTTAAGCAGAAGACATTGGCAGTACCAGTAGTTAAGTTAAGCAGAAGACATTGGCAGTACCAGTAGTTAAGTTAAGCAGAGGACATTGGCAGTACCAGTAGTTAACTTAAGCAGAAGACATTGGCAGTACCAGTAGTTAAGTTAAGCAGAAGACATTGGCAGTACCAGTAGTTAACTTAAGCAGAAGACATTGGCAGTACCAGTAGTTAACTTAAGCAGAAGACATTGGCAGTACCAGTAGTTAAGTTAAGCAGAAGACATTGGCAGTACCAGTAGTTAACTTAAGCAGAAGACATTGGCAGTACCAGTAGTTAAGCTTAAGCAGAAGACATTGGCAGTACCAGTAGTTAACTTAAGCAGAAGACATTGGCAGTACCAGTAGTTAAGTTAAGCAGAAGACATTGGCAGTACCAGTAGTTAACTTAAGCAGAAGACATTGGCAGTACCAGTAGTTAAGTTAAGCAGAAGACATTGGCAGTACCAGTAGTTAACTTAAGCAGAAGACATTGGCAGTACCAGTAGTTAACTTAAGCAGAAGACATTGGCAGTACCAGTAGTTAACTTAAGCAGAAGACATTGGCAGTACCAGTAGTTAAGTTAAGCAGAAGACATTGGCAGTACCAGTAGTTAAGTTAAGCAGAAGACATTGGCAGTACCAGTAGTTAAGTTAAGCAGAAGACATTGGCAGTACCAGTAGTTAACTTAAGCAGAAGACATTGGCAGTACCAGTAGTTAAGTTAAGCAGAAGACATTGGCAGTACCAGTAGTTAACTTAAGCAGAAGACATTGGCAGTACCAGTAGTTAACTTAAGCAGAAGACATTGGCAGTACCAGTAGTTAACTTAAGCAGAAGACATTGGCAGTACCAGTAGTTAAGTTAAGCAGAAGACATTGGCAGTACCAGTAGTTAACTTAAGCAGAAGACATTGGCAGTACCAGTAGTTAACTTAAGCAGAAGACATTGGCAGTACCAGTAGTTAACTTAAGCAGAAGACATTGGCAGTACCAGTAGTTAAGTTAAGCAGAAGACATTGGCTAGTACCAGTAGTTAACTTAAGCAGAAGACATTGGCAGTACCAGTAGTTAACTTAAGCAGAAGACATTGGCAGTACCAGTAGTTAACTTAAGCAGAAGACATTGGCAGTACCAGTAGTTAAGTTAAGCAGAAGACATTGGCAGTACCAGTAGTTAAGTTAAGCAGAAGACATTGGCAGTACCAGTAGTTAAGCTTAAGCAGAAGACATTGGCAGTACCAGTAGTTAACTTAAGCAGAAGACATTGGCAGTACCAGTAGTTAAGTTAAGCAGAGGACATTGGCAGTACCAGTAGTTAAGTTAAGCAGAAGACATTGGCAGTACCAGTAGTTAAGTTAAGCAGAAGACATTGGCAGTACCAGTAGTTAAGTTAAGCAGAAGACATTGGCAGTACCAGTAGTTAAGTTAAGCAGAGGACATTGGCAGTACCAGTAGTTAACTTAAGCAGAGGACATTGGCAGTACCAGTAGTTAACTTAAGCAGAAGACATTGGCAGTACCAGTAGTTAAGTTAAGCAGAAGACATTGGCAGTACCAGTAGTTAAGTTAAGCAGAGGACATTGGCAGTACCAGTAGTTAACTTAAGCAGAGGACATTGGCAGTACCAGTAGTTAACTTAAGCAGAAGACATTGGCAGTACCAGTAGTTAAGTTAAGCAGAAGACATTGGCAGTACCAGTAGTTAAGTTAAGCAGAGGACATTGGCAGTACCAGTAGTTAACTTAAGCAGAGGACATTGGCAGTACCAGTAGTTAACTTAAGCAGAAGACATTGGCAGTACCAGTAGTTAAAGTTAAGCAGAAGACATTGGCAGTACCAGTAGTTAACTTAAGCAGAAGACATTGGCAGTACCAGTAGTTAAGTTAAGCAGAAGACATTGGCAGTACCAGTAGTTAACTTAAGCAGAAGACATTGGCAGTACCAGTAGTTAAGTTAAGCAGAAGACATTGGCAGTACCAGTAGTTAAGTTAAGCAGAAGACATTGGCAGTACCAGTAGTTAAGTTAAGCAGAGGACATTGGCAGTACCAGTAGTTAACTTAAGCAGAAGACATTGGCAAGTACCAGTAGTTAACTTAAGCGTAGGACATTGGCAGTACCAGTAGTTAACTTAAGCAGAAGACATTGGCTAGTACCAGTAGTTAACTTAAGCGTAGGACATTGGCAGTACCAGTAGTTAACTTAAGCAGAAGACATTGGCAGTACCAGTAGTTAACTTAAGCGTAGGACATTGGCAGTACCAGTAGTTAACTTAAGCAGAAGACATTGGCAGTACCAGTAGTTAAGTTAAGCAGAGGACATTGGCAGTACCAGTAGTTAACTTAAGCAGAAGACATTGGCAGTACCAGTAGTTAACTTAAGCGTAGGACATTGGCAGTACCAGTAGTTAACTTAAGCAGAAGACATTGGCAGTACCAGTAGTTAACTTAAGCGTAGGACATTGGCAGTACCAGTAGTTAACTTAAGCAGAAGACATTGGCAGTACCAGTAGTTAACTTAAGCGTAGGACATTGGCAGTACCAGTAGTTAACTTAAGCAGAAGACATTGGCAGTACCAGTAGTTAACTTAAGCGTAGGACATTGGCAGTACCAGTAGTTAACTTAAGCAGAAGACATTGGCAGTACCAGTAGTTAACTTAAGCGTAGGACATTGGCAGTACCAGTAGTTAACTTAAGCAGAAGACATTGGCAGTACCAGTAGTTAACTTAAGCGTAGGACATTGGCAGTACCAGTAGTTAACTTAAGCGTAGGACATTGGCAGTACCAGTAGTTAACTTAAGCGTAGGACATTGGCAGTACCAGTAGTTAACTTAAGCAGAGGAAGACATTGGCAGTACCAGTAGTTAACTTAAGCGTAGGACATTGGCAGTACCAGTAGTTAACTTAAGCGTAGGACATTGGCAGTACCAGTAGTTAACTTAAGCGTAGGACATTGGCAGTACCAGTAGTTAACTTAAGCAGAGGAAGACATTGGCAGTACCAGTAGTTAACTTAAGCGTAGGACATTGGCAGTACCAGTAGTTAACTTAAGCAGAGGACATTGGCAGTACCAGTAGTTAACTTAAGCGTAGGACATTGGCAGTACCAGTAGTTAACTTAAGCAGAAGACATTGGCAGTACCAGTAGTTAACTTAAGCGTAGGACATTGGCAGTACCAGTAGTTAACTTAAGCAGAAGACATTGGCAGTACCAGTAGTTAACTTAAGCGTAGGACATTGGCAGTACCAGTAGTTAACTTAAGCGTAGGACATTGGCAGTACCAGTAGTTAACTTAAGCAGAGGACATTGGCAGTACCAGTAGTTAACTTAAGCGTAGGACATTGGCAGTACCAGTAGTTAACTTAAGCGTAGGACATTGGCAGTACCAGTAGTTAACTTAAGCAGAAGACATTGGCAGTACCAGTAGTTAACTTAAGCAGAGGACATTGGCAGTACCAGTAGTTAACTTAAGCGTAGGACATTGGCAGTACCAGTAGTTAACTTAAGCAGAAGACATTGGCAGTACCAGTAGTTAACTTAAGCAGAAGACATTGGCAGTACCAGTAGTTAACTTAAGCAGAAGACATTGGCAGTACCAGTAGTTAACTTAAGCAGAGGACATTGGCAGTACCAGTAGTTAACTTAAGCAGAGGACATTGGCAGTACCAGTAGTTAACTTAAGCGTAGGACATTGGCAGTACCAGTAGTTAACTTAAGCGTAGGACATTGGCAGTACCAGTAGTTAACTTAAGCGTAGGACATTGGCAGTACCAGTAGTTAACTTAAGCAGAAGACATTGGCAGTACCAGTAGTTAACTTAAGCAGAAGACATTGGCAGTACCAGTAGTTAACTTAAGCAGAAGACATTGGCAGTACCAGTAGTTAACTTAAGCAGAGGACATTGGCAGTACCAGTAGTTAACTTAAGCGTAGGACATTGGCAGTACCAGTAGTTAACTTAAGCGTAGGACATTGGCAGTACCAGTAGTTAACTTAAGCGTAGGACATTGGCAGTACCAGTAGTTAACTTAAGCAGAAGACATTGGCAGTACCAGTAGTTAACTTAAGCAGAAGACATTGGCAGTACCAGTAGTTAACTTAAGCAGAAGACATTGGCAGTACCAGTAGTTAACTTAAGCAGAGGACATTGGCAGTACCAGTAGTTAACTTAAGCGTAGGACATTGGCAGTACCAGTAGTTAACTTAAGCAGAAGACATTGGCAGTACCAGTAGTTAACTTAAGCGTAGGACATTGGCAGTACCAGTAGTTAACTTAAGCAGAAGACATTGGCAGTACCAGTAGTTAACTTAAGCAGAGGACATTGGCAGTACCAGTAGTTAACTTAAGCGTAGGACATTGGCAGTACCAGTAGTTAACTTAAGCAGAAGACATTGGCAGTACCAGTAGTTAACTTAAGCAGAGGACATTGGCAGTACCAGTAGTTAACTTAAGCGTAGGACATTGGCAGTACCAGTAGTTAACTTAAGCGTAGGACATTGGCAGTACCAGTAGTTAACTTAAGCGTAGGACATTGGCAGTACCAGTAGTTAACTTAAGCAGAAGACATTGGCAGTACCAGTAGTTAACTTAAGCAGAAGACATTGGCAGTACCAGTAGTTAACTTAAGCGTAGGACATTGGCAGTACCAGTAGTTAACTTAAGCAGAAGACATTGGCAGTACCAGTAGTTAACTTAAGCAGAAGACATTGGCAGTACCAGTAGTTAACTTAAGCAGAAGACATTGGCAGTACCAGTAGTTAACTTAAGCAGAAGACATTGGCAGTACCAGTAGTTAAC
>OZ024755.1:3844743-3874743 GCA_964016885.1 Eledone cirrhosa
TCAGGAATTCTAAAAACATACTAAAAATATTTTCCGATAAATCCCAGAGCATCTTTGAAGTAGATAATCTGTTTAAGCAGTTAATCAATAACAACATCATCTCAAATGAAGACCACAGTGCATTAGTGAGAGGTGGTGAATATATAGCACATCAACTAAGACTAGATATGGTGTGGATGGTCCAGTAACTCCTGAGGGGGTTGTAAGGGGCCCCGTTGTAAGGACATACGGCGTTTCTAGTGCATTTTGTAAAACCTGGCGGAGTCCATCTCCTCTCAAGGTCTGAATACAGTGGATTTTTTCCAGAGAAGGATAGAAAGTGTGTCTGTCTGTCTGTCTGTCTGTCTGTCTGTGTCTGTTTATGTGAGAGAGAGAGGAAGTGAGAAAGAGATAAAGAGGAAGAATCAGCCCAGTACTTGACTGGATATACACGCGGCATATATTACAATTATGGACTATAAACAAACTTCTACCTCTAACAACGGATATAGATTAATTGATTAAGCTAAAACTACGAGTGTATTTAAGCAACAACAACATTTTATGAAATTTTGAAAACAGTATAAAGAAAGCTACTGACATCGAACAATGGAAAATCCCAGCACAGTCGCTCATCGGCTTCACAATATTAACAGTAAACATAAATTTAGATTTATCCAATTTAATATTATTAAAATTTTCCCTTTCATCTCTAAATCCTTAATCTATATTGTCTCAGAATGTACCAACACTTAAAATAATACAATAGAAGATAATAAAATTGAGATATGTACGCTAGGAAGACATTACATATAGAGGCCATGATTGGGTCACATTTCTACCAGCTGAGTCTTTTGATATATTACGAGAGATGTGCAACAGTATCAAGTCATAATAATACCTTTTAGGTTTATTATATATCTCACATATACTAAAGCAACTAACTTATTCCAATAAATTTTTTCTGTATAGAGAATATAAGCAATATATATTTATTAAAATAACAGTATATATTTATCCTTATCGAGCCCTCTTTGGATTTTAGTTTTCACATTTATTATTATATATATATATATATAGAGAGAGAGAGAGAGAGAGAGAGAGAGAGAGAGAGAGAGAGAGCAAAAAACGTATACACACTTCAACACCATTCTATTAAAAGTGTGTAAACATTTTTTGGGAACAGCCTGTATATATATATATATATATATATATTTATCCTAATACATCAACGGATACCATTTTAGATACATCAGGGGAATTCGAGAACACGTCGCGCAGGTTGCTCTGATAGAATTGTCTGGAGGGCATATATGTGGACTCTGCCTCCAAGACCCTCTCAAGAAGAACATGGCTTTATAATATAGCTTCTATCTGTTTCTGTTTACTCCTACTAATATATTTTCAACCCTATTTCCTTATGCCCCATAGTAATTTTCTTTGTTTCATTATCAGATAAGAACTATAATGATAAAAGCCTAAATTGAAATTGCAGACAACTTTCAGTCAAACTTTCTTCCTATATATTCCAGTATTAAAAAATTACTGTTTCTAGTAGGTGCATGGCTTAGTGGCTAGAACGTTGGGCTTGCAATCGGGAGGTTATGAGTTCAATTCTCGAAATGGGTGCTGCTTTGTGAGGGGGGAGGGGAGACCGGTATGCATGGGTGACTGCTGATATTCACGAAACAATCTTACCCAGACTTGTTCCTCGGAGGAGAACTTTCGAGATACAAATCCTATGCTCATTCGTGACCGAAGGAGATCTTTACCCTTATCTTTTTCTTTTTTGTATTCTGAAGCTAGAAGAGGTAGTTGGAAGGAAGGCCTTTTGTCTTTGTCTAACACATTTTAACTTTCTCTACAAAATCAGATATTTAAGCTGAATATATAAAACATTACTGTTGAAATTTCCTCCTGTAATTACTTACATTCATTAAATTTTCTCTTTGATTTCGGCTGATTTGATCTTGAAATTCATTTACTACAGATATTATCAGTTCATTCTCATATTCGTTTATTTGGTGAATAATTTCACTCTTTTTCAATTGTTTCATTGTAATTATTAAATAGAAATTTTGTAATTTATGGAACCAATTTCATCCGTCTTCGTTTATAAATGATGTATTTATTAAAATTCTTTCAAACTCTGTTCCATTCTATTATTTTTTTCAATCTTCATCTTCTCAATTTTATATTTCTTTTCTATTGGTGTTTTCTCTCCTTTTTTTCTCCTCTTCTTTTGTCTTCTCTACTTTTCATCTCACCACTTCTAACTTTTCCTTGTCATTTCCTTATTTTATATAAATTTCTTCTTTATTTTTCTCTTCTTTTTCATCTTCTTTGTAATCACCTTTTCCCTCGTTTTCTTCGTTTTTTTTAACTTTCTTTCCATCATTCCACATCTTTCATTAATAATTATTTTCATCATATAATTGTTAGACTTGTTTTATTAATCAGGATTTTTCTTTTATTATTATTATCATTATTATTATTATTATTATTCTTTGTTTTTAGTCTGTAAATCCATTTCATTAATTCCAAATTTTTTTTAAAAATCCATTTCTCACATTTCTTTCTTTTCTTTAATTTCTAACTTATCTCCCCCACCCAACCCTCTCACCCACACCCCCACCCTCTCACCCGCACAAATACGGTTTTTTGATATGATTATTGTTAATTTTTTATACATGAAGACAATTTGCTTGAATCCGTTGCTTGGAAATGGATTAAATTACAGTGACAGCCGCTCTGGTTTACATAAATTCCCTCAGGGTAGCCCCAATTAGAATTAAGGTTCTAACAATACCATATAAATAAAAAAAAAGCTGTGAACTAAGTTGATTTCATGAATATATGATTGCATCTGGAAGCAATCATATTTAATGATCAATATAATTTCTTTCTTTACTTAGAAGTAAACCATTGATCCCTTGGTTAGAGAGGAATCCATGACTGAATCGATCCCTGCTAACACTACATCCCGCCGGTGTTAACTTTGTCTTTCATCCTTATGGGGTAAGATAAAATAAAGTACCAGTAATGTACTGGGGTCGATTTAATTGACTTTTCCTTCACCCAAAATTGTTGACCTTGTGCCTCAATTAGAAACCAATTTATTGCTCCTGGAAGTATTAAAAGTGTAATCGATTCCTGGAGTACTAGAACTCAGAACCTAGAGATATAACATCAATGGATATCATTTTACATACACCAGGTGGAGTACACGTCCTGAAGGTTACCTCTGACAGAACTGTCTAGAAAGCACAATAAGATGATGATGATGATGATGGTCATAATGTACTAGTAGTAGTAGTAGTAATCTTTATTATGAAACCATGCAGGATTTAAACAAGGAGTGACAACAAAACTGAGCCAAAGACATATTTTATCTGACTTTACATTACTTTTGTCTACAGCACCATTATCTTATTCCAGTTATATACAACATAATATATAATATAATTTATACAATATAAAGCTTATCAAAACAGTGGTATATTGTGTCAGTATATGGCAGAAACAGAGTATTTAAATGTTTCATTTTGTAAGTGTTAGTGAAAAGTTAGTGTATGTTTTTTCAGAGTGTTGTGTGAAGTTTTATGTTGGGCAGGCGCACTGTACGTCTAAACAAGTTCAATTTTAATTACGTTGGATGTTAATTTAGTTGAGATTCAATCACCAGTGACTGGCCATATCATGATTAATCCAATTTATCGGTTACTTTTGAAGTATAAAACTGTTAATTAGGCGAAATTAATAAATAAATGTGATCTAGAGAAACTGACTGAAATAAGCTAATAGAATAGATTAAAATAAATTAAACAGGAGTTGGCGTACTGAATAGTATACGTAAAAATGTTTTAATGAATTGAACTTTGTCTTTTAATTGGAAAACTAAAACAGAAACCTAGCGGCAATCGTTAGAAATTCACTAAGAAATAAAGGAGATGTACTTAAGGAAAAATCTGATCTTTATTAGTGAAGATAATGATTCAAAATACATATTTCGGTTTTATTACAACTCATCAGAACATCATAGTAAACACGAGCACGCTTGATGACTAAAATGTTGTAGAGTGATGAAGACTTTTGTCAGGACAGAAATTTGCATAATATTAAACACTTCAGCTAAGGGATATAACTCAAATATTTATTGTATTATTGTTGCTTCGTGTGATATCATCTCTGGTAGTGTAACTGTATTAACAAAGGATGGTCGCATCTAGAGCGCCTGTTTTATGAGAGTATCTAGGGCTACTACTGGGGTTGATTCTTCCTCTATATCTCTTTCTCACACCTCCTCTCTCACTGGCTCCCCTTGGCCGAAAGAAAAGGCTGTTCAGACATAGAGAAGGAATGAGTTCCGCCAGGTTTAAAATGCCCCCCCCCCCCCCCACACTCAATCAGGAGTTGTGGGTCTATGCAATATATAATATGATGAGGACGAGTACCAAAATACATTCTTTTGGTTTCAAATCGCTCAAAGCACCGTATTTATGAAAGGATTCTATAGAAAGTTGCTTGTAGAAAATCCTATTTCTCTAAGCCACCGTTTCTCAACCGGTTCTTCAACAGGTGTTTCTCGGAATCCAAGGGTTCTGAGAGAAACAGCATAAGAAATAGATATTAGTAATGCTATATAATAATTTGTATGCAGGGGTTCCTTGAGACTTGAAAACTATTTCAAGGGCTCTACAAAGGGTAAAAAGCTTGAGAAACGCTGCTCAAAGCAGGATTTGAGCTCTGGAATAATACAGTTGAACTCTATTATTCCAATTGAGCTCTGGAATAATACAGTTGAACTCTATTATTCCAATTGAGCTCTGGAATAATACAGTTGAACTCTATTATTCCAATTGAGCTCTGGAATAATACAGTTGAACTCTATTATTCCAATTGAGCTCTGGAATAATACAGTTGAACTCTATTATTCCAATTGAGCTCTGGAATAATACAGTTGAACTCTATTATTCCAATTGAGCTCTGGAATAATACAGTTGAACTCTATTATTCCAATTGAGCTCTGGAATAATACAGTTGAACGCTATTATTCCAATTGAGCTCTGGAATAATACAGTTGAACTCTATTATTCCAATTAGCAGAAAAACCACCCTTAAATATTTATTTAAGCGATCACAACCGGAAGTGTTGACATTTGAAAATTTTGAAGAAATGAATCTTTAAATAAACGATAAAATATATTTAATCAACAGCTACGAAATTTAGTAGATAAATTATGTAATATTCATTAATTATTTATTCAAAGTAATCCAACTTATTTTACTAATGGGATAAAAAAAATTATAAACCGTACGCAGTCTCGCATTCCTTACTTTATTATAGTTTAGATATCATGTATTCAGTGAGTTGACCTAATCTAATAAGAGATACACGTGCATGTTAGTGCTGTTACTAGATGGTACATCATTGCTGTAGTTTTAACCCTGCGGGGTGAGATATAGTTGGTTCAATCAACGTACTTTAATTACTTCATTATAACTGTTTGTAGTAATGACTTTCAATACTCACCTTACACTGGTCGACATCAACATTGCCGTAGTTAAGTGTTACAAGACTACCTCTTCCCATTACTACCACCACCACCACCACCACCACCACCACCACCACCACCACCACCACCACCACCACCACCACCACCACCACCACCACCTTCTTCTTCTTCTTCTTCTTCTTCTTCTTCTTTTTCTTTTTCTTGTAGCATTTGGTGCACTAGCTACAACAGCAACAAAATATATTTTCTCCCACTAGCTATACCATTAAGAAAGTTAAAACGAAAATTACAATTACAAATTATAAACTCATAAATCAAAACCAAGAAAATTAAAACGGTAAATAAGGCAACATCAACGACAATAAAGTCATTACAATTCTATATGAAGAATTTTATTCCTCACTTGAATGAAGGTCATTTTTTTTTTTTCATTAATTTATTTATCTCTTCTTGTACAAACGATTAACCCATCACATATTTTCTACTTTGTACTAAAACTGTATATTTCAGACGAGGGCAAGAAATACGATATTAATTTCTCTTCAGTTATATATATATATAGGTATTCCTCGAGCTGATCGGCAGTGAAACATATGTAATTAAATATGTATATGATGCAACACTTATTCTTTGTTCCCTGATATATATATATATATATATTATATATATATTATTATATATATATATATATATATTATATATATATTATTATATATATATATATATATTATATATATATTATTATATATATATATATATATTATATATATATATTATTATATATATATTATATATAATATTATATATATATATATTATATATAATATTATATATATATAATATAATATATATATATATTTTCGATATTATTTTGTCTTTACTCGGGCCGTTTTTCTGTTTCTCCTTTGTGATCCTGTCTCTATTTTCTGCTTCTGAATAAGGGCTGAAGCCCGACACGTCGAACTTTCTTTCCAATATAAAGCGGGAAACTAAGACTTTTTGTGTCGCTGTTTGTACCGCTTATTGTACCGCTATTTGTTTGGTGAGTGGTAGTTGACAAACTCTCGTATAAATAGGGTGACTAACAACGTATGAGGAGTTATAACCCAATCTGACACAACTACCAAGTAATGGTCAGTTATCGCATATTCAGCACTCCATGAGTGGGTGATGGCTAGGTTTCATGAAACCAGCACATTAAAGTAAGTGGTGTCTATGTTTCATATAACCTCAACCACCTTGGTGTTTTCCACTTTATTTACATCGAACATAAATGTCACCTCGCCAACACCCTCAGCGCCTTATATCAAGCTTAGTATCTATGCAAAAATCAATTATTTCTTGTGGGATTTGAAAGAATAACAAATTATCCTTCGAGGCTTTATTTTATCTAAATCTCTGACTCATCTAACATCTCTGTATTCAAAGAAGAGTCAGGTAGAATTTAATTTAAGAAAGTGGAAATGATATAGAAGGGAAACCGGAGAAATAATAGTTGATGTGATATATGTTATCAAATATATGTGATGGAGGAGATGGGAGAAAGGGAACGCTGAAAAATGACTGAGTGCACCAAAGAAAGAGAACAGGAAGAGGGGCAAATAGAAGCAATTAGTGAATGAGTAGGGAGCGAGAAAGAAAGGGGGAGAGAGAGAAAGTATGAGTGAGCGTGAGTGAAAGTACAGGGGAAGAGAATGAACTGATTAAAGAGTAAGCGTATAAATAAAGTATGGACGGAGAGAAACGTTAAAGGTTTCCAACAATACCAACAGATTTTGAGGGATACGAAATGAGTAAGAGAGAGAAGCTAGAGAAATGTGAAAGAGATAAATAACAGCGTGATATCGACAAGAGATAACACCAAAATGTCTGCTGAACAAATGTAAAAGTTGATCTTTAGCGTCATGTGTCATTGAAGTGATAGCAATGGTGGAAAGAGAGAAAAATGTCTCGATATGCGACAGACTTACCAAAATTTAATAACAGCTCTGTCGTCGTCTTTTAGAACTGAACAAATAATGTTAGTATCTTTTGGCAAATACGTGGAAGAATCAATAAGATGAAGAGGAGAGTGATGCGATGATGATCAGTTAACTAAGTGTACTGTATCGCTAGCTGGAGATGACACGATGGTGTCTTAATACTTAAGAAACGATGGTTACCCCAATGTCAAAGAAGACAAATCAATGTGTGACTGTATGAATGAAATAATGAAGTAAATAAAGAAAGCAAACTCTATGTAAATGTTTGGTTTTTACAACGTTGTCACTATTAGACGACAAACTAAAAACATCTGCAAGTTAAGAGATAATGACCGCAGTGAGATCTGTCAAAAGAGACAAGACGTGTGAGAATCAATAATGTACCAACAATGGCGAAACAATGGTGGAAAAAAATAGACTATATGTTTTATGTATGAAGCAGCCGACAGTGAAGTTTAGATAAGTAACGTTTGGAATCAATTAGTTTTAATACGAGATTATACATATAAATATCCCTAGATCTAGAATGGCGAGTCTATAATATTTTCCCTTTAGATCTGTTAATGTTTAAAAAAAGACACACAGACACAGATACAGACACACACACATAGGCACAGACACACAGACACAGATACAGACACACACATAGGCACAGACACACAGACAGAGACACAGACACATATATATCAGCTTTCGTGTTGATTTAGTGATTATAGTAAAAATAAACTTTCACAAGTCTTCAGAATCTATATTAACTTAGTGTGTATATATATATAGATAGATAGAAAGGCTTCTACAAGACTAGAACTGTTTCATTCGGGAAGCCCTGATGATTTCTCCCGAATGAAACAGTTCTAGTCCTGTAGAAGCCTTTCTATATTAAATATTTGTAGTCTGCTTTGTATTGAGTACCTTACTTACTGTGGATACCCCCGATTGAACCTGGGATAAACTTATCTATCCATATCTCTCTTTCTCTTTCTCTATCCATATCTCTCTTTCTCTTTCTCTCTCTCTCTCTCTCTCTCTCTCTCTCTCTCTGTGGGAGAGAGAAAGAGAATTTTGTTCCACAATAAATTAGCAAACCATATTCGTGTTTCACCGGACGGATTTTCAACCCATGTATGGTTGTGGTGAGAGAATGGAGAAATTCACGTCTGCAGCCTTGAGTGGCCATAAATGGCTTTCCAGCTTCATGGACGATCACTTATCAGGGTGTATAAAGGAAGTCGTCTGATGGTTAAGGAAGCGTTGTTGGTTTTATCAGATAGAATGTTTTTAATGTCTCTGCTAAGTTTGTTTTGGAAAAGACTAGAGTGTTTGCAGAAAGTAATTAAGAAGGAAAATGTAATTGTTTCTACTTTTGGCACAAGGCCAGCAATTACTCAGTACGTTACTGGTACTTTATTTTATCGACCCCCGTAAGGATGAATATAATGGTCAGGGCTTTGAGCCAATATTTCTAAAATTATAATTGTTTTTGTAGACCTGGATGTTCCCACTAGCAACCAAACCTATTACCTGCGTCAATTACAGTAAAAGATTAATTCCATTGAGGGAGGAGGGGTGAATTGCCAATCAAATTATCAACCTTAACAAGGACATTTTGTTTGTTAATCGTTATTCTAAATGGAAATTATGTTCAATAAACAGATGCTAGTTCGTTTCTTAATTCAAACAATCGCACCAGTACTTTCAGGCAGCCATTGTAATTCATTATTCGGCAGAAGAGTTTTCTGGTTACTTCTCATTTCATCACATGAAGTAGTAAAAAAAAACTAAAAAAAATCAGGCGTGTTCAACGGTTTAGTCTTAACAAAATTAATTATCTTTACTGCTTCGTCAAGGACAGTTTAATCAAAGCTATTATTTGTATTAAGGGCGGTGGATTGGCAATATCGGTAGAGAGTCTGACGCCATGCTTTCCAGCATAGTTACGTACCTTTAAGGTCTGAATTCAAATCCTGCCGAGGTTAACTTACGGGGTCGATAAAATAAAGTACCAGTAATACACAGGGATAATTGCTGGCCTTGTGCCAAAAGTAGAAACAATTATTTTATAGGGTGTATTGGCAGTATCGGAAGAGGGTCTGACGCCATGCTTTGCGGCAAAGAATTACGGCCCTTTACGGTATGAGTTCAAATCCCGCCGAGGTTAACTTTGCCTTTCATCCTTACGAGGTCGATAAATAAAGTACCAGTAATACACACTGGGATAATTGCTGACCTTGTGCCAAAAGTAGAAACAATTATACTTTAACCTTTCATCATTTTTACTTTCCAAACACAAAAACAAACAACTTAATGTGATTAAATGGTTTCCTACTTTAATTATAATTTCGTCTTTCTCATATTGTTGTTGATTTTCTTCACTACATATTGTTATTTGATTGTTTGTGGCTTTTAAAATATACTATCTTGTTTCTTTTTTAATATATTTTCTCTATCAACAGACCGTTACCGTTTCTCAGGCAATTTCTACTTGATCTTTTTTGCTGTTTTCTTTCTAGATTTTCTTTCCTTATTTGTCATTTTTTTGTTATTTTATTTTTTTCTCGTTCTCTTCCGTAACCTCTTTACCTCCTCATAGTTTCTTTCATTCATTATTTCTCATCCTACCTCTCTTTCGATTATCCTCCCATCACTTTTTTCCTCTCATCACATTCTATCCCTCACTATATATATGTACACACATACATGTTTACATATATATATATTTGTGTGTGCGTCTCTCTCTCTCTCTCTCTCTCTCTCTCTCTCTCTCTCTCTCATATATATGAATGTATGTATAGTATATTTGGCATTATACCGTATGTTTAATTAAAAACATTTAGAAGACCATACGCTATCAGTTTTAAAGTAGTGACTATGTCACTTACTTCTTTTCGGCGAAAGAAGGGAGAGAAGATGACAGTCTGTTTCACGCTGGTTGGCGATCATCAGAGCCACGTACTCCCCTGATTCCGTCGAAAATTATCGAAGCTGGATTCTTATAGAATTCCAGTAATAACCAGGACCTGATTATACAGAGCGATTGCCGGTCCAGAAAAAATTAGGTATTAGGATTGGTGCTCTGAAATAGCGATGTATGTATAGTATATTTGGCAATATACCGTATATATATATATTTACGCAAGAAATAGTTCACCAAGGTTGAACAATTAACACATTACTTATTTAATTTACATATGTTTCATTCTCTAAAGAATATTGTTTTCAATACCTTTATAGAGAAATAATCGGAATCAATTATATATATATATATAATTGTTTTTACTTTTGGCACAAAGCCAGCAAATATCCAGTTCATTACTGGTACTGTATTTTATCGGCCCCGTAAGGATGAAAGGCAAAATTAACCACGGCCGGATTTGAACTCGGATCATAAAGGGCCGTAACTTTATGCGTCAAAGCATGGTGTCCGAACCTCTACCGATACTGCCAATCCACTAATATTTAGTAGGAATAGAAGAGGAAGGAGAAAATGATGTTGCTGATGATGATGAGAAATGAAAGGAAAGGAGCAATAAAAGAAATTAGGGAGTAAAAAAAAAACCGAAGGAAATAGAAAGATAAAAGAAATGTAAAAAAAAAAGCGGGGAGGGGGAAGGAGAGAAAGAAGGAAGAGAAGATAGAAAGAAGAATAAAAAGGTCTGAATGTAATTATGAGAGGAAGTAAGATGGGGGAAGAGAGGAGGAGGCGAATGCAGTGAAGTATAAAAGTGAAGAGAATAGATAGAAGGAAGAGGAAGGAAGGAAGGAAGATAGAAGTGGTGAAAGATGGAGATATTGAGGTTGGGAAGGGGGGGGGGTGTAGGAGCTGAACGGAAGAGAGAGTGACTGACATGGAGTGAGAGAAGAGAGATAGAGTGGTAGATAGATGTAGGGATAGTTAGGGAAGGAGATAGATACTGAGATAATTAGGGAGGGGGACGGTAGAGAGAGAGAGAGAGGGAAGGAGATAGTCGCTGTGAGGTAGAGAGGGAAGAAGATAGATGTAGAGATAGTTAGGGAGGGGGATAGATTCAGAGATAGGGAGAAGGTGAGATAGGAAGAAGTAGGCCAGGTAAAAAGGAAAAGGTAGGAGAGAAGCCATATAAGGTAAAGCGTATAGAAAAAGACTTTAAAATATGAACATATTGTCAACGGTGTCAAGAAAAGTTCAAAAATGTTAAAATGAAAGGAAGGCGGGGGAACATCCCCAACACCGCCTCGTCGTAGACCCAGAGCCCATCACCCCACCCTTTCTTCAGTGGCTTTTAAGTCCTTGCTTTTTCCCCTCCTGTTCTTCTCATTTATGGCTTTCATAGTCCTTTCCTCTATTCCCCCATACAGCCAGATCTGCCCTTCCTTATCACTTCCCCATTTTCTCATTATTTAATTTTGTTTTATCTTTCTTTCTCGTATTTAATAAAATATTTATAACATAGATATAACTCCCCCCCCCCCCCCCCCCCCCCCCCCAAAAAAAAAAAAGAAGAAAAAAATTATTGAATCTCTGAAAGAGTTTCGCAGGATTCAATTTACCCTTTTGATACCAACCCGGTCAAAATCTTTTCTGCTTCTATGAAAGAAATCAACCAATTTTAAAACTTTCCTAATTAATATTTTCCAATATAATTTTTGTAATACTCATATATTATGTTACTATGTTAGTAATGAAATAATAATTTCAGTAAATCCCTCAAAATTCTTCATTAATTTATTGAAATAGAGTGTATTTAATTAGAAATACTGTGTGTGAGTGTATGCAGATATATACATATATACATATATGTGTGTGTGTGTATTCTGTTGGGTAGCGAATCCTTTTATATATATATATATATATATATATATATATATAACCTGATTAGTTTTTTCGTTGTTTTGGTATTGTATGGCTGGGTTTACCTGCTGCAATTTTCAATTTGTCAAGCTGTCTAAACTGTTATAAGCTGTATAAAAATAAAATGTGTGTGCGTGCATTCTGTGTTATGTCGTTATAGTACAAGTTCGTTACTAAAATTAGTTTCAACGTTGTTGTATAACTGAACTGTTGATAAAACAATCAGTAAAATATTCTGTAAATTGGTAAGCAGTGTGTCGTCAGTAAAAGCCGTAGCATGGCCCCAGCCTTTCGGCTGGAATACGCAATAGAGCAATAGCTATAGAAAGTACCATTTGATTACAAAAGAATAAAGACAGTAATGTGTCTATTTCTGAGGTAAATTATTGCTAGATTTGTATTATGTAGTATCCACACCATTCCTCTTTCTTTTCGATGTTAATCGATGTTATGACAACCATTTTAAGTTCATCCTACACAAATAACCATAGTAACTGAGAAGCAAAGCTGGCCGAGCTGTTAAAATGTCATTGTTCGTATCACTTTATCTAGAGGTCACACAATTAATACTCAATCGCGTAGTTTTCTACTTAGTTGTGAATATCTCATAGAGGGCGCCACACATCACTGTAAGAAGTTAGAAAAGAATAACTAATGAACGTTTAGTTAATTTGAAGTTAGGAGTTCAATTCTGATGATAGAAGAAAATTAATTGTTTGTACTTTTAGCACAAGGCCAGTAAATACCCCAGTGCATTACTGGTACTTTATTTTATCGACCTCGAAAGGATGAAAGGCAAAGTTAACCTCAGCGGGATTTGAACTCAGATCGTAAAGGCCCGTAACTCTATGCTGCAAAGCATGGCGTCCGACCCTCTACCGATAAGAAAATCAATATCTTGGGAATAGGTATTTAATGACTTGAAATCTCGAATATATTCTAACATGGCCAGTTTATTGTGTAATATAAATCTTAAAGGAAGGTAACTTACACGGGAATATGTGATTAAAAATATCATGCTGAGATATCAAATTAACAAAAGACATAGAAGTCGTGTTGGTTGTTGTGTGATGACAGCATTATGTAATTATTAATGCCACAGAAATATGTATTACGGTTGATTATGGATAAATTAAATTGTGAGTATCTACATCTGGTCCTTTCCGAATTATCGTTATTGTATGTATACTCCCTCATGGGCTTCCAAATTTAATTTAGAAGAATACACATGACGTTGAGTGCTTGCGCTTCATTACATCACATCATCGTTTACTAATTGATGTGTAGTATACGCAACGCTAGGTTAGTCAACATTTTATAACACAAGTATGTGTGTGTGTTTATATATATATATATATATATATATATATTATCTGAGTTTTTCGCATATTAGTAACATTCGATTCGTTTGCAATTATGCAAACAACCCCCTTTAATATTCGTAAAACTCAGATTACATTTATTGTATTCAACCATGTAGAGCGATAACTAGTTGTTAGTTATTATTATTATTATATATATATATATATATATATATATATATATACGTATAAACATACACATTCATATATATATATATACGTATAAACATACACATTCATATATATATATATACGTATATACATACACATTCATATATATATATATATATATATACACATTCATATATATATATATATATATACACATTCATATATATATATATATACACATTCATATATATATATATATATATATACATTCATATATATATATATATACATACACACATACACATTCATATATATATATATATCACCATAATACCTGTACATGCTAAGCATCATTACATTTTTCTCTTTTAAATAATGAATATTCTATCGTCTAACTCCTCTTCTCCTTCCAAGATATGGAATGAAGAACGTGTGCTTAACTTCACCATTGTCTTTATAATCTGCCCGAAACAAAAGCAATACAATACAATACAACATCTTTAAATATAGGTAAGGATTTTCAGATTGCAGAGCAGGATGTAATTACATGGCAGTGTTTAACTAATACGACCATCGACCAGCACAATATGGAGAACGAAGACTGGAGAGAAGCTAAAGAGAAGATGGATGATACACAGGTGGAAGTGGAAACGATTACGAACAAAAGACAAGACAGGACAAAACAAGATACAAAGAAACTAACAAAAGAAACGAGTTGAATGAAATTTCAATGTGAAAGACGTAGCTAGAAGTTATGTTACTACATATGTAGTTATTAGAATGGTCATTGATGGAATCAAATAAATGCTATGTTTGATAAAACCTGAATCACCACTTGTAAAATAACCAACATTCTTCAATCTCACAGTTATCATGCAGTAAAAAATATCATTATTACTATAATTAGGATTCGAAATCTTTAAGATCATCACTAATTATCCTCAATAGTATTATAAATAATAACCAATCATCATTATAGTGATCGATGATGTTATTATAATTGCTGTTATTAATAAATCAAGGTCTTAAGGCAAAAATCACAAAATATTGGCGAACATAAAACGGAGCGAATGAATAAAATAAAAATAAAATGGAAATTTACAAGACATCTTTATAAATATAGATTTCTGATTTAGGCACACGGCGAACAATTATCCCAATGTATTACTGGTACTTTATCTTATCGACCCCGTAAGGATGAAAGGTAAAGTTAACCACGGCAGGATTTGAACTCAGCACCGTCCTTAATAATGGTTTCTGATTTAGGCACAAGGCCAACAATTTTGTGGAAAGGGAAAGTCGATTATATCGCCCCCAGTACATTACTGGTACTTTATTTTATCGACCCCGTTAGGATGAAAGACAAAGCTAATCACAGCAGGATTTGAACTCAGAACACAAAGCATGTTGTCTGTTGCTCTACCGATTACTGTTAATCCACCACTAATGAAATAATGATTTCTAGTATATGCACAAGGCCAGTAATTTGGGGGAGCGGAGGGGAAAGTCGATTAAATCGACCCCAGTACATTACTGGTACTTTATTTTATCGACCCCCTTAAGGATGAAAGGCAAAGTTAACCTCGGCGGGATTTGAATTCAGACCGCAAAGGGCCGTAACTCTATGCTGCAAGGCATGGCGTCCGACCCTCTACCGATACTGCCAAATCCGCTGCCCTTCCACCAATGAAATAATGATTTTTACTATCAATGGTTTCTGATTTAGCCACAAGGGCAACAATTTGGGAATGAGAGGGAAAAGTCGACTAAATCGACACCAGTACATTACTGGTACTTTATTTTATCGGTCCCCACAAGGATGAAAGGCAAAGCTAACCTCGACGGGATTTGAACTCAGAACGTAAAGGGGTGTAGTAACTGTATACTGTAAAGCTTGTTGTCGGGCGCTCTACCGATACTGCCAATCCACCGCCCTTAATACAAATAATTGTTCTCATTAAAACTGTCCTTGACGAAGCAGTAAAGATAATTAATTTTGTTAAGACTAAACCGTTGAACACGCCTGTTTTTTTTTTGTTTTTTCTAACGTAAAGGGGTGTAACTCTATACCGTAAAGCTTGTTGTCGAGCGCTCTACCGATTCTACCAAACTCCTTATAGATATAATCAGTAGAAAGTGTCAGACCGATATGTTTGTCACCTTTAAAATGTCAATAGTACAATATTTCAGCTTGGGGCTTCATAATCACGTGAGACTTCAAAAATGAAAAAACATTCACAAGATTTTTTTCTTCTTTCAACTTCTTTCTTCTCTCTATCTCTTTCGCTCTCTTTCTCTCTCTTTCTCTCTCGCTCTCTTTCTCTCTCGCTCTCTTTCTCGCTCTCTTTCTCTCTCTCTTTCTCTCTCTCTTTCGCTCTCTCTTTCGCTCTCTCTTTCGCTCTCTTTCTCTCTCCCTTTCGCTCTCTCTTTCGCTCTCTCTTTCGCTCTCTCTTTCGCTCTCTCTTTCGCTCTCTTTCTCTCTCTCTCTCTCTCTCTCTCTTTCCCTCTCTCTCTCTCTCTCTCTGTCTCTCTCTATCTCTCTCTATATATATACACATATATATCTGTCCCTCTCTTTGTCACCCACTTTGTCTATTTTCTGTCTCTCTCTCTCTTTTCTCTTATCTATCTATCTAGCTCTATCTTTTTCTCTCTCCTAATGTCTCACTGTGTCTGTCTGTCTCTCGCTCCTCTCTCTCTACCCAACCTTCTCTCTCTCTATCCATCAATCAATATCTCTCCACTCCCACCATCATATTCTCTACAACGGTGTTCAACTTTATTATTATATCGTTACCTTCCCCCATTTTTACCTTCCGCCATTTTTACCTTCCGCCATTGTTACCATTAATCCTAACTTTCCACTCGTTTCTTTTATACACAAACTTTACATTTCCTAAATTCATAATTTCCTATTTCCCTCCCTGTAATCCTGCATCCGTCATTTTGATTCCATGGAACAATAGTTTACCTTCCATAGTTTTCTAAATCTTTCATCTTCCAAGATTCTCCATTAATTCATCAGTATCTACGATGTTTTCTTCTTTTTAATGAGTCAAACATTTCTAATATCTTGTCATTACCGCCATACTTGTTTCCTTTCGTTAGTCTTAACCCCTCTTAACTCTCACACCCAGCTCTCTCTCCCCACGTTCTTTCTCTGGTTCTCTTTATCCTCGTCTCTGTCTCTTCCTCGCACTGTCTCTGTATCTACTCTTATTTCTCTTTTCGTGTCCCTCCCTCGTTCTCTCGTCACCCTCTCGTCACCCTCTCGTCACCCTCTCTCGTCACCCTCTCTCGTCACCCTCTCTCGCCACCCTCTCTCTCGTCTCCCTCTCTCGTCACCCTCTCTCGTCACCCTCTCTCTCGCCACCCTCTCTCTCGCCACCCTCTCTCTCGCCACCCTCTCTCTCGTCTCCCTCTCTCTCGTCTCCCTCTCTCTCGTCTCCCTCTCTCTCGTCACCCTCTCTCGTCACCGCCCCTCTCACCCCTCCTCTCACACCCTCCTCTCACACCCTCTCAACCCCTCTCACCCCCCATCGTCATCTCCCACCTCTGGCTTATGACAACTATTCTCTGTCACCATTCTTTAATAATTTCTCCTCCATCTTCTCTGTCTTCCCACCTTCTTCCCCGTATTCAAATATCTTACAACTACCTCCCATTCTTGCCTCTAGTGTTTCTCTATAATTTAAGAAACTTCTATTTTTCTATTTCTATTCTAACTTTTAATTTAACTTATTTTTCCTTCAATCATATAAAATATTCTGTTTAACTATTTCCAACTTCATTTTGGTTATATTTTTGTTTTTACTTGACAGGTATGTATAACATGTTTTATCAATTGTCCTTCCAAACGTATATAGTTCTTTAGCTTCTCTCTTACAAAATATAACGTAACTATTCTCATACAAAATGTATTAACACGCACACGCACGCGCGCGCGCAAGCACACACACGTGCGTGCTCGTACATGCATATATAAAATATATATACTTGTACTAGCATCCATTCATCCATCAATCTTTCCATATATATCCATCGACACGCACACGAATGCTCACACACACACACACATTTATATACGTCCATAAATACATACTTACACATATATATATATATATATATACATACGTCCATAAATAAATACTTACACATATAATATATATATATATACGTCCATAAATACATACATAATAACTAGAGGAAACATTTTCTAAGGAAAATTTTCAAATTCTGTTGAAAATTAATCTCGCTACAGCGGGATTATTTTAACTCCACCCACGCACGTTCCTCATATTTTGAAATAACAATATGGATTCCAGTGAAACTATATATGGAGAGAACGAGAGAAGGTTCTTTCTCAAAAATTGTTCTACATTGAATATTTGGATAATTTTTTCAAATAATAATTATACGGAACAAACTATTGCTATGCATGTGTGTGACCGCAAATGTTGCAATTAACACAATTCTGTTTATTCTTGTGAGATGATAATCTTGCTTAGCAAATACTTCAGTCTGCATGTCACCTCTTCAGCAAGTTATCAGCATGTAGTATTGGACATTATCTATAGAAATAATCTGAAAGAATAATGAATTGAGCAGGAAATTGGAAGACTTCTGCAAGCAACAACTGTTGAAAAGAGAAACCACTAAATGTAGTGTAGGATAAAATATAGAAATAACAACATATTTCTGTACAAAAAAATACGGTGGTGGAACCTATTATTTTGAAAAAATTCCAACGTTTATTCAATTGATTATGGCCATAGGAGCTGAAATTTGGTTATCAGCGTGAATTATATCAAAAACCTGAATTTCTACAATGACAGAAGGTAGGGATAAATAGAAACAAAAATTTAAAAAAAAGTATTCGTAGCTTAATGGACAGAAAAAACAACAGAAATAAGAAAAAAATACTGGTAGCCTTCAGACATGTTTACACAGGCTTGTAAGAGCGAAACCACCCATAATGTATCTATTTTTCCTGCTTCATATATATTATATATCTTTTCCCTTTTTCTACCAGGACAACTGGTGTTATGCTCAGCTAACATGTTCGAATGTATTAGAAGATAAGCAAATCATTCTCTTGGAAGCATGTGATATAAATATATATGATTGATGATGATATGGAAATTCCAGGAATATATTGACTATTCCTAGCATGATGTATTTCTTTGAAATATTATTCCTCGGCTACATACGGTCAAATAAGATAACGACGCAACAACGGTTTTTCATCATGGAATAAATAACATGTTTGTCAGTGTATACTATGGTATATGGTCCTATGACTCCAGAGGGAGATAAAATGGCGCCGTATTGACATAATCGTGCGGCCTTTCTTGGGTATTTTAAGCCAGGCGGAACCCATTCCTCTCCAGTTCTGAATACAGTGAATTCCTACCAGAGAAGGATAGATAGAAAGTGAGAGTGAGGAAGCGAGAAAGAGATATAAAGGGAGAATTGATCCAAGTACTTGACTGGTACTTTTTTTATCGACCTCGAAATGATGAAAGACAAAGTTGACCTCAGTGGGATTTGAACTCAGAGAGCCGGAACGAATGCCACAAATCTTTCTAACCAACGTTTTAACGACTCTGCCAATTCGTCGCCTTACAATCTATATATCTACTTATAGGAAATAAATTCAGTGTTGGTGTGTGAAGACATTCATCTAAGAAAGTGAGGTGGGGTTTTCCTTCACGGGGTTTGTAAGTAAATATTGTTCTGGGCTCCTGTAAGAGGGGAAAAAACCCCATCACATCTCAAATTTTTACACACTCTGAGGACACTAAAACTATCGGGTTCGACTAGAAAAATCCCATAATTAGCTGGTTTGAAAACACGCCGACTAGATCGATAAGAACAATGACACCAAAGGCGCAGATCCTCCTCGGTCATTAGAATATACTTTTGTAATTGTTTGAAGAAGCTCAGGATATATTCACGAAACAATAGATATAGGATTCAACTGCTGTCTATCAGTTTATTGTTTTTAACTGAGCTGTGGATGACAAAATCAATAAAACAATCATTCATTCTTGATAGGTAGGTACATTAAGTTCTGGTCAAGTAAAGGGGTCGATTTCAATCGATTAAAGAATCTCCATACATATATTGAGTGATTATTGATTTATTCATGGCTAGCAAAGTGGTTATTTGTATAGTTTGACTAGGGAGAATTGATTTATCTTGTAGAGGGGTTGAAATTATGAAATTATAAAATTGACGCCTTTTCAAAGAACTTACTGGAAAAGAGAAATATGTTTAACTGAGAAACGAGATCCGATTGAGTACTCCGCTCACCCAGAGCTTGTGTTTCTCTCTACTACAAGCCCCCGACACCAAAGTTACTAGTTCAACAACTAATAATTAAAATGTGATATGGTATGTACCCGTAACTCCCGAGGGAGTCATAGGGGCGCCATATTTACATACGGCGTTTCTAGGGCATTTTTAAAAACCTGATAGAGCCCATCTCCTCTCCGGGTTTGAATACAACAGATTTCTTCCAGAGAAGGATAGAGAGAGTGAGAAAGGAATTGAGAAAGAAATATAGAAGAAGAATCGATCCCAGTATTTACACTGGGTTTGATTCCTCAATTCAAATACAATTAAATATATATATATTTCTCGAAAAACTATAGCAGTATTTGTCTTTCTAAAGACAAATAGATTGAGATCAGACAGTTAATCTCTCAATTCTGATATACACCTATAATGCATTAATTCACAGGAAAAACGTACTTCCTCGATAGATGCAGGGTGATAAAAATACAACAACATTGTGATAAGTAGCTAAATTAAGTTGTACATCACTGAAAGTTTAGTTGTCTAAGTTGCAATCTCTGTTGCAATCTGCAAGAAAGAATGTCCGAATTATTCTCCAAATAATGTCTACTGTTTTTTATGGAATTCAATTATAGTTTTGAAACAATTACATTACAAAGTTTCAATGACAATTTCTGATTCCACTGTTGCGATTGCATAGTAGGAATTTCATAGTAGCTGCAAGATTTAGGATGTAGTAGATTTTATATATATATATATATATATATATATATAATCAGTGTATAGCTGTGTTATATATATATATATGTATACTCATAGAATAACTTGTGAAATTGCTGTAGGTTTAAGTATGGCGGTGACTATAAATTGAAGAAAACGATAATGGTTTTTGTCGAACGTAGTTTGATTTACCAAACAGGAAATGATAAAACGAATGCAGATGAGATATATTCCGTTTTCCTAACGCTAACACAATTTAGAGTTTTTCAGTGCAAGAAAAATTCTCTTCTAATAATATATTGAATCTATTATTTAATTTAAATGTATTCAAGTAATATATGGTGAATTCATTAGTAGTGTAGAAATGAAGTAATTTGATTCAACCGAACATCGAAACCCGAGTTTAAACTTATTTTGATATGACCTTATTGTTGCATTTGCTGTTCAGTAAGATTTTAATACAATCTAGCTTTTTATCTTTGATCCGAATCGACAAGATCTCAGGCCTTATTTTCTTACCAAGTGAGGTGGAACATGCGAGATCGGATCAAGAAAACAATACTTATATTGGTCTTTCCATTTGCTGATACTATCTAACGGTCGCAATTTCTGGCAGAGTATATATACATACATACGCATAAACACATACATAGACATACACATAAACACATACATAGACATACATACATACACACAATCATACATGTATATATGGGAGTTGAATTGATTCACAAGATCCTAGACCTCATCCACTTACAAAATGAGGTGGAACTTGTCAAATCGGACCAAGGAAACAATGTTTCTATTGGTCTTTCCATTGCTGATACTATCTACCGATCACAACTGGCAGAATACAATCTATTAAAGCATTGAAAAAAACATTAATCTTCACAAGAAATATATTTAGTTAGATGTAGAGACTGGAATGCAATTTACGACGTTTTCTAATCTTGATGGCATGAAGATAGTCAAACAAACTCCATACACAATTATAGAATGAAGTCCTATGTAAAAACACTGCTTTTGTAAATTTCCTTTGTATTAGTATTATATCTGTTGTTTTCTCTGTCTCTCTCGCTCTCCCTATCTCTCACTATTATAAGCAAATGGGCCCACGCACTGGTCTCCCCGCGGCCCTGGCAAAAAAGAATAGAGAAGGTGTTTACCCGGAGGAAAGTGAGGGAGACGTGCTGGAAGAGACATTATAGATCGCGAGGCTCACACCTGCGGGTAACCTTCTCTGTCCCGATGGTGGTGAGTAAGGATGTGGTCCTAGGCCCAAGGACACCAAAAGTGTCCTAGTATTCTAACATTTTAAAACTAACTACAACTATTTATAACTTAAGGCGACACTCGTCTATATAGAGAACATGCGACTATAACTCCGAACTCGATATCAAATTGTCTTTTAAAATGTTCAGATATTTTCTCAGACAGTTAATCTTATTAAGCTGGACGCTGCTTCTCGTTTCATTAATAACTTAAATTCGATTAAGTTAACTACGGATGTTATTACGGGGTGGCTGTGATCTTGTTTGTGTCCTTGGATAGTCAACGATATTCGTTGCTAAGTGATCGATTGGCTAGTGCTGGGATGATGAACAAATCGATATTTTTGCTACGGAAAATAAAAGTAGTTGATGTTGTTTTTTTGTTGTTAGTTTTTTTTTTTCTAAACAACAATTAATTTATATATTTATCCCCCCCCCCCCCCCCATCTTCCTCTCTATCTAAACATCTTTCTTTTTTACATTGATTTCTTTATCATTTTTTTTTTACTCTTAGATTTTATAATTCTCTCTCTCTCTCTTGTATTTTTTTGTCTGTCTATCCATCTCGCTTTTTTTTGTCATTCCTGCTTCATTCTCTCTCTCTCTTTCTTGCTTTTATTTTTCGTTTCGTCTCTCACCCCCCTCCCCTCTCTATTGTTTTGATCGTCTGCTTTATACATTCTATACATCCCTCCTACATTGTCCCTCCCTCTTTCTCGTTGTCTATCCTCCACTCTTTCTTTCTCTCTCTACTTCGCTATTACTAGTTCTCTCTTTCACTCTAATATCCTCAACCTCCCCTCTTTCTCAATATTTATCACTCTCCCTCTTCCTCCCTCTTTCTATCTCTCTCTCTCCCTCTCTCTCGCTATACATCCCTCTCTCTCTCGCTATACATCCCTCTCTCTCGCTATACACCCCTCTCTCTATATATATACACATCATCCTAATTATACTATTGATGAATATAATCCAATCTTAGAATAATTTGCAATACCTCACCCCCCTTCTCACAATACCTCACCCCCTTCTCTCACAATACCTCACCCCCTTCTCTCACAATACCTCACCCCCCTTCTCTCACAATACCTCACCCCCCCTTCTCTCACAAACCCTCACCCAACTCTCTCCGACTCTTCTACCTTCTCTCTCTTTCTCGTCCACTCTCCTCCCTCTCTCTCTTTCCCACCCCCACCTTCTCTCTCTTTCCCTCTCCTCCCACTCTCCTCCTACCCGATTATCTCTTTCTCTAACTTTCCTACCTATAAACTCCTCCAATATCTACCATAGTTTGACATTTTTCAATATTTTCTAGTCTAATCAATAATAAACAAAAATTGTTTACATATTAAGTTTAGTTTAGAATATCGATTTTCTAACTTCGATATTTTGTCTTATATCTATTCTCTTCTTTAAACTTTTCA
Source organism: Eledone cirrhosa (assembly GCA_964016885.1). Classification (NCBI taxonomy): domain Eukaryota; kingdom Metazoa; phylum Mollusca; class Cephalopoda; order Octopoda; family Eledonidae; genus Eledone; species Eledone cirrhosa. Next base: position 3,868,236 of record OZ024755.1, read on the forward strand.
TTTTATTTCCCCGGCAGCTTTATGTTTGGAAATTATCTTCTTTTTATTATCTATCTATCTATCTATCTATCTATCTATCTATCTATCTATCTATCTATCAACCGACATATTTACCTGGCTGGCTACCTACCTATCTACCTACCTACCTACCTATGAATCTATCTATTTATCATATATCAATCTTATCGATCAATCTCTTTCTCTCTCTCTCTCTCTCTCTCTCTCTCTCTCTCTCTCTACATACACACACACACACACACATTGTTCTCGGCGTGGTGATCTAACTGTTGTGGGACTACTATATATATATATATATATACACACATATATATAGGGTGAAAACCCGTAAAGACGGAAAAAGAAGTTACCATCGGCCGCCTCAAGGAAACGAACCCCGTATGAGGACACTTCTCTTTATATTAACTCTATCCTCTCAGCGCTTTGTAAAAAGTCCGAGACATCGGCTACGTATACACAATATATATTTACATTATATATATATATATACACACACATGAATCTATAGGAAAAGGGTCAGGACCCCGACGGCTGAGCTAGCTCCGGCCGTTTTGACAGCTAGATCTGAACTAGTTCAGATCTAGCTGTCGAAGCTCAGCCGTCGGGGTCCTGACTCTTTTTCCTACTACTCACTCTACTACCCAAAGTATCGAGTACTCTGGTGCGTTATGGTCCACCTAGTTCCTTACCACACTTCCTTTTGTTTTATATATATATATATATATATATATATATATATATATATGAATATATATAAATATAGTCACACACATAATATACATTTTATATATATATATATATATATATGTTGACATGTGACTATGCCCTCCTATTAACTTCAATGTCGGAGATGTACTCGTCAGGATATATCAATACTTTGCCAAGTAAACTAAATAAACTTAATGCTATTTCTACCAAATAGGAAGAGATTATTGCTTTTTATTATTGCTTTAAACATCGTTATTGCTTTATATGGTTTTATTAGACTGTCTGTCTGTCTGTCTGTAATGTTACTACTGAGGAGTGGATAAGCAGAATCTATATACCTCCTGTGTGTGTATGTATGTATGTATGTATGTATGTGTGTATGTTCTTCTGGTTTTATAATTTCACAAAGTTTTACCAATAGAGAGAGAGTCGGTTTCTAACATAGACACAAAACTCTCTCATTGGAATTTACACAACATCAACTAGGTAGATATGTATGTCTGCATGCATGTGTATATATGGATGTTATTGTATGTGTGATGTGTATGTTTTGAGTTGTATGCATGTGTATATGCTTTGTATATGCCGTTATTAGATGCAACATTTTTGGAATGTTTTACATATTTTTACTGTTCCATTAATGGATTGTACTTGTAGTTTCCTAACTAGTTGTGTTCTTTCTGTTCCTGTGTAACCCAGCTTCTCAAGATTTGTATTGAGGCAGTTACTAACATATCCCAGTGCCCCAATAATCACAGGCATAAATCTGAAGGTGTAATCAGGGTGGAGTATCTGCAGATTTCTCATCAATTTTGCATAAATATTCTCCTTTTCACTAATCTATGATATTATATTGGCATCTACTGTTCATGTTTTCTTCTCCCTGTCCCATATCATAATATCTGGTCTGTTATGCTTGCATTTTATTGGGGTTTTTACTGGAACATTCCACCAGTACTCTTTCATATTATGTACATGGATGTCTTCCACATTGTTGTAGCTTTTAATGTGTTTATTATCGGGGCTATCTTTTTTACGAACTGCATTTTGGCCACTACATGCCTCATAGGTAGATAGTACCGCGATGACATCTTTGGACAGCTGCTGATGACATGGGTGATATCCTCGATGTTAGTTCTGCAGAGTCTGCACTTGTTATCACATCTAGGTGTTTTGCCTGCATCCCTATCTCTTTTGTGAATTGTATGTATGTTATGTATGTATGTATGTATGTATGTATGTATGTATGTATGTATGTATGTATAAACGCACACATATCTCTCTCTTCCTTCCTTTGTCTCTTCCTCTCTCTTTCTCTCTCTCTCTCTTCCTCTTTCTCTCTTCCTCTTTCTCTCTTCCTCTTTCTCTCTTCCTCTTTCTCTCTTCCTCTTTCTCTCTTCCTCTTTCTCTCTCTCTTTCTCTCTCTTTCTCTCTCTTCTTCTCTCTCTCTCTCTTCCTCTCTCTCTCTTTCTCTCTTCCTCTCTCTCTCTCTTTCTCTCTCTCTTCCTCTCTATCTTCCTCTCTCTCTTCCTCTCTCTCTCTCTTCCCCTCTCTCTCTCTTCCTCTCTCTCTTCCTCTTCCTATCTCTCTTCCTCTCTCTCTCTTCCTGCCTCTTCGCCTCTCTCTATCAACCCCCTCTCCCTCTTTCTATAAATAATGTATTTGTGTATGTGTATTATGTATGAGAAATAGATGAAAAGCTAGATAGATACACGCAAGTACATAAGTATTTTGCATATATATATATATATATATATATATATACATATATATATATACATATATAAATATATATATATATATATAAATATATATATATATATAAATATATATATATATATATATATATAAATATATATATATATATAAATATATATATATATATACATATATAAATATATAAATATATATATATATATATATATATAAATATATATATATATATAAATATATATATATATATACATATATAAATATATATATATATATATATATAAATATATATATATATATATATACATATATAAATATATATATATATATATATACATATATATATATATATATATATATATATACATATATAAATATATATATATATATATACATATATATATATATGTGTTTATATATATATATTTATTTATGCATGGTGCGTGCATTGGAAACATTTATCTTATCTGCAGTTTCTTGAAGTACGACAAGTATGATACATATGAGATTTTCGACATTGATTTTCAGTGGAGAAAAGATAGATCGAATGCACACACACGCACACACACACACAAACTTACAGACACACACAAAGAGAGAGAGAGAGAGAGACTAACGTACAAATGTACACATATATACATTAATACAAAGATACATAAGTACATATATACAAATATACATACATATATGCATGCACACACATACATATATGCATGTATATACATACATACATTTATACATACATATATACATACATACATATATACATACATATATACATACATACATATATACATACATATATATTTATATATATTGGAAGTTTCAACTAATGTTTCCAGATTTGTAATTATCCCAGAATGCTTTGTAAACAAATACATAATCAGGTGGTTTCGTTTCGTTTCGTTTCCTTTGTTTCGTATTTTTACATCTCTTTCATCCTGAGTCCTTTTTTTCTTATATTTTGTCGTTCTTTTCCTTTAATCATCGGTGTTATTAAAACTTGGGTGATGAATTACATTGTCCCTGTATCTCCCGAGGGAGTTGTAAGGGCGCTATATGGCATTTCTAGGGCATTTTAAAACCTGGCAGAGCCCATCTCCTCTCCAGGTCTGAATACAGCAAATTTCTTCCTGGGAAGGGCGGGAGTGAGAAAGAGATATAGAGGAAGAATCTCTCCCAGTACTAGACTGACTTTTATCTATTCAAGGTTGATATAAAAAGTACCAAAGTTAACCTCGACGGGATTTTCACGTCCTTTTATCTGTAATAAAACCTCGTCTCTTAAAATTAAATAGTGTATTGCTTACATAAGTTAATATAATAGTTTCTGATTTAGGTTTTAGGCCAACAAGTTTAGGGGAGGGGAAAGTCAATTAAATCGACCCCAGTGCGTTACTGGTACTTTATTTTATCGACCTCGTAAGGATGAAAGGCAAGCTAACTTCGACAGGATTTGAAATCAGAACGTAAAGTGACGTAGCTATATGCCGCAAGGAATGTTGTCCGACGCTCTACTGATGCTGTTAACCCACCACCCTTGCCTACATAAATATAATGAAACTATTTCAAGCGAGAAGTACCAATCTTATCAACCGTCAATATACGTTAGAGTAGTTGAAATATATTTGACAATTTTTTTTTTCCATTTTATCACCAATTGATATATTACTAAAGTCTTTACTCGAACTAAAAATCAATACGAAAACTGATTAAATATATTTAAATAATGTCTCCTCTGTTTTGTGTCTTTGTTTTATTTGTATCAAACATATTGAACAATAGCAATAGTCTAATAAATATTCAATACCTTTTGTCTTTATTTCAATGTTTGCAGAATTCGAAAACAGAAAATATAAATTGTATATAATATCGAAACAGAGCTATTGTTTCAACAATGTTTATCGAAATTCGCCTTCCATTTCCGTCTTAAGCCAATTAGCTTCTCAGAGAAAAGTATAAACGACTCACACCGTTCATAACTCCCCATCTTACAAGTCTGTGGCTCTTTATCTATATAAGACATTACTTTCGTTGACAGTTTCGATTCATAGTTTAGTCCCCTTTCTTTACATCACTAATGCCTTTTGGAAAGATATAAGCCGCGTAGCCCTTCAAACCTCTTCTCTGTAAATAGTTTAATCCTATTTGAAGAATAGCGTGTAACGAGGAACGTAAAGTAGATGTAAGCTGACGGTGAGTCTTCATCTTGGTGTTACATCCTATAACAGATATTTCATTTCAATTATGGTATCAATTACATTAACAAATATCTCAATATTACACTCATTTCATTTCTAAATTCTGAGAGCCGCTGTAAGAAATTATTTTACGGGATTAATGTCCATTGCATAGCTTCCGTTTTAGGATTGGAGGGGCTTAAGTATATATACTATACATGTGCATTATTGTCAGTATCGGTAGAGTGTCAGACAAAATGCTTTGTGGCATATTGTCACTGCCCTTTAAGTTCTGAGTTCAAATCCTGCCGAGGTTAAGTTTACCTTTCATCATTACGAGGTCGATAAAATAAAGTACCAGTAACACACTGGGGTCGATTTAATCAAATTGCTGGCCTTGTGCCTATATAAGAAACCATTATTAACTCATATTATTAACGGGGTCGATAAAATAAAGTACCAGTAATGCACTGGGTAATTGCTGGCCTTGTGCCAAAAGTAGAAACAATTATTATTAACTCACGCATTTTTATCACCAATGCGAGACTAAGAAAGCTGTGTTACAATTTTGTGTCACATTATAACTTTATGGCTTTGTTACAAATTTGTGTCACATATTTTATGTAACATTATAATTTGTAACTTTGTATGTCAATATGGCGTCCCTAAGACTCCCTCAGATGTTATGGGTCCATACATATATACATTAACATAATTTGATAGGGGGAATTATAATAGATTAGATCTAATCCAGTACCGGCTTAATGAATGTATGGAAGTAATGGGAACAACTGAAAGTCGGTTGCATTAGAATTTGAATTCTGATCATAGAAGAAAAAAAAAAACGAAATTCGTCTGACGTTTTCATCACTCTTTTATGTTGCCGACCTACAAAATATTAAATAAGTCAATAAAATGAAAATAATGCTACATGGGAAAAAAGTTTATTTCCGGTGATATCAGAAGAAAACATTTCAATATTTAAGTACTATTTCAGTGATTGTATGATAACATTATATGGTTCAACAATATTCTTCTTTGACTCATGAAAGACATTCTGTCCTGAAAGAGATATAATCAAGACCTAGATTCCTATTTTAGATTATTTATTTAGTTTTAAAGTGGGTTGAGAAGAAATTCGTAATAAAAATCCATTTCATAATTCTGTAGCCTGACGCATGACTCTCGTAAAAATCAATGGGCCATTAGTTGATTTCTTTGTCACCAAAAATAACAAATAACAACAATAGATAAAATAATCTTTGAATTTTTAAGTAAAAATCAAGATTGGAAAACAACATATTTGGTGTATTTCATAAATGATATAAGGTAATCTTCGGTCTCCTTTATCAGATCTGTCAACGGGGAGAACTCCCACCCACTTTGGGGTGGGTGAGAGATGTCTTCTCTTGTGAAAATGGGTTTAGCTTTCAGGGTCGGACGCCATGCTTTGGCGCATAGAGTTACGGTCCGTGCCATTCTGAGTTCAAATCTGGCCGAGGTTAACTTTGCCTTTCAACCTTACGGGGTCGATAAAATAAAGTACCAGTAATGTACTGAGTAATTGCTGGCCTTGTACCAAAAGTAGAAACAATTATGTAAAATCTCCCATTTTTTGCCTCGTTTCTTCCCGTTTTGGGGCACTTTTTTTCATGGTACCCGTGTGGGTTTTTAGAGGTTGGCAGATCTGGTATCTGTACCCGACTTCCATACTTTTGTTTGACATTTGATATTTTAGCTGTTTTAAAAGTTAGAGGTTTCAAATTTTTTCTATAAATTTCATATATAGTCTCTTCCTCTTCGTCGCGATAATTTTCGAATCACCCAATGTTTATTTATAGATGAAATAATCAGGTTTATAAAACGCCGAAGTAAATGCATTACAGTAT
>OZ024755.1:3879743-3894743 GCA_964016885.1 Eledone cirrhosa
ATGGTCCACCTGGTTCCTTACCACAATTTCCTGGCCGAAGCCGCCAGAGCTCAGCCGTAGGGGTTTTGACTCTTTTCCTATATATATATACAAACAGCGAAGCCAATAGCAACAACTACATCAGTTCGACTCTTCTCTTTAGAATACCATCTTTTATTTAATCCCCACCCAACATTGTTGTCAACCGATTTATTATTCCATGACTAACATGTCCTTACCTTTTACTGCTTCCCCTCGCCGTGTCTAATGCACCACGGGGGTTTTCCTCCTGAGACGAAAGAATGGAATTATTAAAGAACAGTAAAGTTTCCAGTATATTGAAGATTTTCATCTTCCAACACAACAATTTCCTGTTTTATACAGAACGAGAATTATTAGTTATTGTTAGAATTTTAAAATAAACAAATAGATAAATTTATAAAAGAATGTGAAATCAAATTGATTCAACAGTCATCACATAGTCAGACCTGTCAATTCTCCACGTCCCACAGGGAGATCTCCGACCCACTTTGGAGTGAGTGAGAGATAGGTGTCTTCTCTTTTGAAAATAGTTATAGCTTTCGTTATGTAAAATCTCCCCATTTTGCCTCATTTCTCTCCGTTTTGGGGCACTTTTTTTTCATAGTACTCCCCGTTTGGGTTTTTAGAGGTTGGCAGGTCTGCGTAGTAATACTTCTTGTGTTTTTATTATATCATACATGATCAATAAATTTAATTGAAGGCTGCTGTAGAATATCAGAGCATGATAATTTCAGATTCGGAATATCTGTAGCTTGGATTTTACTGTACAACACTTATTCTTGTTCTGGCAGGGAGCCATGAGTGATATTGGTTTCCGATTTAGGCTGAAGGCCAACAATTTTTGGGGAGGGGAAAGTCGATTAAATCGACACCAGTACATTACTGGTGCTAAATATTATCGACCCCGTAAGGATGAAAGGCAAAGTTAACCTCGGCAGGATTTGAACTCGGATCCCAAAGGGGCGTAACTCTATGCTGCAAAGCATGGCGTCCGACGCTCCACCGACGCTGCCAATCCACGAGTAATATTACTGATTTGTAAGGGTGAGTTAAAGAAGGTTGAATTGATATAACATACTTATTCTAGTGACACAGAAATAATGAAAATATTGTCTGTACCACTAGTAGAGGTATAAAACTAAAATATATTTAGTATTGCATTCTACTGTCCTGCCTCTACACAGCCTAGCGGGGAGAATATGGAGTTTTGTTTTCTTGATTCAGAATTGTGTAGTATGGTCTCGTAACTCTTGAGGGAGTCGTAGGGAAGGGGCGTTTCTAAGTCACGTTTTAAAACCCTGACTGAGCCCATCCCTTCTTCAAGTCTCAATACTATAGATTTCTTTCAGAGAAGAATAGATAGTAAAAGAATGGAAGTGAGAAAGAGATATAGAGACAGAATCGATCAGCAAAGCATTCTATCCAACGTTTTAACGATTCTGCCAACTCACTGCCTCTTTCAGAATTAACACCCTATATTGTTGGGGGCGGAGAAAGGAAAATGGGGTATTGTAAAGTTCATACCCTCTCTAGCAGCTGTATAAGCGTAAGTTGACATTAATGTTTTCAAAGTTGACATTAATGTTTTCAAGCCTGAATGGAAACTGACCTGTGATCTTCTATTTTCTGTATCTCTTGCAGAGATAGCTTTCCAGGCATCTGGTCTAAATATGTTTCAGTTCCCTGGTTTCAACATGCCAAATACATCAACTATCATTGCTATTGTACAAGCTTTAAGATACCACATTTTCTCAATTTCAATTGAAAGATCTTTATATTTACTGCTTATTTTTATTATCATTATTCAAATCCCGCCGAGGTTAACTTTGCCTTTCATCCTTATGGGGTCGATAAAATAAAGTACCAGTAATACACTGGGTAATTGCTGGCCTTGTGCCAAAAGTAGAAACAATTATTATCATTATTATTATCATTATTATCAAGGGCGGTGAATTGGCAGTATCAGTAAAGGGTTGGACGCCATGCTTTCCAGCATAGTTACGTCCCTTTACGGTCTGAGTTCAAATCTCGCCGAGGTTAACTTTGCCTTTCATCCTTATGCGGTCGATAAAATAAAGTACCAGCACTGGGGTTGATTTAATCGACTTTCCCCTCCCCCCAAATTGCTGGCCATTATTATTACTATCATTATTCAAACAAATTTGAATTATTTGAGATATCTTTAGCGGCGTGGGTGTGTTCGGTATGGAGTGCGTTTCCATGCTGATTATTCAATAATAATAAAAAACAACATGGAAGATATATATAAAAAACTGAGGCATGAAATTAGTGATTGGTGTATGTTAAGATTTATGACAAGACGATACAGATTCTGAGAAATTTGCCTTAAAGTCTCGTGACTTAGAACGTCGAGAAAGCTTAATAAGCCAACGTAATTGTTTATGAATTAAATTATAATTTAACTATGTTTCTATAAAATTATGTAAATCAAATAAAATCTTAAAGAAAATTATATTTTATGATTGCATACTGAAGAGGGAATACATAAATTATCTTTCGAAAAAGAAAAAATGTGTTATTGCCTTTAAAAAATACACAAACAATCGACAAGATGTACAGCAAAATAGAATTTATTCTACGCTGCGTTTATAACGAAAGATTTTAAAAATATATACGAGGGGTTGCTGAAAGGTTTGGTGTAAAAGTAAATACAGGAGCACCAGTTTAAAGAAAATACTGGAGGATTAGGTAAAGGTAAATACAGGAGGCCCAATTAAAAGTAAATATACGGTGGTCAGTTAAAGGGGAATACAGGAGGATTAGTTCAAAGTAAATGCAGTGGGGATCACCTAAAAGTAAATGTAAGGGAGTCATTTAATTATGATTTTATTCAACCTATTTCCTATATATATATATATATATATATATATATATATATATATATATATACAGGAAAGCCACGAACGACACTGCATCTTTTTAACTTTGATTTTGAAAGTAGGTTTATAATTATCAATTTTCCTTATACTTTCGTAGCTGTCTCGGTGGCCTAGTTAGAGGAATCATAGACGGTGGTGATCCTGGTCTGAAGTTCGATCCTGGTCGGTTGTAGGGTGCCCGGTAAATATTTTCAGTTATTTTCTATTGGTTGTAAAATAAAAACTGAAAAAGATTACGCGTACCTCTCGACAGGATTGAACCCAAGGCCAGGATCTCCAACGTCTCTAGTACCTACCGCTAGGCCACTGAGACAGCTATATGAAAATCTACTGAAAATACATATAGAATGCTACCATTTATTTTTTATAAGGAATAAATAACATTTTCAAAAAATGTTATGTATTTGCGAAATCCAGAGACTTTCAATAATGACCTTTTGGTCTTTCACACTCATTCATTGGGCAACCTGGGAACCCGACCAGTTCGCCACTGTTTACACACCCACACCCAAACACCCACCTACCTACCTACCTACCTACCTACCTACCCATCCATATACCCGCCGAAATGCGATTCTCGCTGAATTTTATATATATATATATATATATATATATACATATACTACTCTGAGGTCTTTTGTCGAAGTTATTTAAGCAAATATATAACCACATTACAAGTATAATACGATACAATAAAAGAAATGGCAATGCGCTCAACAGGATTATCGCCTCATTTACGTATTATATATATATCTATATATATTATCTATCGATATATTATCTATCTATCTCTCTATATATTTATCATACATATGTGTGTGTATATATATATCATATACGTATGTGTGTGTATATATATATATATATATATATATATATATATATATATACTTTAAGTCGTTTACTTCAGTAATGGAGTGCTTATATTTAGCGAACATTTATATTTCTGTAATGTTGGACTTGCTGGCTACATCAGTTGCGTTAATAAGTTTACATATTTTCAGATATATTCCTGGTTGTATGGAATATATAGTAGTTTCCATCACATTTATTACTAAACACATAAAACTGTTCGCTCTGCTATAAGCAGAATATTGGGTGAAAAGATTTAGACGCTATTTTTTCATATAGCTTAAACATACTTACATACGACTATATATAATAGATATACAATATATATCTATACATGTATGTATAAATATCTATCTGTCCAGGTATATATATATATATGGTTGTGTATCTGTGTGTCTGTATATATATATGTATATGTGTGTGGGTGTGTATGTGTATATATATATATATGGGTGTGTATGTGTTTATATATATGTATGTGTGTGTGTATATATGTATGTATCGATATATATAAATATGTATATATATATGTGTGTGTCTGTTTGTGTGTGTACCTGTGTGCGTTAGTATGTGGTGTGAATAAGACAAATACATCTATCTACATCAGGTAATCAGGTTATCTAGAAATTAAAGTGGTTTTCTACATGAAAGTTCATGTTTTATGTTTGATATTTGTTGTACAGCTATTATGGTAACTGAATATAAGACCAAAGTGAAGCAGCAACTTGTCGCCTTCTAAGTACATTAACTGGTCTAGTTGCCTCTACACCCGTCTCTATGTAGGCATCGCTTCCAGACTATATATACGCATATATATATATATATATATATATATATATATATATGTATGATAATGCATACACGCACCAACGCATGTATATTTATATATATATATTTATTTATTTATATATATAATATACATAAATGCACATACATATGCATATATATAAGATATACATAAATACACACACATATGCATATATATAATATACATAAATGCAGACACATGTACATATATATGTATATATATATATATATATATATAATATATATTTCCTTGAGGTGCCATAACTTTTCCAGTGGTTACACATACACCCAGAAACGAGTAGACATCGCATTCACCCGTGTTTATATATATATATATATATATATATATATATATTAGTTTTGCGAGGTTTTTTATATGAAATCGTGTGACGAAACATTAGACTATATATATATGTGTTTGTGTCTATATTGTATCTGTATTTTTGACCGTTGGTCAGTCAATGGTAACATTGAGGACCGAATAAATTAAATTAACCGATATAAAGGACACAGAGGCGAAAACCAACCCAACAGTGAGTGTGTTCTGTTATTAATTCTAGCAATATTATTACACAAATATATATATATATAATATATATATATATATATATATATATATATAAAATAAAGTAATTAAGTCAAATATTTAAGATTTGGCTTCGTTTATTAAAGATGTACTGCTATATATATTTCGGTGACAGCCATCATTGGCTGTGACCTCTTCAGGCAGTCCGAATTGGTGTGGTAGAGACAGGTACACATCTTGTTAAAGTGTTTTACTCCGTCAATACTCCGATATGTCCAGTTCCTGGTTGGGTTGTTATTTCTCTGAGGAACTGGAATCATATCTGCATACTGAGTTGTCGGTAAACAACCAACATATACTCAAAAGTTATATATATATATATATATATATATATATATATATATATATATAGGAACGAGTAGGACCCCGACGGCTGAGCTCAAGCCGTTTCGACGGCTAATTCTGGATATATGTATATATATATATATATATATATATATATACATATATATATATATATATGTATGTATATTATTGCGTAAAATTACATTGAAGAGTGAACTGCATATGTGTATTCGCGTGTGTATGTGTGGTTGTGTGTATGCATGCATGCGTATGTGCACATGCGCAGGCAAACATCTGTTATAAAACATTAAAATGAAGTAAATTAAAGTGAAGAGAGCACAGAAACGTCATTTGAAGCACCATCATCACAAACAACAGCAACAACAGCAACAATAGCAACAATAGCAACACTAGCAACAATAGCAACAACGTCTAAGATAATAACGTCAACAAAAACAACAGTAGCAACAACAACAACGTCAACAAAAACAACAGTAGCAACAACAACGTCAACAAAAACAACAGTAGCAACAACAACGTCACCAAAAACAACAACAGCAGTGGTAACAATAACAACAACAACAACATCAACAAAAACATGGACAACAGTAACAACAGCAACATGAGAATGAATCAGACAGATGATTCGAAACAATATGAATATAGAGGAAAATAATATTCCTCACGGTCAAAATGGCGAACGACTTCTCATTTGGTTGTCGTTCTTTTGTGGTGTCATTCAAAGCCACCAGGTCTTCTTTCCTCGATCTCAACTTTAAACAATCATCTCGTTAAGATATATTTTTTTTTGGGTTAATGGTAACAGCTTCATAACTTCCAGTGACATGGAATTTCTATACACTTGTAATTTAGATTTTTGTGTGTGTGTGTGATGTGTGTGTGGTGTGTGTGTGTGTGTGTGTGTGTGTGTGTGGTTATTTATATTTAATTAGTTATATTTAGTTTATATATGTATATAGTTATATATATATATATATATATATGTGTATATAGTTATTTATATATATATATATATAAATAAGACTCCAGTTGCATTTTCGATTTCATCTCTTTTTCTTTTTACTTTCACTCGTGTAGGACACCTCGGTTATTTTTCATTTTGTAAAAAAACCTCACTTTCTAATATATATTTATATATATACTTATATATATATATATATTTAGTTCTTTATATATATGTATATATATATATATATATATATAATTATCAATATATAGTTATCTATATGTTTTAGATATTTATTTATCATGCTCAATATGTGGCCATATTCCAACTAATTGTAGAGTTTTTGTTTGTGTTTGTTTTTATTGTTTTTAGCGGGATTCTTCTTCTTTCTGTGTTAGAATTTCTTACGAAGTCTTCAGTGTCATTTTTTACTATTTATTGATATTTTCACAGAGCTAGCATGCTGAGAGTTGCTTCAGTCTTATGTGTATATATATATATATATATATATATATATATATATACATCCCTTACACACACATATATATATATATATCCCATACATATATATATGTATGTAAGGATGTATGTATGGGATATATATATATATATACATACATACATCCTTTACAAACACACATATGTATATATATATCCCATACATACATCCTTACATACATATATATATATATACACATACATCCCTTACATACATATTTATATACATCCCATACATACATACATACACACAAAAACATATATACATATATATACATATATATACGTATATACATACATTATATGCATCATATACACATATGCATACATTCATACATATGTGACACATACATATATATATCGCAGGCATACATACATACACACAAACACATTTAAACGGATCTCTGCATATTTCCCGAGATGAATATCCAAGTTATTCTATCAACTAAACTATTTAACGTACCGAATTAAAGTGTAAGTGGTCGAGTATTCCGCAAGCAATTAAACGAGGCAGATATCAGCTTGTCAGGTTTGTCAGATGACTGATTATTAAAATCTGGTCATTAGAATTAGAGTTGGCGTCCATCACAACGACCTCCCGTCAGTTCCTCTCTACCTGATTTCTCTCACGCGGTTTCGTCATTACCAACTGCACTTCTTAACTACTCAGCCATGATTACATAAAATGTGTGTATAAGTGTGTGTCTGTGTGTATGTCAGTGTGTTTGTGCTCAATACATAAAACCCACAGTTTTAAAACCCCTGTTGAACTGCATCTATGAATATATAGAGCTCTGTGAATTGGGTTGATCAGAATCTGACATTTAGCCTCTGAAGTTATGGCGATCAGAAGTAACAATCTTTTGGATACCGGATATATGTCTACTATTCCACGAACGAAGGCATCCTAATCCTGCAATAATCATTGAAGCTCTGTAAACTGAGTCATTGAGGGTTAAATGTCATTTCTAAACAATCACCACAATACATGTCACAAGGTGCCAAATGGTATCTGTCTTATTTAACCAAGAAATGTATAATTATACATCTTAAAGTAAGGAATCCTCCACAATAAAAGTCATAAGGTATGAAGTAACACTCTGTCCTATTTACCCCCAGAAATATATAATGAGAAAATATATTTTAAAGTAAGCAATCATCACCATACACATCGCATGGTACCAACTGGTACTTTGTCCTATTTACCGCTAGAAATATTTAATTATAAGTCACAAGATACGAATTGGTAGAAATTCTGTCGTATTTACCCCTAGAAATATTTACTTATAAGTCACAAGGTACGAACATGTAGATATTCTGTCGCATTCAAGCAAGAAATATATAATTATAACATAGTAAAATGTATTTTAAAGTCTCCCTCATGATTCTGGTTATATTCTGTTACTTTTCATAAACTCAGTTCACCTTTGTGTTATCAACTTTACTCTGAAATATTTTTTAAGTTCAAATAGCCTGTTGCATTAATATTTAAATTTTCGTTATTTTTTAAATATCGTCAACATAAAAATATTGGAAAGATATTAAAATTAAATAAATTTACAATTTTTTTTTTCATAAATCTTATTTATGTTTCCTCGATATTAAAGTTCAAAATTGCTTTTAACTTTTTCATTTGTCGTTTAATTTTTTTTGCATATTTTAATTTTTTTTATTCTTCGTAAACTTAAAATGAACTAAAACTACTAATAATTGTAGAATGTAATACTAATACTCCTCTACCAATGTGAGAACTGGAGTAAAGTTCTTATATAACGTGAATAAAATTAGTCTTAGCCTAGCAAAAGCCAAATATTCTTCTTCTTTGTTTCCGTTTTCGTCTCCCACTTATTCCTGAGATGTATCGTGGGAGGCAGAGTCCCCTAAAAAAATCCTTCTAGTGGGTCATGTTAGAAGTAACCGTCATCAACTGATCTGGCTGGATCCCCAAACGAGACCAGCCAAGCTCATGGATGTTATCCAACCATCTTACTCGGAGTCTACCCCTGGGTCTCCTGCCTGTTGGTTTTCTTCATAAAATCTGTCCCTGTCCAGAAATTATTTCCTGAAACATTCTAACCACATGTCCCATACTATCGGAGCTGTGATCCCTCAATTCGCGATCGTATTCTTTCTGCCATTGCCCAAGGTTCATGACCATAGGTAAGGGTTGGTATTTGTTACGTAGACATGAAAAGATAGCCAGAGACTTTTACGTATAATATCACATGCGCCATCTACATAAGAATAACCAGTTTTATTTTCGATATCTGTTATTCCAAAATATTTGTATTTCATTTTTGTTTTTACGTCATTGTATACTTAAAGAGAACTAATGTGAATTGTAGTTTTACACGATAATGTGCTTGGTGAAAGTAGTGAAGAAAGTGGAACTGTTGTCTATATTCACACACTCACACACACACACAGACACACACACACATACACACACTCACTGGCTCACTCACTCACTCACACGCACACTCACTCACTCACACACATACAAAACACACTCACACACTCTCTCTCACACACACACTCACTCACACACATACAGACACATAGACACACACACACTCACAAATACTCACACACACTCACATACATACACTCAGACACATACGCGAAAATACACACACACACACTCACAAACTCACACATAATCACACACACTCACACATACACTCACACATACACTCACACATACACACACACACACTCACACACACACACACACACACACTCACACACACACTCACACACACACTCACACACACACACTCTCACATACATACACTCACAGAAACATACACGAAAATATATATATCCAATGATTGTACATCTAAAATCAAATTTCGATGTTCAAACAAACCACAGGCGGATTCTCCGAAATTATAGATATATCGTAAACCATAGCAGTAAATCAATAAAACGAAATAGATAAAATAAAAATAAGAAACAATTCAAATAAGGCAATAACAAACAAACAAAGACAGTCAACAACAGCAACAACAACAACAACAAGAGTGACAATGAATATCGGTACAACATAAACATACAAGAACAAGTATTCCGTTCAATTGGTAAGTTCGGAACAGAGCCTAGAACGTGCAGAGAGAGAGAGAGAAACAGAGAGAGAGACAGGCAGAGACAGAGATATTTTCGTTGAGAAACAATAGAGGCAAAAATGTGAGGCAAAAGATGTACTGAAGATAATCATGAATGTATTGAAGCAAACATGAAATGTCTGCAAACAGGTACTGCTAAATGTAAACAACAGATTAACTATAAAGTTATTTATTTTATTTATTTTGAAAAGGGAAATGGGAAGAGGGGCGAATATTGAAAGATCTATTTACAATGGTAGAGAAAGAATATATATATATATATATATATATATATATGTGTGTGTGTTTGTGTGTTTGTGTGTGGGGGTTTGTGTTTGTATATATGTGTTTTTGTATATATATATATATATATATATATGTTTGTATATATATATGTGTTTGTATATATGTATATATATATGTGTTTGTATATATGTATATATATATGTGTTTGTATATATGTATATATATATGTGTTTGTATATATGTATATATATGTGTGTGTGTGTGTTTGTATATATGTGTGTGTGTTTGTATATATGTATGTGTGTTTGTATATATGTATATATATGTGTGTGTGTGTTTGTATATATGTATATATATGTGTGTGTGTGTTTGTATATATGTATATATATATATGTGTGTGTTTGTATATATGTATATATATGTGTGTGTGTGTTTGTATATATGTATATATATGTGTGTGTGTTTGTATATATGTATATATATATATGTGTGTTTGTATATATGTATATGTATATATATATATATATATATATGTGTGTTTGTATATATGTATATGTATATATATATATATATGTGTGTTTGTATATATGTATATGTATATATATATATATATGTGTGTTTGTATATATGTATAAGTATATATATATATATATGTGTGTTTGTATATATGTATATGTATATATATATATGTGTGTGTGTTTGTATATATGTATATGTATATATATATATGTGTGTGTGTTTGTATATATATATATATGTGTGTGTTTGTATGTATATATATATATATATATATATATATATATATATATATATATACAGGTGTGCGTATATATATATATGTATCTGTGTGTGAATATGTATATATACATGTGTGAGAGATGGGGAGCGTGTGCGCGCGTATGTATATGTGTATACATGTGTACATATTTGTGTGTGTATATATGTATATATGTGTGCGTGTATATGTATATATACGTGTGTATATATTTGTGTGTGCGTATGTATGTGTGCGTGTATATGTATATATACGTGTGTGTATATATTTGTGTGTGTGTGCGTATGTATATGTGTGTGTATATGTATATATACATGTGAGAGAGAAAGAGATGGGGAGTGCGTGTGTATTTATGTATGTGTGCGTATATATGTATATATGTATATGTGTGTGTATATGTATTTATACGTGTGTGTGTGTGTGCGTATGTATATGTGTGTGTATATGTATATATACATGTGAGAGAGGAAGAGATGGGGAGTGCGTGTGTATTTATGTATGTGTGCGTATATATATGTATATATGTGTGTATATGTATTTATACGTGTGTGTGTGTATTTATGTATGTGTGCCTTATGTATAGGCATACATAGCAACATACATATCTACATACGTATTTACACAGATTGATGGGCTAAGCATAAGATTTCAAGTATACAATAACAACAGCAACAATATTTTTGCTGTTTTGATGATTGATTTCGTTTGTACCCATAGAATACTATATTACGATAGTTGTATATTTCTATAGTTGTATATTTCTATAGTTGTATATATCTATAGTTGTTTATATCTATAGTTGTATATTTCTATAGTTGTATATTTCTATATATCCATAATTCTATATTTCTATGTCTATATATATATATATATATATATATATATATATATATATATATATATATATATATATATATAGCTATATATATCCATAATTCTATACTTCTATATGTCAATATATTTATATTTTTATAGTTTCTATAGATCTATATGTCTATGTATCTATAATTCTATATTTTCTAAAGATCTCTAGTTCCATATGTCTATACGTCTATATATCCATAATTCTATATTTCTATGTCTATATATATATATAGCTATATATATCTATAATTCTATATTTTTATAGTTCAATAGATCTATATCTCTATATATCTATAGTTCTATATGTCTATAATTCTATAGTTCTATATGTCCATATGTCTATATATATCTATAATTCTATATATCTATAGTTCTATATATCTATACTTCTATAGTTCTATCATTCTATATAATCTATTCATTCTCTTCATAAATATTTGTCAATTCTGCTTTTGTTAAAATAGAACAAAACTATTTTATATATTTCTTACAGAATTTATGATTTCTTCTTTCTTTTTTTCATCTTCGTCTTTTCTGACTTATCCGTACCCCCGTTTGGAGACACCATCGCAAATGCCCTCATGTGTGATTAATGTTTCTTACACGACGGCGAAAAGCAACCATATAATAATATATGCAGCTGACAAAAGGTCAGCCAGCTTAATGCCAAGATATCTTCACCAACATTAATTTCGGTGAGAGAGCAGAAACTAATATGAATGGCATTAAATTGTACGGTACACCTAACCAAAGATTCAAATCGCCGGTTTATCATGGCTAAAGGTCAAAATCCTTGCCTAGCTAATCAGTGAGGAGATATATACTGTAATGTGTGGAGGTCTTTTCGTGCGTGAATCTCATCAGGTTTTCACGGTATATTATTTACAAGTGAAAGGTTCTCTTCCATTGCGGGACTTGGATTGAAATAAAGTATTATGAAAATGAAACATTTAATTTCATTCTCAAGACATTGATTAGAAGTTAGAAGTAAGATTTTTCTCAACCTGGTTCTGAATCAATTGAGTGTTCTAACTACTAGAGATAGTATACAGTCATACATGAATATAGAGATGTGGTCCTAGCTACAGTGGGGGTTGTTACGACAGATGTGGTCCTAGCTACAGTGGGGGTTGTTACGACAGATGTGGTCCTAGCTACAGTGGGGGTTGTTACGACAGATGTGGTCCTAGCTACAGTGGGGGTTGTTACGACAGATGTGGTCCTAGCTACAGTGGGGGTTGTTACGACAGATGAGGTCCTAGCTACAGTGGGGGTTGTTACGACAGATGTGGTCCTAGCTACAGTGGGGGTTGTTGGGATAGATGTGGTCCTAGCTACAGTGGGGGTTGTTACGACAGATGTGGTCCTAGCTACAGTGGGGGTTGTTACGACAGATGTGGTCCTAGCTACAGTGGGGGTTGTTAGGACAGATGTGGTCCTAGCTACAGTGGGGGTTGTTACGACAGATGAGGTCCTAGCTACAGTGGGGGTTGTTACGACAGATGTGGTCCTAGCTACAGTGGGGGTTGTTACGACAGATGAGGTCCTAGCTACAGTGGGGGTTGTTACGACAGATGTGGTCCTAGCTACAGTGGGGGTTGTTACGACAGATGTGGTCCTAGCTACAGTGGGGGTTGTTACGACAGATGAGGTCCTAGCTACAGTGGGGGTTGTTGGGATAGATGTGGTCCTAGCTATACTGGTGGGGGTGGGGGGTGGGGGTTACGACAGATGTAGTCCTAACTACACTGAATATACACATATATGATATACATACGACTGCATAGTATATATATATATATATATATATATATATATATATATATATAATCAGAAACATAGAATCCCATATCCTCCCATATATATATATACACACATATATATATGTGTGTGTATGTGATATATATATATATATATATATACGCATATATATATATATGTGTGTGTATATATATATTTCTATACGTTTACTAATCTAATGTAATGATAATCAATCTACAGATTTGAACAATAGAATTCGATAAAATACCATAATGCTTCTTAACAATAGTTAAACACCCACGCACACACTCCCACACTTACACACACACTATATATCGATCTATCAAATTATTTATCGATCAATCATCGATCCTCCTCTCACCGTTTCTCTATTTCACTTTCCCTTGAGCTCCCACTTTCCCTCTCTCCCTACCCCCACCTCTCTCTATCACCCTCTCTCACCCCCTCTCACCCTATCGCCCCCCCCTCCATCCTCACCCCGCTCTCTTTCATCCCTCTCTTTCTCACCCTCTCTCCCCATCTCTCTCACTCCGCCTCTCCCCCCATCTCTCTCTCTCTCTGAAGACGTGTGATTTAGTGGTTAGAGAGTTGGGTCAACAAATATGAAATTATGAGTTCGGTTCTCGGATAGTGATGTGTTGTGACCTTGAGCAAGACACTTTATTTGCCGTTGGTATACATACATATATACATATATATACATATATATATATATATACATATATATATATATATACATATATATATATATATACATATATATATATATATACATATATATATATATATACATATATATATATATAACGAAGAAAGTGTGGTAAGGAACCAGATGGACCATAGCGCACCAGAGTACTCAATACTTTGGGTAGTAGAGTGGGTAATAGGAAAGGAATCGGAACCCGACGGCAGATCTCAAGCCGTTTCGACAGCTATTTCTGGACTATATATATATATATATATATATATATATATATATATATATAATTGTTTCTACTTTAGGCACAAGGCCAGCAATTACCCAGTGCATTACTGGTACTTTATTTTATATATATATATATATATATATATATAATCTCACTGTCAGCCGATGCATTGCAGTCATGCACCCCGTGAGACTGCGTTCATCCCCCGCCCACCAGTGTGGCTCCCCAGAGTAGACTGCTGAACATATATACATGTATATATATATACTAAGCTAGGGTACATATCTCAGCTCACCTGAGAATATGGACCACACAGACCCTAATCCTACAACAGTGGGCTTGCTTTAACCCTTGATTACATCACAGAATTGCAGCTCAGAGGCAAAA
>OZ024755.1:3899743-3904743 GCA_964016885.1 Eledone cirrhosa
TCTCTCTCTCTTTCTCCCCCTCTTTCTCCCCCTCTTTCTCTCCCTCTTTCTCTCCCTCTTTCTCTCTCTCTCTTTCTCTCTCTCTCTTTCTCTCCCTCTCTTTCTCTCTCTCTTTCTCTCTCTCTTTCTCTCTCTCTTTCTCTCCCTCTTTCTCTCCCACCCCTTTATATATTACTGTATTAAAGTCATACCGTCTCTCTCTCTCCACCTCCCTTCCCTCCCACCCCTTTATATATTACTGTATTAAAGTCATACCATCTCTCTGTCGCTCCCTCTCTCTCTCTCTGTCTCTCCCTCTCTCTCTCTCCCCTCTCTCTCTGTCTCCCCCACCCCTTTATAAATCACTCTGTTCAAGTCATACTCTCTCTGTCTCCCCCTTTCCATCTCTCTTCCTCCCACCCCTTTATAAACCCCTCTGTTAAACTCACACTTATATCAGGTTCTGTACAGAAACTGATAAGAGTATAAAATCTTGTAGAGATTTTTCTTCTAGATTTCTATCGATATCTTTTGAAAAGAGTGTATCGAACTCTATTATTTTACTTCGTGATTGGAAACAGAAGACACCAATGGAGATTTCTTATTCCACGAGAACTGGCTTGTTTCATTCACAGACCATCTTTCTCTCTCTCTCTCTTCTTTCTCTCTCTTCTTTCTCTCTCTCTCTTCTTTCCCTCTCTCTCTTCTTTCCCTCTCTCTCTTCTCCCCCCCCCCCTCTCTCTCTATCTCTCTTCTTTCCCTCTCTCTTTCTCTCTCTCTCTTTCTCTCTCTCTTCTCCCCAATCTCTCTCCCTCTCTCCCCTCTCCCCCATCTCTCTCCCTCTCTCCCCTCTCCCCCATCTCTCTATCTCTATTCTCTCTATGTGCTTTATCTCTCTCTCTCTCTCTCCCTCTATTCGATCTGTCAACGATATCAAGTCTCTCATTCAAATATTTATTCTACTCCAGATCCCAAACGCTACCCCGCCATTCAATGGTTCCTTTATTTATCCGTTTATTTAAATATCAATCCATCTATCAAGGATTCCGAACAAACAGCATCGATTCTGCTGCCTAACTCTCATTCCATCATTCCACGTCTACATCTACCCACCCATCACCCACCACCTCTACCCATTCATCACCCACTCACCACCTCCACCCACTCACCACCTCCACCCAGCCACCTCTTCATCTATCCACACGTCCACTACATCTCCCCACACAACCACCCATTTCTAACTCCACCCATCCGCCAGCCCACCCATCAAACCGTCAGTCCATCCACCACTACCTCTACACACCCGTCCACCCAGAACAAAGAAGAGATACAAAATAACAAATTAGTCATTGAGGAAGTCACAGAATGGGTGACGAAAGAGTTTTGACAACAAATAAACGACCATCCAGTTATTAAACCAACTGGAAATTTATAATAAATTGAAGTGAAAACTAACCAGTGCATAAGTTTTTATTGGCAGCCTGACCCTCCCAAAGTATAACAATATCTCTATATATATACATACACACTCACACACACGTATATACATACGTATATACATATATATATATATATATATATATATATATACACACACACACACATATATACGTGTGTATGCATGTGTGTATGAAGTGTGTGTGTATACATCCCTCTCTTTAAAATTACATTAGCAGCTCAGCCGTCGTGCCAGTATAATATACACTCACATACATACATGTGTATCTGAGTGAGTGTATATTATATTGACTGTATGACAGGTCTACTGGGCTGGTAATGTAATTTTAAGGAGGGGGTATACATACATACATACATACATACATACATACATACATACATAATTACAAATACAATCCATTAATGGAACAGTAAAAATATGTAAAACATTCCCAAAATGTTGCATCTAATAACTGCATATACACATGTACAGATACAAAGCATATACACATGCACACATACAACTCAAAACATACACATCCACGCATACAATAACATCCATATCTACAAATGCAGACATACATACATATCTACCTAGTTGATGTTGTGTAAATTCCAATGAGAGAGTCTTGTGTCTATGTTAGAAACCAACTCTCTCTCTATTGGTAAAACTTTGTGAAATTATAAAACCAGAAGAACATACATACATACATACATACATACATACATGTACATACATGTACATACATACATGTACATACATGTACATACATACATATATGTACATACATGTACATACATACATATATACACACATTCATTCACACATACATACATCTCCTTAAAATTACATTAGAAGTCTAGCCAATTCATCAGAACATACCAGCTCTCTAGTAATAGTACTTTTGTTCCATTGCCATCTCTTATTTCTACGTTTATGATATATATAATGATTTATATATATAAGTATGTATACGTACATACATATATGTATACAGACGTACAGTAGTATGTATATATATATATATACATACATGCACACATATATATATGTACGTATGGATTCACCGATCATTTATTATAATGCTCGGTGTGTTTGCTGACGATAGCTAATAAGCTTGAAACTAGTACAGCGTTCCTTTGTGAGGGTTGAACAAACGAGCAACGATGGTTGCTAGGCACTGTACGGCTTAATTCGGGATGTTTGTGGGAGGGCACCCTCTATATGCTAAACTTTCATATAATTAAATGTAATCTCAGTTTTTCGAATATTGAAAATAATATTCGATTCGTTTGTAATTATGCAAACAGCCCCTTTAAGCCATGTCAGTAGAATTTATTGTATTCAGCCATGTAGAGCAATAAACTATTTGTTAGTTATTTCATATAATTACATGCTAGAAATAAACTATTAGAATATAATTGTCATTTTTAATCACTTCCACATGTCAGTAATCAGCAGAAACTATAAGGGTTCTCTTATGCAAAGTATTAACGCATCAAATCGTAAATTCCTCATCTCTTAAGACTGTTCTTATATCTGGAATTCTTAGATTCCAGAAATTAAATACGTTAACCCTGTAGTTATTTATGATAGCACTGGTTTCCAAGTTACAGAAATATTTTATGATAGTGTTAGTAATCCTGTAAGTAGGGGTGTGTGTGTGTGTGTGTATTTAGAGGTGTGTGTGGAGGTGGTACATGTATGTATGTGTGTATGTGTTTGTGAGAGAGAGAGAAGTATATATATATATATATATATATATATATATAAAGATTTGTATATATTTAAATAGATATCCATATCTTTATATGTACATAAGACCGTGTGTGTGTACAGCTCACGCACACACATATTCATGAGCACATACCCACCCAAAAGCACGCATATGCACGCCCACACAAACATTTAAATGTACATACACACACACAATCTAAATGTACACATATGCACGCCCACACACATCTAAATGCGCACATATGCACACACACACACCGCAAAGCACACACACTCACACACACACACACACACACACACACACACACACACACACACACACACACACACAGACACACACAGACACACACACACACACAGGCACACACACGCACACGCACACAGACACACACGCACACACACACACACACACACACATCCAAAAGCCGAGGTAACAAAAAATATGAAAATACGATGTTGAATGTTGAGGCAATGAATGTGTTTCGTGCTAGAGACTGAGAGATGTGGAGTAATTAATACAAATTTACTTATCTTTCAGGAAATGTTAGTTTAGGTTTTTTTGGGGTGAGTTTTTGTTGTGTTTTTCAAAGTGAATTTAATTACGTCAACGTACTTGTTTACCTATCTGCATACATTATACACAGTTTCTTTCAATTTATTTGTTCGAAAGATTTGTCAGAATAAAGTGCATAACTGTTGCAAAATCCCCTAGAGGACGTTGATGTTCATATCCAGATTGAACATCTGTAGATTGTTGATACAACATCAGGGAAAAATTGTCAGTAGAAAGCCAACGGCATTGCCTCTATGTATTCACTCAACATACTAGAAATAGCAGCTGAATTTCCCTCATATCACATCCTATCATCATAAAAATATGACACGTTAAACTAAAAAGAGAAAAAAAATGGATGATAATGCGTGGAATTTTTTTTGTTATGTTTGAAAAATCAGAGCTTATCTTGGGCTAAACAACCATTATTGTTACAGAAAATGGAACGAAGTTTATGCTGTCACTCGTTCTTCTATAGTCAGTCACAAAACGCCTGCAAATCTTCACTAGGCACTCACAATAATTCCCATTTCCTCATCTCATCAGTCATTTTTTTTTGTCTACCCTCGGGCCTTGCACTAACTATTACGTCAAATTCTTCTTTCCAATTGTGTCATGTTTGTGGAATTCTTTCTCTGAATCTGTTCTCCCAGCAGATATTCCAGAAGAACATTGCTAGCATCAAACTCACAAGTCCCAGAAGGGCCGGGATTAGCTATGTAGCCCTGTTTCCCGACCCACCCACCCAAAATATACATTTTCCCATCAGTCTGTTTAAAATAATGGAAATGGAGGAGATAGTACTGTAGTTAGTATGATTAAAGCAACAGAATTATGAAGAATCTTTAAGCATAGATAGAAATATTTTCGCATCGCACACACATTATATATATATCTCCAAAATTAAGATAAATCAAATGAATTTAATCTAAATTATATATATATATATTTATGTGTGTATGTATTCATACATACACACACGTATACAAATATATATATATATATATATATATATATATACACAGTGTGTGTATAAGATGTTTTATTCCTCCAATGCTTGCCTTTTATTGCTATGTGTGCATTAATTTATTTTTATGAGGTCTTTTCAGTTCGTTAATATCATATCAGAATGATCAATGTCAATCAATATTGTTTTTTAATTACCCTAATGCATCGTTATTTTATTTGCTTACTAGTAGCATATATATATATATATATATATATATGTGTGTATATATGTTTTCGAGGTTATTTACCAAAGGATATTCGACAGTCGATAATTCACAGTACCAA
>OZ024755.1:3914743-3917243 GCA_964016885.1 Eledone cirrhosa
ACTTCTCCTAGTCTGTCATTGATTATACAGACGTTTAAATGGATTCAATAGATAACTAAATAAATGATACTTAAAATACACGAAAATAATAGGTGTATGTTTTAAGTAAGTTGATATATATTCAGAAAGAAGTGGATTTCATTGCAAGTCCTGGGTTTTGTCGAGAGACACTGACAGTTCCATCATGTCAACATCACACATTTGATACATGCCAACAGAAAAAAAAAAGAAGGGCATTGATTTTTTTTTCTTATTATAAATGTATGGATAGAATAAATATATACATATATATTAGGTCTGAAAATAATGGAATCAAATTTCTATTATCACCGACTCCGTCTCTCTTGCTTTCCCAATCTCTCAGAATAGAGAAGGCATTTCCCCGGTGGATGGTAAGGGAGATGCGTTGGAAGAGTCATTCCAGCTCTCAAGGTTCACACCTGCGCGTAGCCAACCCTGTGTCGGTGATGGGGGATAAGGGAGGTGGTCCTAAGGCCAAGGACACCAGATATCTCCCATGTCATTCTGACAATATAATTGCTCGTTCACCCAGTTAACGTGATTAATATTAAAAGACTTTGGCTTCTAATTAAACGGTAACTATGAAATGACTGGAATTCTGAGATATTACTTGGTGTTATCTGCAGCACAGGATTCTCTCCTTTTCAGAATATAATTATACTTTTGAATAATTTAATTACAAGTGTCCCTATCTTTGCTTGACTTGCAACGGTTTTAGTGTTGGAAAGAGTCATCTTCTGCCGCTACGCTGATCCATTCACACAACCTTTTCATATAAGATTCATGTATTCAATGGAGTGGCTTCCTAATATAGGTTTTCCTTTGCTGAACATCATTGAGTCCCCAGTAAATGATGACTCATTTACTGATTCCCTTTGAAAGTGAAAGGAAACTGCCTTAATGTGCTTTGGCTGCTGGCATGCGTGGTTTATAGCATCGAGGTGTTTAGTTTGAGGAACCAATATTTCTATTAAAAAAAAAAAGCTTCTTTAGTTTCAATTCAGCACATATCGAACAGATAATATATGGATATCGCAAAATATTCTATCTAACGACTCTACCATTCTATCTGACGTTCTAACCACTCTACCATTCTATCTAACGTTCTAACGACTCTACCAATCTATCTGACGTTCTAACCACTCTGCCATTCTATCTGACGTTCTAACGACTCTACCATTCTGTCTGACCTTCTAACGACTCTGCTATTCTATCTGACGTTCTAACGTCTCTGCCATTCTATCTGACGTTCTAACGAATCTGCCATTCTATCTGACGTTCTAACGAATCTGCCATTCTATCTGACGTTCTAACGACTCTACCATTCTATCTGACGTTCTAACGACTCTACCATTCTGGCAGAGTCGTTAGAACGTCAGATAGAATGGCAGAGTCGTTAGAACGTCAGATATTCTATCTGACGTTCTGACCACTCTACCATTCTATCTGACGTTCTAACCACTCTACCATTCTCTTTGACGTTCTAACGACTCTGTTAATTCGCCGCCCTATACTATATTTAGTGACCCATAAAATAATGAACAGTATAACTGACCTCGGCAGAATTTGAACATGGAGCACACACAGCCGATACAATTACCGCAAGGCATTTAATCTCACAGTCAAATGACTCCATCAATTTTCTCCACCAATAATCAGAAAAATGTCAAAATATTAACTTGATGTGTCATACCAGAGCGAAGATAAGCGAAAATCTTTGTCTATCTATTTCTACATCTTACTTTCTCTTTCTATCTATCTATCAATATATACATGCACACACATATATATATATATATACGTGTGTATATAAATCTGTTTCTCTCTCTCTCTCTCTCTCTGTCTCTCTCTGTCTCTCTCTCTCTCTCTCTCTCTCTCTCTCTCTCTCTCTCTCTCTCTCTCTCTCTCTCTCTCTCTCTCTCTCTCTCTCTCTCTCTCTCTCTCTCTGGGTTAGAGTCGATTATTAAAGGCGAAATTTCTGAAGAACTGATTGTCTGATGTCGTAGAATTTATTGAAATATTTATGAATATTTTTAACATTCATATAAATTCTAGCAGAGAGAAACTTTTGTTTCGTTGGCAGCAGGTGGTCTGTACTCTTTACCTAAGTATAAGTAAAAAACATCAAGTAAACTAATTTAAAAAAAAAAACGAAATGAAACGAATGTGATTCTTGGTGTGTCACGTTCTATAGAAGATTTTGAAAAACATTCCGCTGAAGCTTATTCGCGAACGAATGGAATTAAAATAAAGCGATGACCTTTTCGGAAAAAAAATGAAAGACAAATCAAATCGTAATACTAGTTTTGTTCTATTCGGAAATTCAATAGATCTTTCTATAGAGCGTCAAATGTCATGCAGGAAAAAGGATTCATTTTATGATTTTCATTATTTCTGTTTTCATTTAATGTTTCATGTTTGTTAAATTTATTATTCTGTCTCGTGTATTTATTACAAATGATATAATTATCACTGCTGT
>OZ024755.1:3922243-3924743 GCA_964016885.1 Eledone cirrhosa
AGTTCGAATCCCGTCGAGGTTAACTTTGCCTTTCATCCTTACGCGGTCGATAAAATAAAGTACCAGTAATACACTGGGATAATTGCTGGCCTTGTGCCAAAAGTTCAACCCATTATTATTACTATTGACAACTGCCCTGTTTTAATAGGTTTTCATAGGCCTTGTCCCTATAGCAGAAATCCTTATCCTAAGTATAATTGAATTAGGGATGTAATTCTTAAGTATCCCTAATTTGTTTTAGTTTTGTTTAGTTTTCTTCTGAGATTGTAGTATATTAGAGATTAGCAGCAATATAAATCTCTTGTGCACAATACACAGCTTTCTCCTTTGTCCAACGATACATTACATTTCTTAGAATTTACTAAATTCTTGTTTAAAGGGTTTTCTGCTATCTTATTTAATCTTCCATTCTCTATTGTTCTCTTTCCCCCCCCCCCCCTCTCTCTGTCTCTCTCTCCCCCCTCTTTAAAACATGAGGTTTCATATTCACTGTATATGTGTATTGCTGATATACTTTGTGTGAGTATGTATGATTGTATTTAAGTTCATGTGTGGTAGTGCATATGTCTGTTATAGTTCATGTGTCAGTGTGTATGACTGTGGTAGTGTGTATGACTGTTAAAGTGTGTGGTAGTGTGCGTGTGTGGTAGTGTGCATCACTGTTAAAGTGTATGTGCGTGTGTGTATGTGCGTATGTTTGTGATTTTGCAGTAATAATACAATTATTTCAATTATTTAGATTTGCTAAGTTCGATATGTTTTATAATAGTTCATTCAATCACATTTATTTCCTAAATCGATAAATATCCATCTACTTATTACATCAATCAATACATATAAATATAGAGTAAAATGTAATAAAATGTAATATATACATGATTCCTTTGAGCTTACTGGTTATAGTTATTCATATATAAACAGGTGTGTGTGTGTGTGTGTGTGTGTGTGTGTGTGTGTGTGTGTGTGTGTGTGTGTGTGTGTGTGTGTGTGTGTGTGTGGAGATAGAGATGTGTATGTGTATACGTGAGTGTTTGTATATAAAACAGACGTAAGTGTTTGTATATAAAAACAGACGTAAAGTCAAAGATACATACTGTGTCTCTCTCTATATACACATATATATATGTATATATGTGTGTGTTTGTTATTGTTTGTGTATAAATGAGTGTTTGTATATATAAACAGACTTATAGTCAAAGAAGCACACTGTGTGTGTGTGTGTATATATATATATATATATATATATTTATGAATATTCCAATAGACTAAATTATAAAACTCGATAGAATAAAAGTCATATCGCTTTGTACACTCTCAATGATCTGTATGTGTATATATATATATACATATAACACGAAATTTATATATGTATATATATATATATATATATGTAACCATAGTTATATATACATATAACAACGACAACATAATATACAAGTTTCCGTAAATATTAATTTAATTTCCTATTCATTGCTGACATAGTGATATGTTATATACTACGAAACATCTCAAAATCAAACATACACGACTGAAATACGGTCCTTTGTTTGTATCTAAAATACTCTGACAAACTATAGAAGCCTTGTTACTAGCTTAGGTATTAATACTTACTTAACAGCATATAGAGAAATGGAGGTAGATATTTAGACAGACATATATATCCTCCAAAGGTTCAGCTCCATTGAGCTCATCCCGCTTTTCTCTGTTCCTCTTTTCTCTGTTCCTCTTTGCTCTGTTCCTCTTTGCTCTGTTCCTCTTTGCTCTGTTCCCCTCTCTCTCTCTCTCTCTCTCTCTCTCTCTCTCTCTCTCTCTCTCTCTCTATAATTACAAGAAACGTAGAGGGCTGTGTAAGACAGTAATATGGACGTAAACAAGAGAAGAAACCCTTCATCAGCTGTAAACTGTCCTGTTTTAAACGCCGAAACATCGATGATCGCAGTTACCAGCTGATGAAGGGTTTCTTCTCTTGTTTACGTCCATATTACTACCTTACACTATATATATATATACACGTGTATAGGCATACGTTTACGTTCATAGATGCATTTATTTCGATTAAAATTTTTCTTTTTCTTTATTCTTATATTTATTTATATATTTTCAAACATTTTCGACGCCGCCGCACACCACAATAAGAAATCATATTTCAAAGATGGCGTACGAAAGAGTAAAAGAAGTTGATGTGGACGATTATCTGTCGAAAAATCAGTTCTCCATCGAAAGCAAGAAACACGTCAAATGTGATATCTATTTTTTTCTTATGGGTGGGGGTTTAACTTACTAGATAGATTCTTAGAGATGTTCTTTATATTTCTATGTTCCAAGGAATTTAGGTGTAGTAGTGGTGGTGGTATTGTCTTGTAGAGAGAAAAGAGAGGGAGGGTTGTTTTGTTACTTTGAGTTTTTGCTTAGTTCTTGTTTCACGGAAAGCCATCCTTATAACTATGGCTGATAATATCATGCGAGGTGTTATGCAGGAGAAAGCAAGCCCGTAACAATT
>OZ024755.1:3927243-3934743 GCA_964016885.1 Eledone cirrhosa
TCTCTCTACGAAGCTGAAGTTTTGGCCTTTTGAAGCGCTGAAAATATATGTGATATATAAATATACAGAAACTGCTCAGGCGCAGAAATGCTATAAAGATAACTTATAAAATAAGATGGATACCCTGAAAAGACGTGGCCATTGACCGCTATTAGGAATTGAACTCCATATCTTCCATATATAAATACTAAGTAAAGTAAGATAAACTAGGCAGGCGGAACTTATAAGTAATAGCTATATTTTATGATATATAATAAATTTATTTGACTCTACAGTTATTTTGATTAAATCTACTTAAAAGATATGAAACTGCTATTATTTCATATAACTGTTTGCATTAAATTACATTTATCTATTAAAAAAAAATATATTTACAATAAAATTAAATCTACGATTATTTTTCAATCTTTAGTAGTATATTTCATAATGATAATAATTTTATTATTTTATTTTTGTGGAAAATGTTTTGATGCTAAAATACCTTTTGAAACTGCTTGACTTTTCTTTTTACTATTTAAAATAAAATAAAATTTATATTAACGTATTAAAACATAGGAATATATATATATTTTTTTTACTTGATGCACGTTAAAGTCATTTGTGATTACGGTATTCAATCAATCAATCCATATATATACATATATATATATATATATATATATATATGAATGTATATATATATATATGAATGTATATATAGTACATTTGGCAATATACCGTATGTTTAATTAAAAAACATTCGTGTATATACACGCGCGCACACACACACACACTATATATATGTATATATATGTATATATATATATTGATTGATAGATATGGAGATATGGGGTTCAATTCCTCATAACATCCAATGGCAACTTCTGTATTTTAAGGGTCTTAACACTATTATGTAAGCTGTTATAAAGCATCTATGCGCTTGAGTACATCGTTCTTTACACACACACACACACACACACCACACCACACCACACCACACCACACCACACCACACCACACCACACCACACACACATATAAATATGTATGTTTATATATATAATTGTTTCTACTTTTGGCACAAGGCCAGCAATTAAATCAGTACATTACTGGTACTTTATTTTATCGACCCTGTAAGGATGAAAGGCAAGGGTTTGAACTCACACCATAAAGGGCCGTAACTCTATGCTGGAAAGCATGGCGTCCGACCCTCTACCGATACTGCCAATCCACCGCCAATAATAACAGTATCAAGCTGCAGGGATTATCTATACTAATTAAGTTTAAATCAATATTTAGATATATTGTCCTTGTCGCCTGACCCCTTATATTTAAGCATACCCCATTAGGTTATCCTAATTATTCAAAGGGATTGGTTTGTAAAGCTATTTATGTCGTTAATTGATTCAGGAATTGATAAGGGGACATAAATAACACTCCTAGATAATCTGTCCAAAGTTTAGTATATATATATATATATATAAAAGTGTATATATATATATATATATATATATATAAAAGTGTATATATATATATATATATAAAAGTGTATATATATATAAAAGTGTATATATATATATATATATAAAAGTGTATATATATATAAAAGTGTATAAATATATATATATATAAAAGTGTATAAATATATATATATATAAAAGTGTATATATATATATATATATAAAAGTGTATAAATATATATATATATAAAAGTGTATATATATATATATAAAAGTGTATATATATATAAAAGTGTGTATATATATATATATATATATATATAAAAGTGTATATATATATATATAGTGAATATATATATATGTATATATATATATAGTGAATATATATATATATATATATATATATAAAAGTGTATATATATATATATATGTATATAAAAGTGTATATATATGTATGTATATATATATATATATATATATATATATACATTTCGTTTCTGAATTTGTTTAGCAAGATTCTTTATCTGAAAACGTGTGTTGAAACATGACCCTCCCAAAGTATAACAATACTTATATATATATATATATATATATATATATATATATATATATATATATATATATATATATATCCTCCATTCTCTCTGTCTTTCCACTTTTTTCTCTCTCTCTGTCTCTCTTTCTCCACTTTTCTCTCCCCCTCATTCCTCTCTCTCTCTTACTCTCTCTTTCTCCACTTCTCTCTCTCGCTCTCTCATACCTATATATCTGTTTATACCCCCTTATCATGCACTATCTGCTGATTGAACATGGTCACAACATGCGATGAAAGGGATTAGTTCTGTATTAAGTTTTTAATCTAAATCCTTTTCATTGCAGTTGGTGAGGCTATTAAAATTGTTATTACTAATTTAAAATCTATTATAAATCTATTATAAGCAGACCGTTTCATGTTGTCTCTCCTTCACAGCAGAGGCAGTTATGATTAAAGCTTTAACAGATTCTTCTATATTTGATACGTAAACAACTGAATATCGTTAATACATTTATTATTTACTTTGAACTCGGTGGATTGGCAGTATCGGTAGAGGGTCAGACACCATGCTTTCCAGCATAGTTACGTCCCTTTACGATCTGAGTTCAAATCCCGCCGAGGTTGACTTTGCCTTTCATCCTTACGAGGTCGATAAAATAAAGTACCAGTAATGCACTGGGATAATTGATGGCCTTGTGCCAAAAGTAGAAACAATTATTTACTTTGAACTCACAAAGTTTAATGGAAAGTACGTAAGAATTAGTAGAGTGGTGAAAACATCGGATAGAATGCTTTGTGGTAATAGTTTCGTCTCTCTGATTTCTGTGTTCAAATATCGTTGAGGTTTATGTTGCCTTTCATCCATTCGAGGTCGATAAAAAAATACCAGTCACAATGGAAAGTACATAAGAATTAGTAGAGTGGTGAGGACATCGGATAGAATGCTTTGTGGTATTAGTTTCGTCTCTCTGATTTCTGTGTTCAAATATCGTTGAGGTTTATGTTGCCTTTCATCCATTCGAGGTCGATAAAAAAATACCAGTCACAATGGAAAGTACATAAGAATTAGTAGAGTGGTGAGGACATCGGATAGAATGCTTTGTTTTGGGTTAAAACTAATTGATTTCAAGGTACAACCTAAACATAATATATATATATATATATATATATATATATATATATATATATATATATATAGTAGGGTGTATTATTGGTTGTGTCATACGGTCCAATAAACTTTTGTTAGCAATATTAAGTTCTCCACGCTTTTGTATATCTCCAATTTCATTTATGGGAACAGCTAGATGATGTAAAACGGAGTATTTGTATCAAAATGAAGATCCGAAGGCATGGTATAAATTTCCAATCATTTTAAAATGATTGGAAATTTATACCATGCCTTCGGATCTTTATTTTGATAACAGTTCTAGTCGTGTAGAATCTCATCTACATTAAAAAAAAAATATATATATATATATATATAGAACCATTAGAACATCTGACTGATAAAATGGCAGGTATTAGTTCCGGATCTCTGCTTTCGGTGTTCAAATCTCGCTGAGGCTAATTTCGCCTTTCATCCATTCGAGGTCGATAAAAAAAGTACCACTCACGTACTGAGATCGATTCTTCCTCTATATCTCTTCCTCACTTCTCTCTCTCACTTCTCTCTCTCACTATTTATCCTTCTACGGAAGAAATCTGCTGTATTCAGATGCGTAGAGGGATTGGTTCCGTCAGGTTTAAAACGCCCTTGAAACGCCGTATATCAATATCGAAACTATGGTTAGGACTTAATTCAACATAGGTTTTATTCTGTTCTAAAACGATTTCTATAAAGAAATAATTGTTTCTACTTTTGGCACAAGGCCAGAAATTACCCAGTACATTACTGGTACTTTATTTTATCGACCCTGTAAGGATGAAAGGCAAAGTTAACCTCGGCGGGATTTGAACTCAGAATGGCAAGGGCCGTAACTCTGTGCGTCAAATCATGGCGTCCGACGAAAATTATGGACTGATTCATCAATATAATTTTCTGAACACTTTTGGTAATATTTCATTTCTCATTTTGGTAAAAAAAAATAAAAAAAAAAAATCCGAATTTTTTTTAAACAAAGAAAATGAGTGTAGAATTCCGGGCAGCCGTGGCTGGGCAGACGAGGGGGAAGACACAGTTTCTGCATCTCCATGCTGCGAGGGCACTGGAAGCTCGACGCTTCAAGCCAACAGGTGAGTTGGTGGAAGCAGCCCCACCCCGAACAGTTCCGGCCCCTTTTCTGTCTGTTCGTGGTGCTGCAAGTGCTGTAGGTGTCGACTGCTGAGGATGGGGTGTGGGCGTGGGGCACCAAGCGGCATCAGGAGTGAGTGACTGCTAGGCACAACCGTGTGTGGATGGAAGGGAAAGTGCTGATAAAAGGGCCTCATAGCTCACCTACATCAGATATGGAGGCGTCAGAAGACAAGAGAGAAAGTAGAATGTTAGCAAATAAATAAATGAATGGATGAATGTATGCGTTTTCACGAATCAATCAATGGCAAAGTGAAGGATTTGTAATTGTAAACAGAAAACTTTTCTTCGACTTTACTCATTTGTCATGGCGATTTACCATTTCCCAGCCACACCACACTCGCTATATTTACAATTTCAAATTAACTACAATTATGAACTAATTCACGAATTTAAGTATATTTGCATTTTTTCTTATATATATATATATATATATATATATTTATATATATATATATATATATATATATATATATATATATATATATATATATACACACAGAGAGATGTATATATATATTGATATATATATTTATATATTGATATATATATTTATATATATGTATATATATATACACAGAGATATCCACGGTAAGTTGTGGGGTCTATTTTGCATGAAGAACTCAATGTAATCCATATGTTGAAAATGTTGGAGGTTAAGATAAATCCCGGAAAACAATAAAACATTAAAAAGAAAATAGTCATGTTATAAGTTAAAACAATGACTTCATTTTTTATTTCATTGTTTTAACTTTATATATATATATATATATATATATACAGAGAGAGAGAGATGTATATATATTGACATATATATATTCTCTTGTATATATCTTAATTAATTATATTTTATGTATTTTCATGACAGATAAATTTTTGATCAACAAGCGAGTGGGTTTGTTGCAGGAATTATAGACAGATTAAAAAAAACCCCGTTTGGAAATAATGTTTACATATATCTCTTTGATTTACCGCTTCAAGGAATTTAGAATTGATAATTTCGGCTGTGGTTTTCCTTTCTTTCCGTGCGCTTTATATTATTACATTTATCATCCAATAGCACCCAACCTTACACTGCAATCCTTTAATCTATCCTATATTTTATCTCCTCGCTTTTATCTGGAAATCATTCTCCGAACACGATAATTATATCCTTAACCAACAGCTTTCAACTGATCAAGAGATGCTATTCCCCTACTTAAATTTCCTCCGTTTAATCGCAATTACATTTTGATTTTGTATATTAAGCACACGCGTTGAAACAGTCGTAATCATAGACTTTATACACACACGTACATACACATGTACATACACATGTATGTATATATGATCGTGTGAATATGTATACGTTTATTATATATATATGTGTGTGTGTGTGTCTATATATATATATATGTGTGTGTGTGTTTATATATATATGTGTGTGTGTTTATATATATATATATATATGTGTGTGTTTATATATATATATATGTGTGTGTTTATATATGTGTGTGTGTTTATATATATATATATATATGTGTGTGTTAATATATGTGTGTGTGTGTGTCTATATATATATGTGTGAGTGTGTGTCTATATATATGTGTGAGTGTGTGTCTATATATATATGTGTGAGTGTGTGTCTATATATATATATGTGTGTGTGTGTGTCTATTAATATGTGTGTGTGTGTATATATATATATATATATATATATATATGTATATATGCACCTGCGTGTATTGAGATTTAAATGTATATTTCCATGGGATAGTATCTAATTATGACTCTATCAATATGCTACATACATAAATATATATCTATTTCTTTGTAAAGCTAAATTATGTATATTTTATTCGAAGCTGAAGCTTTTGTGATAGAATTCTAATTAAGTCTCACGTTACCGAGTGTTTCAAATTATTGATAATCAAGAGTTAAGATTCAAGCATCAGCATCATCATCATCATCAATAACAACAACAACTATTTATTATTATTATTATTTTTATTTTCTATCATTGTTGTTTCTGAGATATATGCCGAGTGTCTTCCTGAAACCTAGGGCAAATAAATTCACAGTGCGCATTGTAAGCCAGTTAATACAGCACATTGATTATAATTAAAGCACATTGATTATAATAAAAAATAAAAAAAAATTTATTATTATTATTTGAAAAGGAAAATAAGGGTAGAGAGGGAAGTGCTCTCTTCCCAGCATTTTGTTGAAAGATGGGTGAGAGAGGCAAGCATGGCCCGTGTGAATGAGCCTACTCAGAGTATGCGCCTGTAAATTGAAGGTGGAAAACTGGAAGAGGGCACATGCTAGCTGTCGAAACGGCCGGAGCTCAGCCGTCGAGGTCCTGAATCTTCTCATATATATTTATATTATATATAAAGAGGTACGAGTGAGGATTTATTCAAGATGAAGTAACGCAACACTTCAGTACAATTTGAATGTATAGACGGTAAAGAAAACGTTATAGATGACTAATCCTTTACACGTGGGTACAGAAGTAAATAATTGCTTCTACTTTTGGCACCAGGCAAACAATTACCCAGTGCATTACGGGTCTTTTAAATAATACTTATTTAAATGCGGTACCCACACCTAGGATTATAACCAATTTTTTTTCTTCCTCCCTGTTAACCTTTTTTCTTGTTTACTTTCTGATGAAATGCAATTACAGACACGCAATTCATGCGAATGAACATTGTATAATGCAGTCAGCGGATGTAGATAGTTATGTAACTGTGCAGAAACATATGTTAAAGATTGAACACTCAATGAAATCCCCCTTCTGTTCACTTCTTCCTGCTTAGGTTTTCCTGTTATTCCTGGTACCATATATTAGCGAGAGAGAGAGTTGTGTGTGTATATATATAGATATATAGATACATATGAACATATTAAATTATGTATGTTACCATTTCTCAGGCATGTATATATGCGTGTGTGTGTCATTCATATATATGCATGTGATGTATATATTAGCATCTGAATAATATAATTACATATACATAGTTTATTTACGAGATAATAACAGTATACTTGATCAATAATTCACAATACATCCTCATTTCAAAAGTATTGCTTTATACACATATTTCCTTTCCATCATCCACTGAAAATATTTGTTTTTATATGCGACATTTTCGACCGTTAATTAAATGTAGAATTTTAGAGAGAAAAAAGCTATCTTTTTGCATTGCCTGCATAATCACATATTTTCACACATGGAGACACACATGAAAAAAA
>OZ024755.1:3939743-3942243 GCA_964016885.1 Eledone cirrhosa
GTAGAAGAATGAGCCTATGTGATAGAGAGGGTGGGGGTTGGTGGGGGGGAACTAGTGCATCCGGATTATTGGATGACACTTAAGTGATAAACTTTCCAGAATAGATCCTAATCTTGGTGAAAATCTAAAGCAAAGGAACTTAGTCTGTTCAATAATAGTGTAGAGTGTATTGTTTCGTTATTCTGTGGAAGTTTAAATGCAATAAAGTGATATAAGTGATATATTGCAGGTAGAACGGATATAGAATAGAATACTATAGAATACCATAGAGTGCCATAGAATACCATAGTATACCATAGAATGCGATAACTAGAAAAATAAATAGTGGGATATCTACATACTATACATAATATATCTGTATATATTATGTATGTATGTAAATATATATTTGGTAAATATCATCTTGGTTAAGAGAGTGGGACTGGCTTTGTGCAGTGCCTTTGCTCACTATAAAAGCTTCACGGCAGAGGCATTGCTTTATATCTGGAGATCTCTCTGCCCTTGTCGTCACATGGTACCATGGGCCCAGCACTATGTGTCAATAATTGTCGCAAGTGTAGTGTTTGTACCAGAGTTTTCAAGTCGCTGGCTGGAGTAAAAAGTCACACTCGTTCAGCGCATCGGTAGAGGTTCTCCTACATGGATATAAAGTAGTGGCCGTACTCGAAAACAAGTTGGCAGCCACCATATCTATATATATATATATATATATATATATATATATATATATATATATATAGTGTGAGTACCTATATATATATACAGGGTCAGGGTGTCCACTCCAAAATGTATACGCACTTCAATAGCATTCTAATAAATGTTGCCTGTACAGGTAATTAAAGTGTGTTTACATTTTTTGGGAGACCCTGTATGTATATGTATGTGTGTGTATATATATATATATATAATGTGTGTGTATGTACGTGTGTATATAAATATTTGTGTGTGCGTGTGCATGCATATATATATATAAGATAAGATAAAGAGAGAGAGAGTATAGTCTTACATATCGCTTACAATAAAAAGCTGAGCTTAAGAAAGTGATTATTATTTATGCGTCTTTAATCCGCATTACGTCGTTTCTTAAATATAAGAAAATAACAATTTATTCTTCCAGTCTAAGACATGTATAACTGTATATGTTCGGCACACCCACCACATTAACATAGAGGTCAACTAGGGTCTTATCTACAGCACAGACCCCAGGGAGACACATTCCTGAATCTTAAAGGATCACATTTTCATACAAATTTGTATGATTTAATATTTACTATTTATTGGCAGTATCGGTAGAGAGTCGGACACCAAGCTTTCCAGCAGAGTTACGTCCCTTTACAGTCTGAGTTCAAATCCAGCCGAGGTTCACTTTGCCTTTCATCCTTACGAGGTCGATAAAATAAAGTACTAGTAATGTACTGGGATAATTGCTGGCCTTGTGCCAAAAGTAGAAACAATTATATATAGGCGCATGGCTTAGTGGTTAGAGCATTGGGCTTGCAATCAAAAGGTTGTGAGTTCAATTCTCGAACCGGGTGTTGTGTTGTTTCCTTGAGCAAGACACTTTATTTCACGTTGCTCCAATTTACTCAGCTGTAGAAATGAGATGATAGGACTGGGGTCCCTATCATTAAATCACCCACCCAAGACATCTCGAACGAGATATACCTTGGGGAGGCCAGCAAAACCTGCAAAGGTGTGAGCTGTAACAACAACATCAACATTTATTATATAATAATTTCTGCGTTATATAAAGAAATCGCTAAACATATTTATCTGGTAGTAGCCTTGTGAAAATATCCAAAGCAGTGTAGTAGGTTGTATGGTGTCATGGTGTCAGATAATTGGAGATGGTGTGTGGACTGTGTAGTAGGAAACGCAGGTATATTTTTTATTGGTGTCAGAGCATCAGCTTAACCAACCGTAAGTTGAAATTTTCATACTAATTTGTATGATTTAATATTTATTATTTATTATATAATAATTTCAATGTTATATAAAGAAATCGCTAAACATATTTGTCTCGTAGTAACTTTGTGAAAATATCCAAAGCGGTGTAGTAGTTTGTATGGTGTCAGATAATTGGAGATGGTGTGTGGACTGTGTAGTAGGAAACGCAGGTATGGTAATGTTTTTTTTTTTGTTTTTTTTTATTGGTCAGAGCGAGAATTGTCAAAAGTTAGGTTCGTCAGCTTACCCAATCGAAAGTTGAAAATATTTTATTTGGGGAATGGATAAAACAAGTACTTGAAACAGCATAAATACTTAAGTCGATATGAACGATTACATCTTGATAGTTTGTTGTTTACTACCTGTGGAACATTGAATAATGCAGCTCTGCCTCAAAATCTTTATTCAAACAAATATAAACTCTATACAACGAATTGAGTGCTCTTTATTCTTTCGTTTTCATCCGCATATTTGAAGACGCTGAATTTTGTTAGGAGTTATGTATAAAAGAAGAACTAACAAGTTATTGCTGGAGAAGCAACTGTTTCTACAT
>OZ024755.1:3957243-3969743 GCA_964016885.1 Eledone cirrhosa
ACAAGAGCCTTTAGCTGTTTTCCCACATTTAATATAAACATTCAGGGAAGGGTTCGTTAGTGAGATTTCCCCGAAACTAAATAAAGCAATCAAGCGACATAGATAGATACAGAGTGTTTGAGCTGGCCATCTGAGTTGATACAGTGCTGAAATGTTAACTGGTGGTTCATTTGATTTGGTGCACAAATACAGTTCACCTACCTTAACACTTGTTTCATTTGGACGGACGGTTAATTAATGAGAACTGTGTTGACATTTCTGATTAACTGGGTTAATGAATGGGAAAATATCTAATGAATTTAGACGCACACAAAATATTTGAAGCGATACTGTTAGATTTTTTGACAATGGTGTACTTTTCCTCGGAGTACACTATGTATGTATGTATGTGTATGTTAGTGTGTGTGTGGTTAGAGACTTAGACTCTCAAACGTAAGGTTGTGAGTTTGATCCCCGGACCGGGTATTGCGTTATGTCCTTGAGCAAGACACTTTATTTCACGTTGCTCCTTCTACCTGGAATTGCGACCGATAGAAAGTATTAGCAATTGGAAAGACCAATGGAAACATTGTTTCCTCGGTCCGATTTGACGGAAGTCGATATGTATTTCTCTCTCTCTCTCTCTCTCTCTCTATAATGGAAGCCTATTTTATTTTAATTCAAATATGAGTTTCTAGTTTCTATATAAGCTACATAGCTAGAAAACTACAATCTTTATTTCATAAATGCAATGTAAATTTGATGAAATATACTTTAAAACCTCGAGATTTAATATAAGAAATAAGCTGAGTGACTACGAATTCTCGTATACAAATGTGAGTCATATCCACGTTTAATCTCCCTTTTTCACTTATTCTCTCCATCTCTCTCTCCCTCTCTCTCTTTCTTCGATCTCTCCTTATTTCTCTTCATATATATGACTTTTACATAAAACGTTACGTTTAAGATTATTTTAATTGAATAGAATCATAAGTTATGGTACCTATACCTTCTCTAAGAGCATTAGATGTTCTAACCTGCGATGGAACGCGGGGGCTTAAAGATATATTCATGATAAAAGAAAGATTGTCATTTTCATTGATCTATATAGAACGAATTTTGTTTACAAATCAACTTGGATGGAGCGGAATATCTTTATGAAAGATCTGAAACTGCTTAGTGGTCCATATTTTCTGGGAATCCCGCTCTTGTTCCTGAAAATTTGTTAACAAAAGTACTACTATGAAATGTTCCAGTTATTTTAATAGCATCCTTTGTTTTCCATCTGTAAATATTTATAACTCTTCCGTATATACTTACTCTTCACCATTTTACATACACGCTTTGAATAACTAAACTTAACCTTTTATCATTTAAACCGGCCATATCCGGCCAGAATTCTCTCACCTCTTTCTGTTCAAACCGGCTATAACTGGCCACTTATACTAATGTTAAGGTATTGTTCTCAAAATAAACAAGATCAAAATCTCATAGATTTGATATCATGTGAGATAATTATGTGAAATAAAGTGCTTAACATGAAAATACAATAGTAAATATAGAATAATGTAAATGCTAAAGGGTTAAAACGGTGTTTATTTTTTCTTTTTAACCCAAATCATACATGAGTATATTTATAAAATTGTAGGAATCTTAAATGCGGAAATAACTGTAAAGCAGCCAGCTGCTATTAAAATATGAATATGTATATATATATTCTCAAGTGATATAAAGTCTTATGAATATATATATATATATATATATATATATATATATTCTCAAGTGCTCTAATATCCCATAGTAGCCCAATTTCAAGCTACGTTGTGATTGCGATATATTATTATGAAATTACAGTTGCCTTGCTTATCATATCCGGCTGATGAAGTAAGTACCTGTTCCGGCGTCAAATAGTAACTGTGTTTCTATAATGTCAGTATTCTGAATTGTTTATATGTCTTGTATATAAACTACTGTAAGGTTATTCTTTACTTGTAAATATACTGACTTAGTGTTAACAACGTATCGAAGATGTTGTGGTGTTATGCCTTAGATAAGATCACTTGAAATGTGTCACATACTCACATACACACACACAAACGTATACATACAAATACTACACACACACATACATATATGCATATACATAGATAGATACATACATATATATATATATATATATATACGTATATATATATATATATATATATATATATAAAATATATTTTTATATATATATATATATATAATATATATAAAATATATTTTTATATATATATATATATATATATAATATATTTGTATAAATATATAATATATATATATTATATATATGTGTGTGTATGTATGACTGCGTGTTTGTGTGGGGGGGGGAGGCTTATCAGTGTCTTCCCCTTCCATAGCCAGAGTTCACTAATGAAATCAGAAAAAATATAAAAGAATGTGCATGTATGCCGGCGTATAAAATATAATGTATGTGTGTGTGTATCTGTATGTATGCCGGCGTATAATATTCAATATATAAATGTGTGTGAATCTGTATGTGTGCCGGCGTATAGTATTTAATGTATAAATGTGTGTGTGTGTCTCTGTATGTGCCCGCCGTATAATATTTAATATATAAATGTGTGTGTGTGTGTGTAATCTGTATGTGAGCCGCCGTACAATATTTAATGTATAAATGTGTGTGTGTGTGTGTATCTGTATGTGAGCCGCCGTATAATATTTAATGTATAAATGTGTGTGTGTGTGTGTAATCTGTATGTGAGCCGCCGTATAATATTT
This sequence comes from Eledone cirrhosa, assembly GCA_964016885.1. Lineage (NCBI taxonomy): Eukaryota > Metazoa > Mollusca > Cephalopoda > Octopoda > Eledonidae > Eledone > Eledone cirrhosa. The sequence goes on from OZ024755.1 coordinate 3,960,004, forward strand.
AATGTATAAATGTGTGTGTGTATCTGTATGTGAGCCGCCGTATAATATTTAATGTATAAATGTGTGTGTGTGTATCTGTATGTGAGCCGCCGTATAATATTTAATGTATAAATGTGTGTGTGTGTATCTGTATGTGAGCCGCCGTATAATATTTAATGTATAAATGTGTGTGTGTAATCTGTATGTGAGCCGCCGTATAATATTTAATGTATAAATGTGTGTATATCTGTATGTGAGCCGCCGTATAGTATTTAATGTATAAATGTGTGTATATCTATATGTGTGCCCGGTTGTGTGCCTGCGTGTTCCCTTTCGTTTTTGTTTACCGGCTTCTGTACATTAATTTATAAACAACAAACAGGTTTTGTTTTTTAGACAATGAACGAAGGACGGTTTCCCGGCGGCATTTTCTGTGGAGATTCTTTATTTACAAACGAGCGTGCTCGTTCTAAGACATATTTAACATGGAATGCAAGAAAATATTTGTTACATTCCTGAAAATTATGGTCATTGATTCACCGAATCTTATGTATGAGTCTAATTAAATACACGCAGCTAATTGACAGAATCGTTAGAACGTCCGACAGAATATTTTGCGATATTTGTGCTGGCGTTCTGTGCTCTCTGAGTTGAAATGCCGCCTTCAAGAGAGTGTGTGTGTGTGAGAGAGAGTGTGTGTGTGAAAGAGAGAGTGTGTGTGTGTGATAGTGTGTGTGTGTGTGTGTGTGTGTGTGAGAGAGAGAGAGAGTGTGTGCGTGTGTGAGAGAGAGAGAGTGTGTGTATGTGAGAGAGAGAGAGTGTCTGTGCTCTCTGAGTTGAAATGCCGCTTTCAGGTGAACTTTTGTCTTTCATCGTTTCGAAGTCGATAGAAAATGTACCAGTCTAATACTGAGGTCGATTCTTCCTCTCTCTCTCTCTCTCTCTCTCTCTCTGAACGACATTGACAGTGTTCCAACACACTGAGAACGGACGGGCTCCGCCATATTTAAAGTGTCCAAAAGATGTCGTATATCTCTATAACCCTCCAATGACCCCATCAGGAATCACGTGATTCTACAATGAAGTCCACCATACATGTCTTTCCTTCTGGCTACTATAACATATCGTCCAACGTTTTTTATTTCTAACTGATAAATGTTTCATAGAAAATGTATACACACTTTGATTACCTGTACAGGCAATATTTATTAGAATGCTGTCGAAGTGTGTGTGTGTGTGCGTGTGTTTGACTGGGGTTGTATATTGAATCATATACGAAATGCTCATGTAAATTAAACATTTTTATAGCCTAGTTATGAATTTTAAAAGTGGTGATTAATTCAACATTAGTCTTTAGCAATCAGGGGAGTTAAGGCCTAACCTACCGAAACTAATGTATATATAAAGCAATGGTCACGCGAGGTCCATATAAAACGAACAAGATTAGGACGACGAAAACTATATAGGAATCGAACGCTTTTATATATAGCCGTAAAACAAGCGCTCAATCAAGTGAGTGGAAAACTCCAGAGTGTTATTCGAGAATATTATTCTAATATTCTATAAGGGCGGTGGATTGGTAGTATCGGTAGAGGGTCGGACGCCATGCTTTGACACATAGAGTTATGGCCCTTGCCATTCTGAGTTCAAATCCCGCCGAGGTTAACTTTGCCTTTCATCCTTACTGAGTCGATAAAATAAAGTACCAGTAATGCACTGGGGATAATTGCTGGCCTTGTGCCAATAGTAGAAACAATTATTCCAATATTCTATTTTCATGTTTTCTTCTAAGATTCTGTATCAAAGTCATCACAGCCCCCCCCCCCCCCCAGGCCCCACCTCCCTCAAAAGTTTTATTGAGTTGCTATTATTGTGTTTAGTTCTCTCTACAAGTTCGTTAATTCCATGATATATCTTGGGGGAAAGAAAATGGCCATTTTATCAACTATTCCGATCTTTGCCGCTGGTTATAAGTTCCATTTGATCGCTAACCTCAATTTCATTTTTACCTATTCGCCTTTAAATAAAATATCAATGATGTTTTTCTGTCGACATTCAACTTACTCTATACTATCTTTTCTATATCCTCAGAGAAATCTAGATACAACTGCCCATGGCATCATCTCTTTTATTGTTTCCTAGCTTAAGATTTTAAGATTGTGGCGCAATGAGAGATTTATAAGGGCGTCGGATTAAAAAAATATTGCAGTGTTTGTTCCGGTTGATAAAACTATTCATGATTAATATCACATCCCGTGGAATCTCCACGGTTTAATTATAATATATATATATATTATTATCGAAGAGGGCTCGATAAGGATTACATATATATATAAGTATATATAAACCCTTTAAGGGTGAAAGCAGCGATTCTTTGCTTAAACTTTAATCTGTTCCTATTATATATATATAACATTTAAAATGTTATATCTATCTATAATACTTGGTGGGTTTTTTCTAATTAAACCGTGGAAATACTACTACTGCAGCTGAAGTAGTAGTAGTAGTAGTTATAGTAGTAGTAGTAGTAGTAATAGTAATAATAGTAGTAGTAGTAGTAGATGAAACGGCATTGTGAAGTGAAAAGAGGGAGGAAAATGAGGAGAAGATAGAGAAGAGAAAGAGCTGAAAGGGAGGAGAAAGATTTGTTGAGTTGTGATAATGGAGTTGTGGTTAAACAGTCAACTTCCGAAATAACAGCTCTACCAGATTTCAGTTGCTGTTATTGTGAAATTCCATTGTCTGGGAAGTTTTTCTGTTTCACTTTTGGGCATTTTTTTCTTTCTTATGTATCTATCACGTAAATAGCATGAAATATAGATACAGTATAACAAATAACATTTTATTGCCTGCTAAATGCACAGTATGTAATTTGGGAGGAAGGAAAAAAGTAGCATTTTAGAATAATAACAGTCATTTTCAAAATCCACTCCCCAGCACATGAACGCTAGATAACAAATATATGCTTATCATAAGATAATTTACACAGTAAGGAAATAAGCAAAACAAACATTTAAAAATTATAAACATATATATTTTTTAAATAAGAGTAAAATATTTTCGTATTTAAAAAAATATCAAACAACTGCTTTTCATATTTCTACGTAAATGTTTGATTTTTAGATATACATTCTTCAGTGGTTTTCTTTAAGAGTTTCTCAACGCCATTGTTTCATAAAATTCTAATTTGTACAAGTAGCAATCATTGTATATTTCAGCATATGTACACATACACATATATATATACATATATATATATATATATATCCCTATCATATATTCATTTGTGTATATATATATATATATATATATATATCCCTATCATACATTCAATTTGTATATATATATATATATAAACAAGGCAAACAAATAACAAACCAAACGATATAGTACAATGAAGAAATATATTAGTTTTACGATTGTACGAAAAGTACGAAAGAGTCTTAACGTTTCGGACGCTAGTCCTTCATCAGAATATAGAATGAGAAATTAAAGAAGAAATAGAAAGATTGAGAAGTTTCAGCAGTGGCAGAAAAGTTGTATTTTCTCGTTCAGGACTCAATGTAGCTATTATGCGAGGACGCAGGAGTGCAATTGATTCAATGATATATTATATGCGGAGACATTTATATAGTTTCTTTGATATCTTCTCAGATATATGGAGAAACTATAACGTATATTTATGGATGTCTCTGTGCTGGAAGAACGTGTTCGTAATAGAGGGTCAATTGCTGGAACAGAAGTCTAGTAAGTCCTCTCCATTCGTATTTAGATCGGGGTCACCATTCCTTTCAATCAATCCTTTCTATGTCAGGTCCTCAGTGCCAACATGTACATTGAAGTCTCCCATCAGGATATATAACTCAGTCTTAACTACATCTAACTCTGCAGTAGCTTCATCAAGGAAGGACCTGTATTCGGAACCTTGTTTGGTGCATAAACTTGCGCCACCCACAGAGGTGGTGATGATGATGATGATGTGGGGGAGGAGGGGAAGGCGGAGGAAGATTATGATAATCATGGATCATAACAATTGCAGTGGGGCGTGCTAATGATGAATGATGATGATGATGACGACGAAGACAGGTAACAACAACAACAAAGACATCATCAACAACAAGAACAACAAAGACACCAACAACACCAACAAAAACAAGAACAACAAAGACACCAACAACACCAACAAAAACAACAACAACAAAAACATCAACAACACCAACAACAAAAATACCAACAACAATAACAATAAAAACACCAACAAGCAGCCGCAGCAGAAGTAGCAAAACAAAAACAATATATATATGTATATATATATATATCACAACAACAATAACAACAACAACAACAAAATGAAAAGTCAGAATTAAGAAAAGAGAATAAGGTAAACCAGGAACATCAATTTGGAATTCAAGAGAAAAGTATTTGTCTAGAAGTTTCAGCAATTGGAAGACGCCAGACAGTTGTCTCCCAAATATTCTTGGTATGACTCAGTCTTAAGATACCGCCGCCATTTTAAATAACATTTTATTCAGTACGTCCTTATGCTGACATTTTGCGTGATATTCAATCTTGGTAAATTAGGCGCCATTTTGAATACTTTATATAGTCGGTTGTTTTGTTGTTGTTTTTGTTTTATTTCGAACATACAACGGAAATTCTATTGGGAGAGCAATTAATATGTGGTCATTACTAACTATGAATATCTTACATGTCAGTGAGTTGAGGGAATGAACGTGTGTGTGTGTGTGCGCGCGCGCGTGCGATAATAAGTTTGGAATCTTCTATACGTACACAACTGACAAGGGTCGGCTGAAAAGTTCATTTCATAGGCTAACCAAGATACTCTCATGGAATGATCAAATGAGGTTTATTTTTCAACATAGTCGCTATTGAATTTTGAACGAATGAAAACAAGTTTGTTGGATATGTTATATATTAAGAATTGAAATAGAAATAGCTTTCACTGTTTTACTATAATATAGTCTAATAAAGAGGCCTGTATAAACCCACTGAATAAAAAAAAGATTGGTCTGCTGACACCCATCTTTGTCTGTTAAGTTGGTTTATACGCCCCATTATTAGACTATATTGTTTTTACTTTTTGGCACAAGGCCAGCAAATTATCCAGTGCATTACTGATACTTTATTTTATCGACCCCGTAAGGATGAAAGGCAAAGTTAACCTCGGCGGTATTTGAACTCAGAATGGCAAGGGCCGTAACTCTATGCGTCAAAGTATGGCGTCCGACCCTCTACCGATACTGCATTATAGTCAAATATATTACGACGAAAGCTTCTATTTCAATTCTAACCTTCGTTCGCCACGTTCCAAACATACTTCCTTTGGTATATATTTGTTTATTCGTTCATTGATGTGTGTAGAATAATGTTGTGTAAATATATCTAAGCTGCTTATTAGTTTTTTATATTTATTTCGGAAAACAAACCAAATCTAGCCTTGAGAAGACCAGAAATTAAATAGCATTTTATAAGTGATCCACAGTAACATATATTATTATATACTTTTATTTTGTTTTTGTAACCAATTTGTCGGGAAGCCAAACTGCTGTCATCGGATACCATGGCGACGAACTGTAAAACAATATTCATCGTTCCAATAAATGAAGTGATGTGATTCTATGTCACAGAAACGCTGATACCATATTTTAATTGGAAGTAAAATATGTTGTTTTGTTTCTCCACAATATTGATATAGACGCAGAACAAGTGTTTCTTAGAACCGTGTACAATTGTTGCAGATCTCACTCGACAAACATTACTGGAAATTGTGGAATAATTACTTGAAATTGTGGAATAATTGTGGAATAATTGTGGAATAATTATGGTTTCTAATTTAGACACAATGCCAGCAATTTGGTGGGGAAGAGGAAAGTCTGGAAAGTTTATTTATTCGACCCCAGTACGTTACTGCTACTTTATTTTATCGACCCCCGTAAGGATGAAAGACAAAGCTAAGCTCGGTGAGATTTGAAGTTAAAACGTAATCGACCGTAACTCTACGCCGCAAAATATGTTGGCCGATGCTCTACTGATACTCTCAATCCAAAGCCCTTTAAAATAATGGTTTCTGATTCAGGTACAAGGCCAACAATTTGGTTGGGTAGAGGAAAGTCGATTAAATCGACCCCAGTGCGTTACTAGTACTTTATTTTATCGACCCAGTAAGGATGAAAGGCAGAATTAATCTCGAAATTGAGTTGCAGCCATCGTGTGTGTGTGTATATATATATATATATATATATATATAGTATTATCCGTAGTGTTGTAATATGAATATTATACACAGTAGATGGACAGCTCACGTAGGGTTTGCTCGACGGTTCCAGTTGTAGTTTCAAAAGTAATCCGGAGAAAATAGAAGGATTTAAATGGATACAGTTCAGTAAAAGGAATTTATTGACACGTGTTTCAATAACAGTTATATGAAATGGTAGTTGAAAATAACATTGAAATATTGAGTGTCTGCATAATTAATACTTTGTAGATAGCAGCTGTTTTCAGGTTATATAACTGTTATTGAAACACGTGTCAATAAATTCCTTTTACTGAACTGTATCCATTTAAATCCTTCTATATATATATATATATATATATATATGTATATGTATATATTTGGCCACTCTCGGTCACGAATGACCATGGTTTTGCACCTAGAAAGTTTCCCTCCGAGGCACAAGCCTGGGCAAAGTTTCTTTTGTGGAAGACCATCAGTCGCCCGGGTATTCCAGTCTCCCCTCTCCACGCCACGCATGTTGTCCAAGGGAAATGCATATATATATGTATATATATATATATATTTATGTATGCATGTATGAATATATGTATGTATATATGTATTCACGCATTTATATAGCTATTTCGAGTAGATCAAAATACATAGAATCTACTGTAGATTCTGTTTAAGTAATTTTACTTATTCAGAAGTTGTGAAAAGATGCGTGGTTCACCTAAATATTCTGGCTTTATAGATTTACAGCACTTATCCAAACTTCCACTTATCTGAAATACTAAGTAAAGTATGTCTGATTTCACTTCATGACACAATGCCCAATACAGAATAATATATATGTGTATATATATATATAGTGGAGAATATGTGTATGCATATGCATACAAATACATAGTAACAATCACACATACACACAGATATATTTATATATACACACACACACATATAAATATATATATATATATTACATAATATTGCTTGCTATATGTTTCACTGGTTTGTGCGTGTTCAAGCAGTCGGTTTCATTTGTATTTTAGACTCTAGCTACCATATATACTGAAATATAGTGAATGGTTATCGAAATATGAGAGGTGAACATTATGACCAAATTCTATTCAATTCGATTTATTTCTTCATTTGCTACTATTTCTCGCTACAGACACGATTCACTCCATTCTTTATCCCTAGTTTCCTGCGAACGAGCACTATATAGAAACGGTAGCCAACTGAATATTTGCTTAAGAACTCATTAATGACATTTCAGAAACGCAGAATATGTTAGAACTATCTCAATAGCGTCAACTAAAATGTCTTGAATATTACTCGAAATACTCCCATTATTGCTGTCCTTATGTCGAAGATATGTGATTTGTGATTTTTGAGAAAATATAATCGATTCCTTGCCCTTTAGTAAACACAACATAGACACACTATGTATTGAGCATTCAATTTGATTTATCCTAAAGAATTCACTTGTTTCATTCAATACATCTTTTGCTGAACTATGAATCATATTATAATTTTTCCATTGCACGTGGACAGAAACCTATATATATTTACACACACACACACACACACACACACACACACACACACACACACACACACACACACACACACACACACACACACACACACACACACACACACACACACACACACACACACACACACACACACACACACACACACACACACACACACACACACACACACACACACACACACACACACACACACACACACACACACACACACACACACACACACACACACACACACACACACACACACACACACACACACACACAGACAGACAGACAGACAGACAGACAGACAGACAGACAGACAGACAGACAGACAGACAGACAGACAGACAGACAGACAGACAGACAGACAGACAGACAGACAGACAGACAGACAGACAGACAGACAGACAGACAGACAGACAGACAGACAGACAGACAGACAGACAGACAGACAGACAGACAGACAGACAGACAGACAGACAGACAGACAGACAGACAGACAGACAGACAGACAGACACGCGTGTGTGCGCGTATTTATAGTGGTAACTGGCATTGCCTATGTGCTGAATATTTCCAACAAAATCTTCTTTATGTTGGACTTAAATTATTGAAATTATAGCAATATTCTATAAAGTTCTTTATATACACACTGATTAATACACCTACACATACAGATTCGGTGACACAAGTAGGTATATATATATATATATATATATATATATATATATATATACCTACCTACTTGAGCTGATCAGTGGCGAAACGCGCGTCACCAACCATTAAAAGTAATGAAGGGGTAACCAATCGTCCTTGTTATTTTATTTCACTATATATATATGTATATTAATAGCTACATAGAGAAAACTAAGGAAGATGGTTGGTGTGTTTTCAAAATCATTGCAAATCCGTATATGATTTACTTGATGATATTCCGGTTTCTATAGATCTTTAAACTACAGAAATAAATCTTGAGCCATTAAAGCCTAGGATGAAAACCTTACACTAGTTTTTTCCGGATATTTTTTTCTGTTCAAATCCTGACGTGGTCAAGTTTGTCTTTCATCATTTCTGAGTCGATTGTATAAAGTGTCTTTTTAAAACCACCACATGTGACTCTCACGTGACTTTAGTCCAGCCTAAACCATCGCAAGCATTTTTAGGTTTGAGATTATTATCTGCCTTATCTTACGCCACACCTGAGTGCTATTAATGGAGCTTAAACCTCCACAAACGTTGTTCAATCTAAGGTTATCATCATCATCATCATCATCGTTTAACGTCCATCTTAAATTGAAGAACGTTTGTGGAGGTTTAAGCTCCACTAATGGCACATGCAAATATATTTACAGTTATATACACGTGTTGGTGGGCACACGTATGTTTATATAATTGTATATTTATATCAACAATTATTTGGCACTGTGTTCTTCTAATATTAATATATAGCAAAACCAAGAAAGAATTTCCCGCTTCCTTTTTGCAATTTAAACAGCCATTGGTTACAGGTGAAAATTACAACTACCTCTTAGTGACCTTGCGTTTAACTGCTAAGACACGAAATTGATTCGTGTGATGGCTGTAGGCGTATATATCTAAACTCTTTATTCTTCGACTGACTGTCTTACACAGCTCCTAGCGTATCTCTTGATGATGTTTGTTACTATTTCCTCGACTTGGAAAACATAAAGAAACTTGAACATAATTTCAAAAGGTAATACAAACGGCGTGTATCAAATGATATTTCCAGAAGGAACGGCGACGCGTGGTGGTAAAAACGTTATCAGATATAAGAATGGAATAGTCGAAAAGGAAGATCTGAGAAGATGCCTGCTGAACCAAGTAGAAAGTTAATGAACATAAGGTTTTTTCTGTTTATTCAGTCAGACACTTTTCATGTTCTTATGTATGTATGTATGTGTGTGTGTGTGTGTGTGTGTGTGTGTGTGTGTGTGTATGTATGTGTGTGTGTCTTTCGTTTCTT
>OZ024755.1:3972243-3977243 GCA_964016885.1 Eledone cirrhosa
TGTGAAGTTAATATATCGGGTTGGGTTCACGGGAATCTCACAAAAGACATCAAACTTTACTATACAGGGTGTCACTAAAGTCTGGACGAAATGGGGAGTTAATGTATTGAGTTCACGGGAATGTCACAAAAGACATCAAACTTTACATCTCAGATGTTAGAAATCACATTAAAGATGTTATTTATTAATATTTCAATTAAGTAAAATCTTTCATAGTAAACGTCTATTAATATCGAAACAAATTTATGACTAATATTATTTGTATTATTCCGATATGTAACCTCGGACATGTTTCGATCTTATGAGAATTCTTCAGCGAAGTCTGGACTCTCTGTACCTGCTGAGGTTGTAATGAGCGAATCACTAAAGATACATAACCGTTCTAAGTAAGTTGATGTAGCTAATTTGGGAATTAATTAAAGAAAGAAGTAGAAAATTAATTGTTCAAAGACATCATTGACATTTAAAACTAAATAGTTAAGTTAACGTTAGCTTAGTTAATAATTAAAATAATATTAGATATAATTATTTCTACTTTTGGCACAAGGCCAGCAATTATCCCAGTGCATTACTGGTACTTTATTTTATCGACCCCGTAAGGATGAAAGGCAAAGTTAACCTCGGCGGGATTTGAACTCAGACCATAAAGGGCCGTAACTCTATGCTGCAAAGCATGGCGTCCGACCCTCACCGATACTGCCAATCCACCGGCCTTATCATTAGCTATAATGCATCCAGGTACATATTATCCTAGATACACGACTCCTTTCATTTTTGAGAAGCTAGGGTCTTATTTCATATGTACGAATTAGTATATCTATAGGGCTGTGTGGAATCTAATTTGTCCCTTTGTTTTTCAACTTTCATTCCGAGATAGATAACATAAAGATCAGTGTAAAAACAAATTAGTGGAGTTTCTACAATCTTTAATAACCTTGTATAGGGGATCGCAGCAGGATTCCAGTTCAATGAGTGAAGTCTGAAGAACAAAAATTAAAACAAAATAAAGGGGGAAAAAGTCATTTAAATGAGTTGAAGAATTTGGTGTATTTCTGGAAGATTTTGGTGATTAGTTTCATTCTTCTTCCAGTAGGTCTGGGGAAGCCAATCCTTTACTTTGCCGGAGTCCAGAGAACTCCAATTATCGTCACTCACCTTGTTATTTCATTTTGGAAAGAGTTTTGAGAGCGCGCGCGCACGCACACACGCTCACTCACATACACACATACACACACACTCACACACAAGCTCGCATACGAAGTTATAATTTTACCCCGTTCTCTTTCTATATATCTATATATAAGTATATATATACATATATATATATATATACGCATACATAAACATACGGTATATATATGCATATATATATATATACACATACATAAACATACGGTATATATATGCATATACATATATATATATATAATAACTAGAAATTGATTAACATATAAATAAACATGAATAATCACAGGAGATAATTTTTACAAGTGTGTAACCACACATAGCTAAGTAGGTAACTAAATAAAGTTGACCAGAACTTCAAAAATAGATACCTTATAATATGATTAAGGGAAGATTAATCATATTATAAGGTATCTATTTTTGAAGTTCTGGTCAACTTTATTTAGTTACCTACCTAGCTATGTGTGGTTATACACTTGTAAAAATTATCTCCTGTGATTATTCATGTTTATTTATATGTTAATCAATTTCTAGTTATTATAAAATGCTCGGACCTACTCGTAAGAATCTTAGAGCTTATTTTCCGGGTGATATGGCGCATGTCTTTCTGGCATGACACCCATTATTTTGATTTAGATTAAATTCATTTGATTTATCTTAATTTTGGATATATATATATATATATATATATATATATATATATATATACATACATACATAAACAAATACGGTATATATATATGCATATATATATATACACATGAACATACGGTATATATATATATATATATATACATAACTAATATAAATGTATATGTAGTATCTTATAATATGTAGTATCTTAGTTATTTCCGTCTATTCCTTCATTCTTTAAGTTCTATCGCAGCTACAAGAAATGGGTTGAAAAATACCTCGTTAAGCTAAATTATGGCGTATTCTGTGGAGCAGATATTTGTCTTATTACTGAACATATATATAGTCTCTCAAAGACGTTAATTCCCTGTTGAGCACTTTGAAATTGTTTCGCCTCATAAGAGAAATTCATTCAGTTAAATATTAAAATGTCTAATTTTTTTTCGGAGTGGGGGTTGGGGTGCACTTTTTATCAGCTCCAGGTAATGTTATATTCAGCCATTGTGAACTCGGTACTTTTTCACGGCTTGGTGAGAGTTATAGTCCTTGAAACAGAACATACCGTGGCAGAAGACATAATTGTTTCTACTTTTGGCACAAGGCCAGCAATTATCCCAGTGTATTACTGGTACTTTATTTTATCGACCCCGTAAGGATGAAAGGCAAAGTTAACCTCGGCGGGATTTGAACTCAGACTGTAAAGGGCCGTAACTCTGAGACATAATAGGAGGAAGATTGCGAGTGTCATCTTTATATCGTCTGTCAGAGGATAGTTCTCTTATCCTTTCATTCTTTAGACTTACTCCTATATCTCGGTACCAACCAAAGCTCAGTGGAAGGATCCAGCGTTGCCAAGGTCCCAGAATATCACGTTAGGTGCGTAATAATATCAAAGTAATGCTGGCTCTTTTCTTCGGCTACCGAGGCGTTTCGCATCACTGACACCACCAAGTACTTAAGAGGTTTTCTCCAACCTAAGTTTGGAGAATTCTTCGACAGACGACGTATAAACGATATAGTAAGAATTACAGAGAGTGAACGAAGAGAAAGAGTAAGTCAAAGTGAGATAGCGTTACTAAGACCTTATAAATATTGGAATGAATAAATATATTCATTGACTGTTTATGAAAATTCATTGATGAAAATAGTTAGAAGAACCATTCTCACAAAACACACACACATATAAGTATATATATATAAATATATAAATATATAAATAAACAAACATACACACACACACATGCATATATACATACATACATATATATATATGTATGTGTGTGTGTGTGTATGTATGTATATATATGTATGTATATATATGTATGTATGTATATATATATATATGTATGTATATATATATATATATATATATATGTGTGTATGTATGTATGTATATGTATGTATATATATATATATATATGTATGCATATATGTATATATATACATACATACATATATACAGAAAGATATGGAAGGAGAAAGTTTGAAAGAAAGGACAGGTAGTAAAGAGAATGACAAAGAGAGATAGGGAGAGAGAGAGATTCTAAATATATTCTAGTCATCCAATTGTCCCTGGATCTGAGTTTTAATGTGAAATTTAGCCTAGGTTTACAGCTGACAAAATGATTGTTGTAGGTCTTGAATACTTCAGAAATAGTCGTTTCTTCATTTATAAAATAAAGAGAAACAAAACATTGAAGTATCTTTTTTCTTTTATTACCCGATAATTGAAGAATTTCTTTCCCATACTTACTATTTTGGAATCATTGCACTCCATTCTTTTGTCTTGGACAAAATAAGAAAGGTTTATTGTCTCATTGTTGTTTATTTTATTTATTATTTGTTTGAATAGTTTATCTGAAATATTTATTCATTATTTTGTGTGCAATTAGCTAGCGTGAATTACTTTCTGTTTTGTTTGCTTAGCCGGCTATATGTGTGTGTGTGTGTTTATATATATATATATATATATATATATAATGTACATATATGCAGACCACACATACACACATAGATATATATATAAATATACGAATGGTTTTATATATATAAATATATATACCAGGAATAACTAGGCAGAATGAATTGGCCAAAAGGAAAAAATTATTGACAGTTCATTCTTTAACATATGTTTCGTGTGTGTGTGGATATATATATATATATATCCATATATATAAAGAATATATATATATATATAAAGAATATATATATATAAAGAATGATTGTCTGAGGAGATTGTTAGGAACGTTCAGATTTGGGGGCCCGGGGCAGTTCTGTTTTGGAAGACCGTGGGCTATTCCTAGAGAAGAGGGGTGTCCTGTTTGATTAGGGATGCCCACGGCATTCATTCGCTCCTCTCCTCGATAAATCCGACCCTGGCTTCTTAATATAACGTAAAATTGGCTAACGACTTTTAGATTATACAGATATATAAAATTATATAAAATTAAATTCACGAGACTATGTTGATGTTGAAAACATATCTAATACATTATACCGATACTACAACATAAATATTGAATTATGCTAATATTAAAATATAGCTATAAAAACGAATCCGATATCGGAAGAAAATTATTTTACTCTGGTGTTATACAACCAACACCATAAAAACCTGTTCTATTTTCAAATTAAATATCGAACGGGATACATCTAAAGTTCCATTTGGATTGCAACTATTTAATGCTCTTCGGAATTATGTCTAAAAATCTATTCCGACAACGTAAATGGCAAATTTTGTCTGGTTAATATACAGACGGGAAAGAAGCTTTAATGGACTGAAAATAAGATTAGTGCCAGGTCTGAAATAATTGGTTGGTGAATAGAGTATCCAGAGCATTGAGGCATAGATATATTAGGGATATGATGACTAGTGGGAGGGAGGGAAGGTGGTTGGAGGGGAATAAAGTACTGGGCACCGAAGGCTATAAAGAATCAGTGATGTAAAAAACAAAATAGGGTTAAGAATGTGTCAGAGATATTGGTTATTATATAGATAGACAGGTAGATAGGTATGGAGGTAGAGCGGTACATATATACATACATACATACATGCTTACATACATACATACTTATATACATACATACATGCTTACATACTTACATACATACATACATGCTTACATACATACTTACATACTTACATACATACATACATGCTGACATACTTACATACATACATG
>OZ024755.1:3979743-3987243 GCA_964016885.1 Eledone cirrhosa
GAGTTGGTATGGTGTTGGTGATGGTGGTGGGTAAGTAGAAATAAAAATAATAATATATGATACAATGTGATATAATATAATTGTTTCTACTTTTGGCACAAGGCCAGCAATTATCCCAGTGTATTACTGGTACTTTATTTCATCGACCCTGTAAGAATGAAAAGCAAAATTATCCTGGCGGGATTTGAACTCAGACCATAAAGGGCCGTAACTTTATACTTCAAAGCATATTGTCCGACGCCCTACCGTATAAATCTATCTTTCTAGCTTTCTTTCTATGCATCTCCCCCGCTCCTCCCCACTCTATCTCTCTCTATATACATGTATGTATATATATATATATATATATATATACACATACACACACACGCACACACACACATATATATATATAATACATACATACAAACGTGTGTGTGTTTTATCCTCGCACTTACAATCTCCCTTAAAGCATGGCGTCCGATCTTCTACCGTTACTGCCAATCCACCAGTAACAATAATATTGGAACGTAGGGGCACACTAGAGAACATAGAAATAATTGTTTCTACTTTAGGCACAAGGCCAGCAATTACCCAGTGCATTACTGGTACTTTATTTTATCGACCCCGTAAGGATGAAAGGCAAAGTCAATCTCGGCGGGATTTGAACTCAGATCGTAAAGGGATGTAACTATACTGGAAAGCATGGCGTCCGACCCTCTACCGATACTGCCAATCCACCGCAATGATCATATCCACACACAGAAAAGACGCAATGCTCCGACAGATTACAGAAGCGACAAATATAAACGAATTCCAACCAAAACTAAACAGAAAACATGAGTGGGATAGCAGCAACATCACAACTAGTAATTAGGAACATGATAAAGACATACAGAGACAGGTGACGGAGAGTACAGGACTATCCCCAACCCACCACACCACCACCATGGACAGGACGCCAAATGATCGCATAACTAAACCTCCAGCTATTGCTGGTACTCATTTCCAGCTGACTCTACTGGAGCAACGTGAAATGAAGTGTTTTTCTCAAGAACACAATACACAACCCAGTCTAAGAATCGAACCCATGACATTATGATCGGAGGAACAACACCCTTACCACTAGGCCACGTACAATGGCTACTACTAAAAATTGAAACTGGATCACCGACTCGTGAATTTACCATTTCAATTCCGGTTCCAATTACTAATAACGAAATTATAGCCACATTATCGATATATGATAACAAAAAGTTATAGAGAGTGTTTTCTAATCCTCATTGACATTAATTGACCTACTCAGAACAAGTTGAATTATTAACCCTTCATGAAAGGTTAATAATATTAACTTAACATCCAACACAGCGCTGAAAATTGCTGATATTTTAACACTTTTATCTCTAAATGTTGTTACTGATTTGCTAACATGAAAAGACGGATATAAAATATAAAAAGGAACACCATTTTTATATGGTATTCCTTCGTTTGAAATTTTACGTTTGCCAATCTTCTTAACTTGAAAGGGTTTACGAGCAAATAAATTGACTTAGATCGAGTTAAATTGGAGTATTTTCTGATTGTTTTTTTAATTTTATTTCTTCTATACGCCCAACACATTGAAAACTAACTCCTTTTACAGTCTTCAAGTAAATCAGGAACTCTTAAATTATCGTTATTCTGTGTCCTAATGAATGAACCAATAGTGTCTAACTCTATATTAGCACCAGAGGATATTATGTCAGACAATCAGACACTCTTGTAGAGGAGATTGTATGTGCGATGATATAACACACACACACACACACACACACACGAGTATGTATGTATTATATGTATGTATTATATGTATGTATTATATGTATGTATGTATTATATATATATATATATGTATGTATTATATATATATATATATGTATGTATTATATATATATATATATATGTATGTATTATATATATATATATATATGTATGTATTATATATATGTATGTATGTATTATATATATGTATGTATTATATATATGTATGTATGTATTATATATATATATGTATTATATATATGTATGTATGTATGTATTATATATATGTATACAGAAAGAGATAGAATGGGGAAGAGCGGAGGGTGGGAGAGATGCATAGAAAGAAAGCTAGAAAGATAAATTTATACGGTAGGGCGTCGGACAATATGCTTTGAAGTATAGAGTTACGGCCCTTTATGATCTGAGTTCAAATCTCGCCGAGGTTTACTTTGCCTTTCATCCTTACGAGGGTCGATAAATAAAGTACTAGTAATACACTCGGATAATTGGTAGCCTTGTGCCAAAAGTGGAAACAATTATGTATAATCTCCCTCATTTCTCCGCGTTTTGGGGGCATTTTTTCTCATGGTACTCGCTGTTTGGGTTTTTTAGAGGTTGGCAGGTCTAGGTCTGCACTGGGGTCAATTTAATCGACTTCCCCTACCCTGAAATTGTTGGCCAGAAACCGTTTTATAATGATATCAATATCTATAATATCTACAGAAATTGAATTGTAATTTTACTTCAAGAGGCGATCTAATTTGAACACAGAAGGTTGAACAGCTTAGAGATAAACAGCGAGGCTATAGAAAACTTGGAACGTCGATTGAGTGTACTGACAGAAAACATTTAGGAAACGGGACAAATGTGAAAAGAATTTTGTAAGGAAAAAAGAAAACATTGTAAAGACATTTCAATAAGATTAGACATTGATCATAAAAGATTAATTTTTTATACTGGCGACTAGAAGAAAAAACACCATTCTCCAAAACACACACATACATACACGCACATACATACTCACATATATATATATATATATATATACATACACATATACATACACACACATATATATACATACATACACACACACACACACACATATATATATACATATATACATATATATATATATATACATGCATATATACATATATACATATATATATTCATATATATATATATATACATATATATATATAGAAATCATACACACATACATACACAGAGTTATATTAAAGCAGAACAGAAGAATTTCTAAGGAAAACAAAACGAACAGTTTTAAAGATCTTGGTTTTGGTGGAGACAATTAAGGTAATGAAATAAACAGAGAAGTCTTTGATAAGATTTCGTGCAGTATTTATCGTCTGTTTCAATGAATTATGTGTGATCTGTTGTGGAAGTAAATCTAATTAGGTTTCAGTGTCTTCAGCCATTGTTTTGTTCATTATTGTCGAGATAATAAGATATATTCCTTCTTTGTAGATATATACACACACATACACACACAAACTAAGACACACACACACATACACACACAAACTAAGACACACACACATAGGTAAAAAAACCAACACAGATAGAACGAGAGAAATCAGGTAGAAAAAGTGAGAGGTTAAAATAGGGTAAAAAAAGGTAAAGAACGGTCACACACACACACACACACACACACACACACACACACACACACACACACACACACACACACACACACACACACACACACACACACACACACACAGAGGTAAAACAGCAACACAGATAGAACGAGGGGTTAAAACAAGATTAAAACAAAGTAAAAAAATGGAGACACATTTTTGTACAAAATTTTACAATTGAAGCTTCGAGGGTTTACAGAGGGATTAAATAAAGCGTTGACACACACGCACATACACATCTGGAACCGTCATCGTCGAAACCGACGGATGTCCATTGTCTATCCCAGCTTCCATTATGTGTGTATGTATAGAATTGAGATGGAAATGTGAAAATTCATCATTTTACGAGTATAAAAGGACTTCAAGGTTGACATTGGATTTTTATGTAAAGAACGTTTTACATTTAAAGCTTGGAGGGTTTACAGAGAGATTAAGTAAGGCGTTGACTCAGACACACCACACACGTACACATATGCCCACACAGACACACACATTCATTCACGCATATATATATACAAACACATACACATATGCCCACACAAATACACACACATACATAAATACACACATATACATAAATACACACACATATATAGCTATACAAACACATAACATATGCCCACTAAGACATAAACACATACATACATAAACACATACATACATACACACACATACATTCACACATACACATATGCCCACTCAGACACACACACACACACACACATACATACATACATACATACACACACATACATTCACACACATATATACAAACACATACACATATGCCCACTCATACACATACATACATACACACACATACATTCACACACGTATATATATATAAACACATACACATATGCCCACTCATACACATACATACATACACACACATACATTCACACATATATATACAAACACATACACACACAAAAAAAACCTTAAGAAGATCTCTTCTAACATTAGTTTGATGATAATCAGCGACATTCATCCCTATCTGATTAGTTCTATTGACATTAGGGGCGAAAGAAAAGAATAGAATTTTGACTTTTGAAGATAAGTAAAGTAAAATCTATAAATCTAAATAAATAAATACACGTATAAACATATAAATATAAATAAAAATGGTGATTGAAGCAGGAAAGTAGGTGTGAGGATCTAGGTTCAATTTCTAACGTCCTCATCCTATAAATATATGTATATAATATCACATCTATCTACTCAGGTATTTCGTTATCAAAATCCTGACATTCAAACAAAATCATCTCTCCTAACACCCGGGTTCTCCTTTTAGAGATCTCATAAAATTGCATTCATAAATACATACATAAATACATACATAAATACATACATAAAGACATTCATAAATACATACATAAAGACATACATAAAGACATACATAAAGACATACATAAAGACATACATAAAGACATACATAAAGACATACATAAAGACATACATAAAGACATACATAAAGACATTCATGTATATAGAGACATACATATAGACATGGTGGCTGCCAACTCGTTTTCGAGTACGGCCACTATTTTATATCCATGTAGGAGAACCCCTACCGATGCGCTGAACGTGTGTGACTTTTTACTCCAGCCAGCGACTTGAAAACTCTGGTACAAACACTACATTTGTGACAATTACTAACACATAGTGCTGGGCCCATGGTACCATGTGAGGACAAGTGCAGAGAGATCTCCAGATATAAAGCAATGCCTGTGCCGTGAAGCTTTTATAGTGAGCAAAGGCACTGCACAAAGCCAGTCCCACTCTCTTAACCAAGATGATATTTACCAAAAAGAAGAACAAGTAGACATACATACATATATACATATAGACATACATACATATTATACATACATGTTATTGGCGCTGCCATAAGCAGTATAAATATATATATATATATATATATATATGCACACGTACACACACACACACACAATATATATATATACACACACACATATATGTATATATAAACATACATATATATGAATACACACACACATATATATGTATATATACGTTCATGCATACATATGCACACACACACAAATATATATGTATATATACATTCATGCATACATATGCATACACATATATATATATGTATATATACTTTCATACTTATATTTATATATATATAAATGCACATATATATTTATGCGTGTTAAAATATATATATATTGACATTTTCAAATATAATTTGAAATGTTTTCAACACCACGTGGCAATGGTGTAGCTTGGAGCGTTAATCTTTTAAAACTGAACATAAAAGATGCCTACATCTGTTTATAAGGCCCCCAGTTTCTGTTTACCACATATTTACCACACCTCCCTATGCACATGCGCTAACAAACAATAGGGCATACAGACGATATAAAAAATAAATAATCACACACACGCACACACACACGCACACACACACACACAGATTAGCAGTGATTCAGGTATACCTCGACTTGCGTAGTTTCGAGTTTCGACAATTTCATATATTTGAAATTGTAGAATATTTCATATATTTGACACAGATACATACCCCATATATACATTCGGTTACTCGACCTATCATAAATAACAACGTAATCTCCTTCAAATCATACCCTACCACCTGAACAAAGGAAGAAACCATTGGATGGATTAATTAGACACGGTATGTCTGAAAATGAAAAACTAAGACGTCCATCATTGCAATCTATTTTATTAACCCTTTAGCATTTACATTACTCTATATTTACTATTGTATTTTTGTGGTAAAGGCTTTACCTCACATAATTATCTCACATAATATCAAATTTATGAAAGTTGTATGTTATTTATTTTGAGAGCAATACCTTAACATCAGTATGAGGGGCTGGTTACAGCTGGTTTGAATAGAAAGAAGTGAGAGAATTCTGGCCGGATATGGCCGGTTTAAATGCTAAAAGGTTAATTGTACCAATATATGATGTAAAATATCTTTGGAAAACAACCAACAGAAACTAGTATTTGACTGATATCTTATTTTAAACTGTAAGGCCAAGTTGACCTAAACAGAATTTGAAACCAGAGCGTATTGAGCAGGAATAAATACCGTAAGGTATTTTGTATAACATTCTAATGAGCTTTTAGAAGAATATTAGGATTAACCTGTTCCACAGTAACATATAAAAAAGAACAGATACACATACGTACACCCACACAGCAATATATATAGCTTTACACACACCCATATCTCTATCTCTCTATATACATAGCTTCACCTACACTTACAGATATACTTACACAATCATCCCATAAATTATTGAGGGCCATTAAAATGTCAGTATTAAATATGAAATAATGTTGAAGGCAGGTAATAGCTGATATATATAAACAGACAATAAACAGAGAAAAACTGCAATGAAAGCAGATTTCAAACTACTTCACTAACAATATTAATGAAGATTTTCATACAAAAATTTCAAAATTTTAGCAACCATCTTGTACTTATTGAGTCGATAACTTATAATGGTTTCTTATATAAGCACACAGCCGGCAATTTTAGAGGAGGGGTAAGTCGATTAAATCGACCCAATACGTGACTGGTACTTTATTTTATCGACCCCGTAAGGATGAAAGGCAAAGTTAACCTCGGCGGGATTTGAACTCGGATCATAAAGGGCCGTAATTCTATGCTGCAAAGCATGGCGTCCGACGCTCTACCGATACTGCTAATCCACCGACCTGAGTCGATAACAATAAGTTTTTCCTTTCACCTAACTCTCTTTTATGTCTTCTCTTTACATTTCATTCTTTCTTTCCTTCCTTCCTCGTTCTCTTACTCTTACCACACCTCCCTATGCACATGCGCTAACAAACAATAGGGCATACAGACGATATAAAAAAGAAATAATCACACACACGCACACGCACGCACACACACACACAGATTAGCAGTGATTCAGGTATACCTCGACTTACGTTGTTTCGTGTTTCGACAATTTTTCTTAATATTATATGGCAAAATTTATATATAGAGAGAAGTACACAAATCTTATTAGTTTCACGGTTTATATGAAAATATAAT
>OZ024755.1:3992243-3997243 GCA_964016885.1 Eledone cirrhosa
AGTGACTGGGAGAAGGAGAAGTGTTTTGGTGTAGAGAAGTGACTGGGAGAAGGAGAAGTGTTTTGGTGTAGAGAAGTGACTGGGAGAAGGAGAAGTGTTTTGGTGTAGAGAAGTGACTGGGAGAAGGAGAAGTGTTTTGGTGTAGAGAAGTGACTGGGAGAAGGAGAAGTGTTTTGGTGTAGAGAAGTGACTGGGAGAAGGAGAAGTGTTTTGGTGTAGAGAAGTGACTGGGAGAAGGAGAAGTGTTTTGGTGTAGAGAAGTGACTGGGAGAAGGAGAAGTGTTTTGGTGTAGAGAAGTGACTGGGAGAAGGAGAAGTGTTTTGGTGTAGAGAAGTGACTGGGAGAAGGAGAAGTGTTTTGGTGTAGAGAAGTGACTGGGAGAAGGAGAAGTGTTTTGGTGTAGAGAAGTGACTGGGAGAAGGAGAAGTGTTTTGGTGTAGAGAAGTGACTGGGAGAAGGAGAAGTGTTTTGGTGTAGAGAAGTGACTGGGAGAAGGAGAAGTGTTTTGGTGTAGAGAAGTGACTGGGAGAAGGAGAAGTGTTTTGGTGTAGAGAAGTGACTGGGAGAAGGAGAAGTGTTTTGGTGTAGAGAAGTGACTGGGAGAAGGAGAAGTGTTTTGGTGTAGAGAAGTGACTGGGAGAAGGAGAAGTGTTTTGGTGTAGAGAAGTGACTGGGAGAAGGAGAAGTGTTTTGGTGTAGAGAAGTGACTGGGAGAAGGAGAAGTGTTTTGGTGTAGAGAAGTGACTGGGAGAAGGAGAAGTGTTTTGGTGTAGAGAAGTGACTGGGAGAAGGAGAAGTGTTTTGGTGTAGAGAAGTGACTGGGAGAAGGAGAAGTGTTTTGGTGTAGAGAAGTGACTGGGAGAAGGAGAAGTGTTTTGGTGTAGAGAAGTGACTGGGAGAAGGAGAAGTGTTTTGGTGTAGAGAAGTGACTGGGAGAAGGAAATTTCAACAAACGATTTCACATCAGAAATCTTACAAAGAAAGACATCGCCGAAAGAATGAAGTTATTTAGGAATTAAAGGGCGGTGAATTGGCAGTATCGGTAGAGGGTCGGATATGCTTTCCAGCATAGTTACGTCCCTTTACGATCTGAGTTCAATTCCCGCCGAGGTTAACTTTGCCTTTCATCCTTACAGGGTCGATAAAATAAAGTACCAGTAATGTACTGGGATAATTGCTGGCCTTGTGCCAAAAGTAGAAACAGTTATTTAGGAATTAAATAGAATAGAAAACTGTTTTGATTGGAATTGATCTCAGATATCGAACTACGAGATTGTCAATTTTGGTTAATTAAGACATGCCTGAGATAATGTTACTAATTACGTAAATATGTGTGTGTCGTGGGGGGGGGGGTCTATGTGTGTGTGTGTGTGTGTGTCTGTATATGTCTGTGTCAGTGTGTTGATATTTGTGGGCGTCTGTATATGTCTGTGTGCGCGTGTGTGTGAATGTATGTGTGCGCGCGCGTTAGTGTCTGTGTGTGTGTGTGTGTGTGTGTGTGTGTGTGCATGTTTGTGAAAGTTTGTGTGTGCGTGGTTATGCTTGTGAATGTGTGTGTGTGTGTGTTTGTGAATGATTGTGTTTATATCTCTCTTTGTGTGTATGTCTATGTGTGTATGTGTGTTTGTGTGTGTGTATCTCTGTGCGTGTTTCTGTGTTTGTGAATGTCTGTGTGTGTTTGGTGGCGGCGGCGGCGGCGGCGGTAGAGGTGGCGCTGGTAGTGGTGGTGATGGTGGTGGCGGCGGAAGAGGTGGCGGTGGTAGTGGTGGTGATGGTGATGGTGGCGGTGGTAGCGCTGGTGGTGGTGGTGGCGCTGGTAGTGGTGGTGGTGGTGGTGGCGGCGGAAGAGGTGGCGCTGGTAGTGATGGTGATGGTGATGGTGGCGGTGGTAGCGCTGGTGGTGGTGGTGGCGCTGGTAGTGGTGGTGGTGGTGGTGGCGGCGGAAGAGGTGGCGCTGGTAGTGATGGTGATGGTGATGGTGGCGGTGGTAGCGCTGGTGGTGGTGGTGGCGCTGGTAGTGGTGGTGTCGTTGCTAGATATCCAAACGGTGGAGACGAATCAACCATTAAGGGATATTACAGATATTCCGACATTTAGGATCTTACAGATTTCCAAGATACGTTCAGGTGTTACTATGGAAACGGATGCTTATTCAAGTTTATAATTAGATTTTTTTCAGCACACCGGATTTAACTTATAAATGGAATAAAATGATTCCGAAAAAATATGAAATATGAAATATTTGTACAACTAGAAAGTAAAGCTTCCCTCGTGATATTTTAGATTCATCTTCTACAATATTTTACGGTCTATCTATTTATTTGTTTTCTTTCTATGGTGAGGGTTGGTTATGTTTTCTGGGGGCAGCCATTTTGTTTCTGGAAACGTCCATTTTCATTCGGGTTTTGAAATGTTTACATTGGAAATCTACAGATAGTTGGTGTAGAAGTAATTGTTTCTACTTTTGGCACAAGGCCTGCAATTATACCAGTGTATTACTGGTACTTTATTTTATCGACCCCGTAAGGATGAAAGGCAAAGTTAACCTCGGCGGGATTTGAACTCAGAATGGCAAGGGCCGTAACACTATGCGTCAAAGCATGGCATCCGACCCTCTACCGATACTGCCAATCCACCGCCTTTGTTGGTGTAGAAATAATTGTTTCTACTTTAGGCACAAGGCCAGCAAATACCCAGTGCATTACTGGTACTTTATTTTATCGACCCCGTAAGGATGAAGCACAAAGTTAACCTCGGCGGGATTTGAACTCAGACCGTAAAGGGCCGTAACTCCATGCTGCACAGCATTGCGTCCGACCCTCTACCGATATTGCCAATCTTACGTAATGAAAGCTATAACCATTTTCACAAGAGAAGACATCTCTCCCCGTCGGACGGGGAGAGTTAACAGGTCTCCCAGTGCGTAACTGGTACTCTATTTTATCTGATGAAAGACAAAACTAACCTCAGTGGGATTGGAATCCGGACGTAAAGGGTTGTAACTCTATGCCGCGAAACATGTTGTCCGACCCTCTACCGATTACTGCCCTTTCATCCACGGCCCTTTCATATCATTATAAAATAATGTAGTTTTCGTAACAAGTAACGCTAATTTAAAATCCATTTGCTGAATACAGCTAGAAGTGAAGAGGGGGCCATGGGGGGAGGGGGTATGGCTACAACAAGAATAGGGTCTCAGAGTTTCGCTTTTAAGTGGTTCAACTATTCACACAAACTAGTTATGTTTGTTTAGTTGTTGTTGTTGTTGTGTTGTCGTTTGTTGTTGCTGTTGTTTTATAGCCGAACCCTCAGTTTAATCTAATCTCTTCACTTTCTTCCCAAGCAGTATTTTTTCAGAAACAAAAAGTGGAATTCTAATTTAATAAACCAGAGAGAGAGAGGGGGGTGGAGAGAGGGGGGTGGAGAGAGAGGGGGTGGCGAGAGAGAGGGAGGGTGAGAGAGAGGGGTGGCGAGAGAGAGGGAGGGTGAGAGAGAGAATGAGATAGTAAGACGGGAAAATAGTTTTTTTTCTTTAACAAATGAAAGTAGAAGGGATTCAGGCTCCAGTGCATTTCAAGATAAGATGTTTGAGTATAACAACATATTTTCAAATGGAGATTGGTGTGCACATGTGTACTAAATTGTGACTCCGTGCATGTTTGCATGTGCGCATGTACATATGTGTGTGTGCACGCATGCGTGTGTATGGGTCGAATCTTTTACGAAGTTGAATAAATATTTATATATATATATATATATATATATATACGAGTGTTGGCTGAGAAGTTCATAGGCTAACTATGAAGTAGAAGAAATTCCTCAAAATGACCGAGCTGACGAAGCAGCCTCCTAAAGCTAGAAATAGCAGCCAAATTCTCTCATTTTAGAGACTCTGCCACCTTATAAAAGACGTACGAAGGTCGACAGAAAGGTTCATAGGCTCAATATGAAGGAGCGATGCTAGAGCTGTGAAATCTTGCATACATTAATTTCAACTGTTCTTTTTAATAACTGCATTGTTTCTTTCCGAGGACTATGTTGATAAAATAAAGCTCACGTGGTCATTCCATGAGAGTATCTTGGGCATAGGCTGTCTATGAAAGAATGATGCTAGAGCATTAGTTTCAACTCTTCTTATTAATAACTGCATTGTTTCTTTCCGGGGACTATGTTGATAAAATAAACCCCATTCGGTCATTCCATGATAGTATCTTGGTCAGCCTATAAACTTTTCAGTCGGCCCTCATACATATTGGATTATGAAGGTGCGTGGTCTTGGCTAGAGAATTGGATTCGCTATTGTGAAGTTGCGAGTTCGATACCCGGACCGGGCGATGCGTCATATCCTTGAACAAGACACCTTATTTCTCGTTGCTCTTTCTGCCAGGAGTTGTAACCAGTAGATAGTATCGGCAATTAGAATGACCAATGGAAACATTGTTTCTTTGGTCTGATTTGACGAGTTCCACCCCACTCGTTAACTGAATGGGGTCTGGGGAATTCCTGTCTTAGATTTACAAAAAGGGCGGTGATAAGATAATCAGAACAGAAACCTCTTTGATCGGGAATCACCTGTGACTCAACAACAACAACAACAACACTCAATGTAAATTCAAGCGTTAAATTAATATATTTCTTCCATGTACTGTACCGTTTGTTTTGTTATTTCCTTATTTCTGTTATTTCCTTATTTGTTTTGTATTTTCCTTTTGTGTTTTCCTTTTACATAAATATATTATACTTTAATTTTTACATAAATATATTATACTTTAATTTTACATAAATATATTATACTTAAATTTTATATAAATATATTATACTTAAATTTTATATAAATATATTATACTTAAATTTTATATAAATATATTATACTTTAATTTAACATAAATATATTATACTTTAATTTAACATAAATATATTATACTTTAATTTTACATAAATATATTATACTTTAATTTTATATAAATATATTATACTTTTCTATGTTTTGCCATCATCC
>OZ024755.1:4002243-4044743 GCA_964016885.1 Eledone cirrhosa
CGAATACGCAAGCCGGTGACCATGGTTTGGCAACAAGTTTGGAGTTTCTACGGAAAAGCCTCACTTGCTGTGTAGTTAGTTACTATAATGATATCTATCTGTTGTTAACACAGTCTCTCTCTCTCTCTCTCTCTCAAAATTTCGTATGGGAAAAATAATTTCGATTTAAGAACATTTCGAGCGACGAACAGCTTTCAGGAACGAATTAATTCGTGAACCAATGTTCCACTGTATTTTCTGATAATATCTGACTTTCTGTTTAATCCTAGGAAATCATTATCGTGTGACAATTTACAGGTTACATTATAGTATAACTAATACATGTTACTATATTGTGTAATAGAATGTTCTGTAATCCACAATTAGAGATAATATCACACAGGACTATATTACAGTCTAAACCAATGATGGATAGGATGTAATATCGATGCAGTAACATTAGCTGGCATGAAATGAATATTCGATGTGTCTGTTTTTCAATAAATATTGATTTTGCTTTGACCCAGACGACGTTTGAATGCTGCCAATAATATTTATCACAGTATGTGGTCAGTATTATCAACAAAACTAGTTTTTCCGGCATTTTGTTTTAGTTGGTACGAAACTGTCAGCCAGATTAACGAAGACAAAATAACATTATTAATAAATTAAAAAGTAATTGCAGAAACAATTAGATAAAATAAATGTAAATAAAAATGTGGTGATATAATTCATTTTATGCTAAACAAATCTACATTTATATTTATTCCATGTATGTTAAACAAATCCACATTTATATTTATGGATACATGTATGTTAAACAAATCCACATGTATTTTTATGCAATGTGTGTATGTATGTTAAACAAATCTCTATATTTATACAATATATGTATGCTGAACAAATCCACATTTATATGTATGCAATGTATGTATACTATGTATGCCGAACAAATCTATTTATATTTATGCAATGTATGCATGTATGTTAAACAAATCTCTATTAATATTTATGCAATGTATGCATGTATGTTAAACAAATCTCTATTAATATTTATGCAATGTATGCATGTATGTTAAACAAATCTTTATTTATATTTATGCAATATATGCATGCTGAACAAATCCACATTGATATGTATGCCGAATAAATCTATTTATGCAATGTATGCATGCATGTTAAACAAATCTCTATTAATATTTATGCAATATATGTATGCTGAACAAATTCCCATATATTTTTGTGCAATGTATGTATGTTTTCGCTATCTTCAACCTATTTCATTATTACGATAGTAAAGATAATCGCAATAATAAAACACTGTACTCAATTGATTCTTGTATTTACTTTAGCCGTTCTAAATCCCAATTCAAATCATGTTAGTATTTGCCTTATATTCATTTCTCTGGTGTCTATAAAACAGGCGCCAATATACTGTATAATTGGTCTTACTCAAAAGAAACCATGTTTTTGCTCGGCCTCTGCAGTATTCTTACAAACGTTGTCTCTGAATATGAACATCATATCTGCTGTTCAGAATAAATAAGAATATTTATTTGTTCTTAACAATAAGATTAATTTCCAACACGATTTATGTTATGCAGTTATCTTTCGGTATGCATTTTCTGCTATATATATATATATATATATATATAATGTGTGTGTGTGGGTGAGTGTGTGTGTGTGTAAAAGGTAAACATAAATAACAACAATAATATATATATATATATATAGTTCGAAATAACAAAAAACAAACAAACGCAGGATATATATATATATATATATATATATATATATATATATATATAATGTGTGGGTGTGGGTGAGTGTGTGTGTGTGTAAAAGGTAAACATAAATAACAACAATAATATATATATATATATATATAGTTCGAAATAACAAAAAACAAACAAACGCAGGATATATATATATATATATATTGTGGGTAAGTGTTGAAAGCATAGTAGAAATTCCATAGTAATAAAACTCACCACCTGGCCATAAAAAGAATATTTAAACTCTACTTCGGTATTGAGAACTTATTCTTACGTCCGGCAACACACACACACACACACACACACACGCACACGCACGCACGCACGCACGCACGCACATATATATATATATATATATATATATATATATATATATATGGAGAGATATATATATGTATGTATATATACTTTCTTTATTCAAACAGCTGCCTTCTTTTCGAGATTGGCGACTGAATACATCTAGTGTGAAAGGTAACGATAGAAACTGGTTATATTGTTCAATTGTTAGTCTCAGTTTGAAGGCGGGTAATTTGAGTTCACTGTTTGTAGATTATTTCAAAGACTTGTTTGTTTCCTTGTGAATAAGAACTATGGTGCTATAGTAACCATTCCTGACATTTCAACAATAATATATTCCGATTTTCTTTGAACATTTAAAAGTGTCGACAACCATTCGCAGCTACAAGCTCATTAAATCTGAAGAGAAAACCGCAGTGAAGTTAAATATGTAATGATATATATGTAACACTCGTTAAACCTGGAGAGAGAAATCTACAGCGAAGTTAAACATATTATAATATACGCTTAAAACATTAAATCTGAAGAGAAAAGCACGATGAAATTAGATATAAAATATACTAGCAGCGATACTCGGTGTTGCCCGGGTACAGAATATGTAGAATTCTTTATATGTAGTTATGAATACCGCCCTTTTTCTTGCCAGTAAACCATAAAATTAGAAAAAAAAGAAACAAGACTAATTTAAGCATGTTCTAATCAAAGTATAAAAGGAATCTTCGTAGGACATAACTCTGTGACAGGTAACTATTCCAGAAGTTTGATGCCAGTCCTAAGATACACTCTGTTATGTATTGTTTAATACTTGATATCTGATTCACGTAAAAGCTGTGAGGGTTGAAACAGGGACTACTTATAGCAATTAGTATGGCCTATATATAGTATGGCCTATATATATATATATATATAAGTATATATATAAGTATGTGTGCCTGTATGTGTGTGTCTATGTGTGTATGTCAGTTTCTCTATATCTGTCTGTTTCTACCGGTTTAAAAGCAACAACAGCCACAACATCACTAGCAGCCAACGTAAGAACATCAGCAGTAACAACAACAACAACAGCAATAACAACAACAGCAACAATAACAAAAACAGAATTAATAGCCATCAAATTTTCTGGATTAATTTATGAGAAAAAAATTAGGGCTAAATATTCGTGCCAGATCGCAGGGGGTCTTTTAAAGCCCACTTCTAAAATACCATAGAGGACTTTCTGGCTGTGGGTCGTGTGTGTGTATTGTGTGTTAATACGTGTGTGTTGTATTGTATTGTCTGTGTGTTTTATGTGTGTGTGTGTGTGTGTGTGTGTGTATATATATATATATATAGTGCTCTACTGGCATACCGCATATGGAAGCATCCAAGCTACCCTACCACATATATATATGTGTGTGGTGTGAGTGTGTTGTGTGTGTGAGTGTGTTGTGTGTGTGTGTGTGTATATATATATATATGTGTGTCTGTGAGTGTGAGTGTTATATGTGTTGTTCTCAGTTATTTCTCACTTATTCACAACTAGACAATCTTCTCAACATATCTACCACCATCACCACCACCACCTCTAACCATCAGCACCACCACGAACACCACCACCTCTACCACCTCCACCTCTAACCACCACCACCACCACCACTACTACCACCACTACCACCACCACCACTACTACCACCTCTACCACCACCACCTCTAACCACCACCACCACCACTACTACCACCACCACCACCACTACCACCACTTCTACCACCACCACCACCACCAACACCACCTCTAATCATCACCACCACCACCACCTCTACCACGTCTAACCACCACCACCACTACTACCACCATCACCACCACCACCACCACCACCTCTAACCATCACCACCACTTCTACCACCACCACCACCTCTACCACCTCCACCTCTAACCACCCTACCACCACCAATACCACCACCACCACCTCTACCACCTCCACCTCTAACCACCACAACCACCACCACCACCTCTACCACCTCTAACCACCACCACCACTACTACCACCATCACCACCACCACCACCTCTAACCACCACCACCACTACTACCACCATCACCACCACCACCACCTCTAACCATCACCACCACTTCTACCACCACCACCACCTCTACCACCTCCACCTCTAACCACCACAACCACCACCACCACCACCATCACCACCACCTCTAACCACCACCACCACCACCACCACTATTATCTCACGTTAGAATTACTTTCTCTCGCCATCTCCACTCCCCCTCCAACACTTCCACTTGCTATCAATCACACTAGTAACTCCCTGATTCACAAAAATTACCCATTTTTTTTTTTTGTTCACCCTCTTCCTGTTTGTGAAACGCCACTTAAAGACCCCTTCTCCCCCCTTCCTCTCCCCGCCACCCTCTCCCCGCCACCCTCTCCCCGCCACCCTCTCCACGCTACCATTCCTAATACTTTTTCATTCATACCCTTTCGCTACTTTTCTTTGATATATATATATATATATATATATGTATATATATATATATATATATATATATTCTCACACACACATACACATATATATAAATTTATATATATATATATATATATATATATATATATATATATTCACACACATACATATGTATATCTATATATATATATATATCTAAATATATATATTCTCACACATACATATATATATGTGTGTATATGTGTGTGTTTGTGTCTATACTTATGTGAGGGTATATATATATATATATATATATATATATATATATATGTGTATGTATATAAGTGTGTGTGTGTATGAGTGTGTATATATATATATGTGTGTGTGTATATATATATATATGCGTATGTATGTATGTGTGTGTCTGTTTAGTGGTAGTATTTCTTTCATTCAGTAATTTTACTTGTATTACTTTCTTCCCGTTCTCCTTCATGCTCTTACATCCCCACCTCACCCCCTCATTTTACACACACTCACTTCCCCCTCTCTATACCTCTCACTACCACTCTCTCTTCTCCAACACTTCTCTCTCTCTCTCTCTCAACACCTCACTCTCTCTCCAACACTTCTCTCTCTCTCTCTCTCAACCCCTCACTCTCTTCTCCAACACTTCTCTCTCTCTCTCTCTCTCTCAACCCCTCACTCTCTCTCCAACACTTCTCTCTCTCTCTCAACCCCTCACTCTCTCTCCAACACTTCTCTCTCTCTCTCTCAACCCCTCACTCTCTCTCCAACACTTCTCTCTCTCTCTCTCTCAACCCCTCACTCTCTCTCCAACACTTCTCTCTCTCTCTCTCAACCCCTCACTCTCTCTCCAACACTTCTCTCTCTCTCTCTCAACCCCTCACTCTCTTCTCCAACACTTCTCTCTCTCTCTCTCAACCCCTCACTCTCTCTCCAACACTTCTCTCTCTCTCTCTCAACCCCTCACTCTCTTCTCCAACACTTCTCTCTCTCTCTCTCAACCCCTCACTCTCTTCTCCAACACTTCTCTCTCTCTCTCTCTCAACCCCTCACTCTCTCTCCAACACTTCTCTCTCTCTCTCTCTCTCTCAACACCTCACTCTCTTCTCCAACACTTCTCTCTCTCTCTCTCTCTCAACCCCTCACTCTCTCTCCAACACTTCTCTCTCTCTCTCTCTCGCAACCCCTCACTCTCTTCTCCAACACTTCTCTCTCTCTCTCTCAACCCCTCACTCTCTCTCCAACATTTCTCTCTCTCTCTCTCTCTCTCTCAACCCCTCACTCTCTTCTCCATCACTTCTCAATCTTTCACTCACACTCCCTCACTCCTTCCCCATCTGTATCTCACTTTCTCCCTCCCTCCCTCCCTCTCTCTCTATCTCCCTCTCTCTCTATCTCTCCATCTCTCTCTATTCCTCTCCCTCTCTCACTCCCTCTATCTCTCCCTCTCCCCCTTTCTATCTCTTCCTCTCCCTTTCTATCTCTTCCTCTCTCTCTCTATCTCTTCCTCTCTCCCTTTCTATCTCTTCCTCTCTCCCTCTCTATCGCTCCCTCTCCCTCCCTCTCAGTACCTCACCACCACCTCACACTATACCTCCTAACAACCTCTACAGTCTTCTTGTCTGCTTTTTTCGCCTTCTTTTGGATTTGATTTTTTTTTAATTTCTTTACTAATATCACTTACAAAGTTAGCCTCATTCTCTCTCTCTCTCTCTCTCTCTCTCTCTCTCTCTCTCTCTCTCTCTCTCTCTCTCTCTCTCTCTCTCTCTCTCTCTCTCTCTCTCTCTCTCTCTCTCTCTCTCTCTCATGTATGTGTAATATGTATGTATGTATATGGTATGTGTGTATACAAGTATGTATGTATGTATGTATATGGTATGTGTATACAAGTATGTATGTATATGGTATGTGTATACAAGTATGTATGTATATGGTATGTGTGTATGTGTATACAAGTATGTATGTATGTATATGTGTATACATACATGTATGTATGTATATGGTATGTGTATATGGGTATAATGTGTTTCTATCAGGGTGTTTGGGAAATTGCAGCACCCATGAACCCTATATATTTTCACGGTCTCCCTGTCAGTGGCGGGGAAAGGGGACAAGTTATTCTTAAACCTGATGCATAACCCTAATACTTGCAACAAACTGAACTTTGTTAAAGGCTCTCAGGTACAAACAGACTGGTTTTAAACCGGAATGGTTTTAAACCGGCAACCATTTAAGTTTATAACATTCACTGAGAATGTAGGGATCCGAAATGGATACCACAAGGCATTTGCCTAAAACTCACAAAACTCTATTTACCGTTGATACAGATGCATACATACAGACATTATATATATATACATATATATATATATATATAAATTAATAAAAATAATGAATAAAAACAAAGAAACAGTTCCTTATATTAAAAAATTCATCATTTTTTTACGATCGTTTCTAGGATATATATGTGTGTGTTGGTATGTATATCATATAGATCTATGTAGTTTTACAAACTATCAGAGGGAATATACATACCTACACATATATATGCTGTCTTCAGAAATAATCTATCCTTAAGTATATATATATATATATATATATATATATATATATATATATATATATATATATATATATATATGTATATACTTAAGGTAAATATTGATGCAATTCAATTCAAGCACTCAACGTACTTTTTCCACATAGGAGTAACGGAGTATATAACGGAGAAGAAAAAGCGAAGCAGTTTCAGATGTTAAAGTCCTTTAATGATAATTGTTTCTACTTTAGGCACAAGGCCAGCAATTACCCAGTACATTACTGGTACTTTATTTTATCGACCCCGTAAGGATGAAAGGCAAAGTTAACCTCGGCGGGATTTGAACTCAGACCATAAAGGGACGTAACTATGCTAGAACGCATGGCGTCCGACCCTCTACAGATACTACCAATCCAATGATAATTGTTTCTACTTTTGGCACAAGGCCAGCAATTACCCAGTGTATTACTGGTACTTTATTTTATCGACCCCATAAGGATGAAAGGCAAAGTTAACCTCGGCGGGATTTGAACTCAGAATGGCAAGGGCCGTAACTCTATCCAATGATAATGCTGTGATTTACATTTCAATGACGACAGTGGCCACACGGTTCTGGTGTACTAGTGCCGTGTGGCCACTGTCGCCATTGAAATATGTATCACAGTATTATCATTAACGGACTTTAACATCTGAAACGGCTTCGCTTTTTCTTATTACTGGCGCACCGAACCGGCTTCGGTTTTCTTATATGTGTATATATGTATGTATGTGTGTATATATATGTGTATATATGTGTATATATATGTGTATATATGTGTATATATATGTGTATATATGTGTATATATATGTGTATATATGTGTATATATGTATATATATATGTGTGTATCTATATGTTTATATGTGCGTATATATATGTGTGTGTATATATGTGTATATATATATGTGTATATATATGTATATGTATGTATATGTATGTATATATATATATATATATATATATATATATATATATATATACTTACATATATCTTCTCTCTCTCTTTTTCAGTCTCTAACTTTCATACATTTATTTGTGTGTGGATGTGAATATATGTTTGTGTGTGTTTGTTAGTGCACGTGTATCTATGTATGTGTGTATGCGAGTGTGTGTATGCATGTATATCTGTGTCTAAATACAAGCCCTATATTTCTGTACCTAGAAATGGTGTATTTAGTTCGTCCCACCAATATCTTCGATGGCCAACTTCCATCACAGCCCTGTCTCAACTGTAATTGTCAATTTCACAACCGTTTACCTAATTAAGCTACACTTCCATTTCCGGTTGCGCACTCGCAAATTGTGTAACTTCCACTTACTTGTAATAGACGCGAAAAATACATATCATATACACACTAATATTCGCACACACATACATACTTACATACTCTCTCACACACACACACACACACACATTCATACACACACACACACACACACACACACACACACACACATACATAGATAGATAGATAGATAGATAGATAGATAGATAGATAGATAGATAGATAGATAGATAGATATATATATATCCATGCATACATATATATACATACATACAATATATTCAGACATACTCCATATATGTGTGTGTGTGTGTGTGTGTGTGTGTGTGTGTATATGTGTGTGTATATAAGTTAAAACAGAAAACAAAAACAATAACGAAGTGCACTACAAAGTGTTAGTATTAGGTTCACGCTTGAGAGTGATATATGTATATATATATATATACACACACAGTACATAAGCACACACAAAGGCACCACAAGATGGAGTAAATATTACAGAATGAAAACGAATAGGAAACACAGAAGAGGAAGACTAGTAGTTGAGAAGGTCACAGAATGTGTGACGAAAGAGCTTTCACAATAACTATACACTTACTAAACTGGGCCAAGGAATTGCCCAGTTTAACTAATAATAAAACTGAGTGCCTATATGTGTGTATATATATATATATATATATATATATATATATATATATATATATATATATATATATATATGAGAGAGAGAGAGATTGGCTTCTACAGGTCCAGAACTGTTTCATTTGTAAGAAACCATATATATATATATATATATATTTATATAAACGTACATCCAGTTTTATTATTAATAGTATGTTTGTTCATGTACACACACACACACACACACACACACACACACACACACACACATATATATCATTTTATTATGGCTAAATAGTGAGTCTTGTTACTTTGGAGTTTAGACTGTTTATCACAGGGTCATATATATATATATATATATATATATATATATAACGAAGGAAATGTGGTAAGGAACCAAGTGGACCATAAAGCACCAAAGTACTCAATACTTAGGGTAGTAGAGTGGGTAATAGGAACGAGTAGGACCCCGACGGCTGAGCTCAAGCTGTTTCGACGGCTAATTCTGGTCCAGAATCTAGTCCAGAATTAGCCGTCGAAACGGCTTGAGCTCAGCCGTCGGAGTCCTACTCGTTCCTATATATATATATATATATATACAGGCACGTTTCAGTGTGTATATGTGTGTATATATATATATATATATATATATATATAGATGTGTGTATGAACATATATGTGTATATATATGTATTTATTTGTTTTTATGTAATCTGCATGCAATTACACAGACAAGTATTAACGTCATTTGATTCGTTTGTTGTTCAGATAGAAAATATTGAAATATTTGACATCCATTAAATGATGTTTGAATTCTAACGCTTTTTTTCTATCATAAATATTCCCACCGCTACTAATACATCCTTTCCTCGTTAATGTCATGTTTTATCGTTCTCAGTTTCATCTTTCAATAAATACACCACAACATTATTAAAGAGTGGTGCAGGGCAAAATTGCTACAGTGACCGACAATACACTGTGGTTATTTTAGAGTATGTCTGTCAATGCTAAGTTCAAATTTTGTTGTTTGTAGATATTGTACAATACGTTTCTAGGGTCTTTAAGATAATTTGTTAACCCGTTGTCGTTTAGTTAAGTTAAAGTTAATATATCATATCTGATGTAGCGTCGTCACTCGAATACGGTTAGAACGTCAGATAGAATGGTAGAGACGTTAGAACGTAATAGAATGGCAGAGTGGTTAGAACGTCAGATAGAATAGCAGAGTGGCTAGAACGTCAGATAGAATGGTAGAGTGGTTAGAACGTCAGATAGAATGGTAGAGTTGTTAGAACGTCAGATAGAATACTTTGTGGTACTTGTTCTGGCTTTTTGCTCTCTGAGTTCAAATCTGGCCAAGATTAAAATTTGCCTTTCGTGCTTTCAAGATCGATATAAAAAAAAGTACCAGTCATTTACTATGATCGATTCTTCCTCATTTTTCCCATTTATCTGAGTCTCTGATTATTTCATGTTTTCTCTTTGTCACTCTCATTTTCTTCCTCTTTATCAAACTCTCCCTTTCTGTTAATTTCTCCCTTCCCTTTTCCTTCCTCTCCCCCTCCCTCTCTCTCTCCCATTTCTCAGTCCTCTTTTCTTACCCTTCTTACAATTCTCGTTCTTTCTCACAAACAAAAGATTAACGATTACTTCCGAAGCCTATTAATTTCTTACCTTATAAATTTCTCTCATATATTAAATGTGCTTAAGTGATTTCTTCGTAATTTCTTTTAAACATATTTTTTTTACAAGACAAACATTTAAATGAAATCCAATTTAAGTTATTGACATCTTAACTTAAATTATTTTTATTTTACTTCTTACAAAGCTCGTTAGATAACAACTTTCTTTTAATCTTGTATAATTATATAAACATTCTCTTAATTACATCAAAAATTCTTTAATGTCCTTTGAAACCTTTACAGGTTGAAACAATCACTTAAATATGGCGGTTATTTTTCACAGTTTATTTTTCAGTTTCTCCTACTAATAATTTGGTTTGATATTATTACATTATTCTACCAACCAATTCCCACAGCTGCGTTCTTTTCCCTCTTCTATTTCTACAATACTTGTATGTCAATGTATACACGATATAATTAACGTTTAATTTCTTGACAACGAAACAGATAAAAAAATGTTCAACATTTATTAAAGTAAATACTAGAAATTTTCTGTTATAACAATACGTCTTTCTATTTTAATTGTAGCATTCTCTCCTCCTTGTCCGCAAGGTAATACACACCTATTAATAAATTTAAACCACATTTCTTGAAAAAACAGAATCCCGAACGCCATCCTCCCGAATGTTTAACTATTCAAAGTTTAGAATTCGGAAAAGTTGAAATGCTAGAAACCACAATTCTGAAAATATTTATATTAAGGGAAAAATAATATCAAATATTAAAACAAAAAACACATTCTTAAAAGACAAAGAAATATAGAAATTACGTCATACAACGGCTGGACCCTGATAATGTCCGTCACCCCTCTACCAGTAATTGAAGCAGGTCGGATATTGTTTGGCTGAGAGGGCTGGTGTATAGTTTTTG
This sequence comes from Eledone cirrhosa, assembly GCA_964016885.1. NCBI lineage: Eukaryota > Metazoa > Mollusca > Cephalopoda > Octopoda > Eledonidae > Eledone > Eledone cirrhosa. The sequence continues at coordinate 4,013,791 of OZ024755.1, forward strand.
AAGAACGTGTTTGAGTGTATTTCATGGCTGGTGCGGTACAGGTTTTGGCGTAGGGATGATTGTGGGATTGTAGTTTGCGTTTGCTTGGTTTGGTGTTGCCATGGTTTGGCATGGGTTTCGTTTAGATTTGTTTACATTCTCGTTGAGGCAAATAAGGTTTCAGTTTTTATATATTTACAGTTTCAAATAGGAATTTATTTGAGAAACTTATTAAAGCACACATACGACAAAAATATTTAAAGTGGACTGCAAGGAACGTAGGAGTTAGGCCTATAACGTAGGAGATAGGCCTATAACGTAGGAGATAGGCCTATAACGTAGGAGTTAGGCCTATAACGTAGGAGATAGGCCTATAACGTAGGAGCTAGGCCTATAACGTAGGAGCTAGGCCTATAACGTACGTGCTATGCCTATAACGTAGGAGATAGGCCTATAACGTAGGAGATAGGCCTATAACGTAGGGGCTAAGCCTATAACGTAGGGGCTAAGCCTATAACGTAGGGGCTAAGCCTATAACGTATGAGCGAGGTCTATAACGTATGGATAGGCCTATAACCAATATAGATAAGTCGCCAGCGGCAGGCTGAGGCTTCATACTACAGTGAATAGAAAACGGATATATATATATATATATATATATATATATACGGAGGGAGAGAGACAGATATGTTTCTTTATTTGCCATAGATAGATGTGTGTCGGTGTAGTGTGTGTGTGTGTCTGTGTGTTTATCTAACCATATCATTCACTATTTATCTTTCTATTTATATGTCTACCTGTCTATTTTCTGACCTTCATTTTATATTTTCACATCAATTCCGTATTTATCTTTATCTTTCATGCTATCTCTCTCTCTCTCTATCTCCATCTCTCTCTCTCTATCTCCATCTCTATCGCTCTATCTCTATCTCTCTCCATCTCTCTCCATCTCTCTCTCTCTCTATCTATCTATCTCTCTCTATCTATCTCTATCTCTCTCTATCTCTCTCTATATCTATCTATATCTCTCTCTCTCTATCTATCTATCTCTATCTCTATCTCTCTATCTCTATCTCCCTCTCTCTCTCTCTCTCTTCACCCCTCTCTCTCACTCTCTCTCACTCTTTCTCTTATCTCTTCTCTTTCTCTCCCTCTTTCAATTTCTACTCTTCTATTTCTCTCTCTATAATTTCATTATTTTCCAATTACCTTTTATTTTTATCAGTTTTATAGTTGAATTTACATTTTTATTTTTATATCCCCCATATTCTCTTATTCAAATCTCCCTAAGTCCCTCTCTCCATTCCGTTTCACGCAATTTTTCTTCCCATTCCACCTACCACTTATATTCACTTTAAATTACGTTTGCTAACATTTGTCACGTAAACCCCCTCAAAATCCTCTCCGTCGTCGTCTTTGTCGCCATCCTAATTATTACAACCCACATCCTACGTCTCTAGTAATTTTAAGCAGAACACTAATCTCTCTCACCTCATCCAATATTACAGTCGAGTATTTCTATTCTCACTGCGATGATAGGAATTTAGTAGTAGCTTTTATAATATGTCACTACGTTTCTCTCAATTAATTTATATCTCTCTAACCGCCATTTTACTCTTCAATGTTTCCTTTTATAGATCTTCCTATAGATATTTTTCTATTCCACTTAAATTTTCTAAATCGAAAGTCTGTTTCAAACCCCGAGACCCACCAGGCCTGTTCTTATTCCGGTTTCCATGGCGTGAAGCGACTGGGAGTTTACAAGACTTCCCATCCCTTTCCAGATGCACTACGAATGTCACAGATTCTACTGACAGAAATAGAGGTCCCATGAAAAGTAAAAGTTGTAAAGTATTCCGAATATATATATATATATATGCTGATGTGAAGGCGTGGGGCTGATTGGTTAGAGAACTGGATTCACAATCGTGAGGTTGTCGGTTCGATTCCTGGACCAGGCGATGTGTTATGTATTGAACAAGACACTTTATTTCCCGTTGCTCTTTCTACCTGGAGTTGCGACCGATAGATAGTATTAGAAAGACCAACGGAAACATTGTTTCCTCGGTCCGATTTGACGAAAGTCGATCGACAAAATATATATATATATATATATATACTCATAGCTGGAAATCTTTTATTTTCTAAAACTTTTTTTTTTCATTTTCCCAACGAAGAAAAAAAAAAGCTTTTAATTTATCTATTCCCTAAAGCATGAAACGTCGACAGATAACTTTGGTTTTTATTATCCTTTTTTAAACCTTTTTATATGTAAGGAATCCTTATCTTTCCTTAAACCTTTCCTGATAAAGAACCATAGATGCGAAAATATGATCCAATGTCGGCTATACACTTTCAAAGAATGACGTATCTAATTATGTCTCTACTTATCAAATAGGAACTTATGTGCTGAATATATAGTATAAAATATAACTAAATCTATAACTCGAGAGGTGGATGAAGGGAAGGATTTGCTTTTAATAACTTATTAATTACCATTCTATCGAATGTGTTTGGAAACCTCCACATTTTAGACGTTTGTGTCATTTTGTGAGTCACGTGATTCTCTTTTGCCAGCCTTACCATACTTCGTAGCATATATCGTTTTCCAAAACAGGAAACATATTAGCCCTCGAACACAGTATAATTTATCTTATTTCTGTACAAGCAAAGTATTTCGAAGATATAGATATGCATTGCTGGAAGTGTTTCATTTTCTAGAGCAGTTAACTGTGTCGCCTGACAGCAAACACTTTTGGCAGTTTATAAATTTACTTCATTAAACTAGATGACAACTTTCATTTGCCATATTTCCTTCGTATTCGGGAAAAGAAACCAAAAGCTTTTATACTTATAATGCTTGATTTGTGGTTTAAGGAAATTCTAGGGAGAATTACTGTAGGTTATCAACTATAGTTTGACACCGGCAAAACTAAAGAGTGAGATCTTCTGGGACTTGCGAGTGCTGATAACTACTATTATATGTAGGATAAGCTCAAACATGTTGGTGCGGGGGTAGATAAATGATTATGAGTGACGAGTGGCCTAGAGGCAAGATTGTTGGAATTTCACCCATAATGTCGTGAGTTCGTGTCCTGGACTGGGTTATCTGTTGTGTTCTTGAGGAAGAACACTTCATTTCACGAAGCTCTAGTATACTCAGCTGAAAATGAGTACCAGCAATAGCTGGGGGTTTAGCTATGCGATGGACTGCTGTCCTGTCCAGGTGTGGAATCGTGTAATCTCAGTCTCCACGCCAGATATTTAATGGTGTTGTATGGAATGTATCTGTAGAAAAACACACACGCACACGCACACACATTGCATAGATACGCACGCGCATGCTCATATAAATGCGTAACTACACAAACAAAACCAGGAAACAGAAAGATATATAAGCCGTGTGTGTGCACAAGAATCGTTCTATTTACACAGTTGGTTGTACAAAGCTGAATATATAAATATGAGACAAGAGCCCCAATCGTTCACTCTGCTTGTTCTAGCAAGACACAAACCGCTGATGTAATAGATTCAATTTGTTGAAATACATTAAAGGAAAAAGGGAACGTTAAAACAAAATAGGGGAGAGAAAGGAAACTTTTAGAATGTTTGCATTTGGTAATGTAATATCGTGTTCTGAGAGATAGAATATCACAAGTGTCTAGTGGGAAAAGAAGGATATTATTCGGTGGATTGGTGCCAGTAATCAGTAGAGGGTCGGACATCATGCTTCGCAGAATATTGTTACGGCACTTTGTGTTCTGAGTTCAAATCCCGCCGAGGTTAACTTTGCCTTTCATCCTTACACGGTCGATAAAATAAAGTACCAGTAATACACTGGGGTCGATTTAATCGACTTTCCCCTTTCCACAAGAATTGCTGGCCTTTTGCCCAAATTAGAAACCATTATTACAAGTCCAGCATAGTTACGTCCCTTTACGATCTGAGTTCAAATCCCGCCGAGGTTGACTTTGCCTTTCATCCTTACGGGGTCGATAAAATAAAGTACCAGTAATGCACTGGGTAATTGCTGGCCTTGTGCCTAAAGTAGAAACAATTATTACAAGTACGGTGGATTGGCAGTATCGGTAGAGGCTAGGACGCCATGCTTTGACGAATAGAGTTAGGGCCCTTGCCATTCCGAGTTCAAATCCCGCCGAGGTTAACTTTTCCTTTCATCCTTACGGGGTCGATAAAATAAGTACCAGTAATACACTGAGATTATACACTGGCCTTGACCCCAAAGTAGAAACAATAATTACTATTATTGACAGCTGCCTTGCTTTAATATGTTTTCATATCAACATTCGAGGTTCCGGATTTGACTAAGTTTATTCTGCATGGGATAATAATTGTTTCTACTTTTGGCACAAGGCCAGCAATTATCCCAGTGTATTACTGGTACTTTATTTCATCGACCCCATAAGGATGAAAGGGGAAAGTTAACCCCGGCAGGATTTGAACTCAGACTATAAAGGGCCGTAACTCTTTGCTGCAAAACATGGCGTCCGACCCTCTACCGATACTGCCAATCCACAATATTTGGAATTTATTAATTTTAATCTTGGAACATTCTTGAAAGTTACCTTTACATGGTTAAGTCGAAAAAATAAACCTAATATTTTATAGCAACTGACTCTGAACCAGTTCTTCACAAGAATAACACTGAACATCGTTTCGTCTACGAATCAAGCCTGTTCTTTGTTTATGTTTACCGTAATCCTTTAATTAATTACCTAATCTTTACAATTTACACCTGATGACGTCGCCAGTCTTATGTCATCATCTGATGAAGTAACCAGGCCATAGAGATACGTATTGCGATTATGCAACATAGAAAAAATATTTGGAATCTGGTCTTCTGGTGTCTTTATACAGATACACAAAAAATACACACGCACACATGTACACATATATACATTCGTACACACATATTCACATGTACACATCCAAACTTATATTGTTATATACTTATATTTAAGTCTCTCTCTCTCTCTCTCTCTCTCTCTCCCTCCCCCCCCCCCTCTCTATGTCAATGGTTGTCTCTATGAGTGACAGTCTCTTCGTATACATTCCTTTCCTGCTGTATTATTTTCGCATCGTCGTGTCTAATAATTCTGACCTTCAGTTCCATTCCAATCTCTTTAATTATGATACTTTTATTTCTCTCTCCTTTTTACACAGATACAGATAGAGAGACAGATAGACAGATATATAGATAGATTGACAGATTGACAGTCAGATAGACAGACAGATAGATAGATAGATAGATAGATAGATAGATAGGCAGACAGATAAACAGATAGATATTTTTTTAGATAAAGATACGTTTTTATTTTTTTGTATATAGATAAAAGGAAATAAGTTTTTTTAGAAAGTTTTGTGATTGTTTTTCATCGATATCTTCCCTCTCCTACCACTTGCTATTATTTTTACAATAGACGTCAGCAGATTTCTCAGGTAATGTCCATTCTCTGATGATTTACAATTTTACCATTCCAAGTACCTAACCACGAAGACTGATTGAGTATTCTTTGGAACATTCCAATATATACTTTCTGCTTTTACTTATCATCACCATTACCATTACCACTATCACCACCACCACCGCAATCGCAATCGAATTTTGTTATATATATATATATATATATATATATATATATATATATATATATATATATATATATTATTAAAAGGAATTCCAACTTTGACTGATTTACTCGTTTTATTTCAATCCTTTAAAATGTATAATGGTATTAAAATGAAATATTATGGTAGAATATTAAATGTTAAGTGTTAATTGAACAAGTACTTTCATGCTTTCGCAATCTTCAGGTTCATATTCTGTGGTGACAGTCAAGTTTGCAATTTTCAGCTGTTGAAAATTGCAAACTTGACTATCAGAATATGAAATAATCAATCAAAGTATGAGTAAATCAATCAAAGTTGGAATTCCTTTTATTAATATAATCTTCTATACACAATCATACACACCCGTATATTTATATATATATATATATATATATATATGTGTGTGTGTGTGTGTGTATGTAAAAGGTAAAGGTAAACGGAAATAACAACACAATAGGTACAGTATATGGGAGGGATATATTAGGTTAACGCTTTCGGACGCTAGTCCTTCATCACAAGAAAGATGAGAAATAAGATAGATTGAGGGGACGGGCGGGTTGGAATTGGGGAGAAAATATATATATATGTATATTGTATAGTATATTTTATATCCATTTGTATATGTGTGGAAGAGAGAAAGAAAGATAAATGCTAGAAGGCTGAGATCTTTTTTTATGTTTTACTGTAATAAGGGGTCGCTCTCCATCCCCGTTTGTATTACTGGTATTGCTAAAATTAAGAATCAACAAACAAACAAACAAAAGCAAAAACTGACGAAATGAGTAAAAACAAAACAAGATCTATAGTTGGAAATATCTTTTACGTAACCATGTACAGTGTGTTTGCTTTTTACGCGAAGATGCGTTCGTGAACACGACACGTCAAGCACATTCGCGTAATTCACGTATTATATTTCTGATAAATAAAAGAAATTAAAAACCACACACGTTATATCGCCTTATTCGGGCAAAATGAATATTTGATATTTTTTCAAAGTGTGTTAAAACGAATTCGTGTACTCTAAATTCGCGTAAAAAGCGAACAGACAGTAGTATATTTATACGTAACCATGGAAATCTTTATACGTAACCATAGAAATAAAAATCTTTTTTTTTTTTTCGTCTTTTTAAAAAAATTCGTTTTAAATTTCAAAGTAATTATTTTATGATGTTTGTCTCGGATCAGTGAAGAGTGATTAGGCTGTTTAAAATGTTTCTTCTCAATCTCTACATTAAAACTAATGTAAAAGTAGTTCCCAGACGCTTTAATAATAATGAGGAGGAGGGGGAGAGGGGGTAGTTTTATAAATTAGAGTCTTTAGTTCACTCTTAATTGTTTTTCTATCTAATTACATTATCAGAGAAATCTGTAAAATTCGCCTTCCACCAAGGTAACAAAGCATTTCATAATAATTTTATGGGGTATTTAGTTTGTTTTATGTTGGTGTTAATGGATACTAATTCTCACAGTCAGGGCCGGGTTTAATGGGGAGGAGGGGCAAGGGGGCAATTTCCCCGGGTCCCATGCAGTGGGGGGGGGGGCTCCACCAGTGACGACCGTATCAATTTATTTGTGCCCACAGAGTTAAAATGAATGTATGCAAGATTTTAGAGCTCTAGCATCATTCCTTTATAGTCAGCCTATGGAAATTTCTGCTGACCTTTGTATTATTATCTCTATATTAGGGACGGTGGATTAGCAGTAATCGATAGAGCGTCAGACACTTTGTGGCATATATATTTACGGTCCTTTATATTCTGATTTCAAATCCTGCCGAGGTTAGCTTTGCCATTCATAGATAAAATAAGGTACCAGTAATACACTGAGGTCGATTTAGTCGACTTTTCCCTTCCATCTCTCAAAATTATTGACATTGTGCCTAAATCAGAAATCAGTGTTATTTAACACCAGATCACCTCTGAAAGAATAAACCTATGACCAAAAGCTTCCCAGCCGTGACCATTCCATCGTTCTTCAGATATTGGTTAACTTAGTCTGCAAAATTCAAGGTCCTTGTTTTCTTCATATCTTTCTCCTTTCTCTCTTTTTCTTATGTCTCATTAATTGCTTGCTTTCATAAACAATCTCTGAAATATAAATCATGATTTGTTTCAAAAGGGGAGAAAAAAATCTGTCCTTTTCCGATGCTAATAGATAAATCACGGGAGAAAATATAATCACTGCGATATTAAGAATCTAAGAGAATCTAAAGTAATATTTATAACGTTATATATATATATATATATATATATATATGAAAGCTAAAATAATATTTATGACATAATATATATATATATATATGAAAGCTAACGAATATGAAACAACAAAAATGGAATTTTATTGGAAATTTCCCTTATTTTGGATTTAATCAAAATTTCTAAACTTCACATGCCCGAACAAACATTTAAAAAATGTATTTCATTTGCCTGATATATATATATATATATATATATATATATATATATATATATATATATATATATATATATATATATCAGAAATTTCATAAGTGTGTGCTTGATATATATATATATATATATATCAGAAATTTCATAAGTGTGTGCTTGATATATATATATATATATATATATATCAGAAATTTCATAAGTGTGTGTTTGATATATATATATATATATATATATATATATCGTTTCTTCTTTTCTGATTCCATAGAGAAACAACGATAATAATGTTTTAGTTTGGGGAAAGTTTTTTATCATTTAGTTTTTTTTAGGTTTTCCTTACGTGAAAACAAGTTGTTTATGTTTTAAGCCTCTAATAATGATGGTAGATATTTCAGTAATCTTCAAATAACGGGACGCTGCTGACTATAATAGCCTCGTTTATCCGGAAATAATATAATAAATTGGAAGATATATTCTGCAATATTCTCTAGTGCTATTTCGAAATAAATCTTTCTATCTTAATATCAGAGTTTTTTATTATTAGGCCAATAAAGAAATTATTATTATTATTATTACTATTATCCTGTGGATTGGCAGTATCGGTAGAGGGTCGGACACCATGCTTTGCAGCATAGAGTTATGCTCCCTTACGGTCTGATTTCAAATCCCGCCGAGGTTAACTTTGCCTTTCATCCTTCTGGGGTCAATAAAATAAAGTACCAGTAATGCACTGGGATAATTGCTGGCCTTGTGCCAAACGTAGAAACAATTATTATTATTATTATTATGGCGGTGGATTGGCAGTATCGGTAGAGCGTCGGACGCCATGCTTTGTGGCATAGAGTTATAACCCATTACGTTCTGAGTTCAAATCCCGCCAGGGTTAGCTTTGCCATATACAAATAGATGTGTGTTTTGGTAGTTTGGAGAGAAAAATATGATTATTGAGAGGCGGGGCAGTTCCACCGCCCCTGATATATATATATATATATATATATATATATATATATATAACGTAACGATATATTATCACTACATTATTGATAACCTGAAATTTTATATATATATATATATATATATATATATATATATATTCCTGATGATTTCTAAAGAATGAGACAGTTCTAGTCCTGTAGAATCTCATCTATATATATATATAGGAACGAGTCCTATTACCCACTCTATTACCCTAAGTTTTGAGTACTTTGGTGCGTTATGGTCCACCTGGTTCCTTACCACATTTCTTCCGTTATATATATATATATATATATATATATATATATATATATGGAGAGAGAGAGAAGTAGTATCACAACAGTTATTTCACCTTGCGAATCTTCAGCTCGGTGAAACAATTGTTCTCGGTATGGTGAACTAACTGTTGTGTAACCACTTCTACCAAACTCGTCCCACGGACTGAGTGCTCTACCACTACGGATATAACCCTCCTCCAGTGTTCTACTATTATATATATATATATATATATATATATATATATATATATATATATATATATATATATTGTTATGGATCCAATATACATAGTCTGATTGTGTACAATGTTTAGAGCAAGCTGTTTGTAATACACATATGTAAAGAAAGACAAAACCGTACGTTCTTGGCAAGGAACTGTCTCTATGTAACTGACTACAAATATCTTAGGTTCTTGGCACTCTAATTACCAGTCTTGAGTTGAAAGCGCTTTCAGTCATATAAATGTTTTTCAACTCATACAGTGTCATCAAATGTACATACTGGTGTGAAAGAAATATTATGAAATTGCTAAAACATAACACACCAGGAATAGTTTTGTTTTAATCACTGTACTGAAATATAAATATGCTTAAAATCTATTGTAGTCTTACAATAGTGGAGGTGCGTTGCCTAGTGCAAAAGGTGTTGGACTTACGATTATAATGTCGTGGATTCGATTTCTAGACTGGGTTGTGTGTTGCTTTCTTGAGCAAGTTATTTCATTTCACGTTGCTACGGTGGTAAGGATGTTGAACTTACAACCGTAATGTTGTAGTTTCGATTCCTGGACTGGGTTGTATGTTGTGTTCTTGAGCAAAACACTTAATTTCACGTTGCTCCAGTATACTCAACTAAAAATGAGTACCAGCAATAGCTGGGGGTTTAACCCTGTGATAGACTGGTGTCCTGTCCAGAGAGCAACCTTTCATCGTTTTGAGTTGGATAAAACATTATGAGTCTAGTACTGGGGTCGAATCTAGCTCCATTTCTCTTTCTCTCAATCTCACTTTCTAGCATCCTTTGGAAGGAATCAGACCTGGAAAGGAGAGGAGAATGCCAGGTTTAACAAAAGAAAAGCCCTAGAAACGCTGCATGTCAATACGGCGCCTCTACAAGTCCCTAGCCAGCTATGGACCCATACATACATGTTTGATCAGGTCTGACATGAGAAAAGCAAACAACAGATTAAAGCTGTCTCATGTTGCTGTTTATCGTATTAAATATCACATTAATTATTGATTTCTAGCATTGGCAGAAGACCAGAAATCTACAATAAAACCTGGTGATTGACTAGTTCATATATCATGGAACATATAACGAGGAAAAGAAAAGTTAAACTCAACGTGTTTCACTCTAACAATTATGCCACATTAAATATAAATATTTTTGTTTTATCTTTATATTAATATTGATATTAACGTATTAAATTATTTAATTGAAATAAACCGGAAAGGTTACATTGACCTCATTGTATATTGTTCAGGAATACTGTGTGTGTGTGTGTGTGTGTGTGTGTGTGTGTGTGTGTGTGTGTGTGTGTGTGTGTGTGTGTGTGTGTGTGAGAGAGAGAGAGTCGGGGCCCGATGGCTGAGCTCCTGTCGTTTCGACAGCTAATCCCAGACTCATATATATGTATATGTATGTATGTATATTTACACACTCACACACACACATACACACACACATATATATATGTGTGTATATATATATACATGTGTATGTATGTGTGTGTGTGTGTGTCATAATGAAAGGCCAACTACATTTGTATGTTTCCATCAAAAGTAGACAAACAAAATATAAAAAGTGAAACAAGTTTGTCCGGATGTGGGGTGTTAAGTTGAAACACATAATAAGAGGAAAGGGAAATATAACATTTTATTGTTTTGTTCCTATCACTATGTTATTGAAGCTGTCTCTTTGCCTATTGTTTCCTACTGGCCCCGACCCTGGAGGGTTCGTGGCCCAGAATAACATGCACGAGCAAGGGAGAAAGTAGAGCTGAGAAAGGAAGAAGTGTGTTTGGAAGGGAGAGGTGTATTTAGAAGGGAGAGGTGTGTTTAGAAGGGAGAGATGTGTCTAGAAGAGAGGGGTGTATTTAGAAGAAGGGGATGTATTTAGAAGAGAGGGGTGTATTTAGAAGAGAGGGGTGGGAGCATAGATAGACATAACAAGGATTGGATATTTTTCGGTTCGGTTGTAATGTCACTCAATAGATTGATGAAATATTACTAACAGGAAGGAAGTAGATGTGTGTGGGGGGGTGAAGAGTGGTGTGAAAGGGAGAGGGAAAAGCTACAATAAAATAAGATCACTAAAATATATACAAAGTGGTATCATAGATAATTATGGTAATGAAGGTTAAGAGAAAGGGGGGGAAGGGTGACATGGAAATCAATGGAAGAGGAAGTAACCGTTTTTAGGTAATGATAAGGACAAGGTCTGAAGAATATTTCTTACGTCTGTTATTACTGTTGTTGTTACATGATACTTTTTGGGATCATAATATGGTATGTGTGAAGGCATATATATATATATATATATATATATATATATAAGTAGTAACACAACAGTTAGTTCACCATACCGAGAACAATTGTTTCACCTTATGCGGATCTTCAATATATATATCTGGAAAAAAAGGAAAAGAATGACTTCACTTGTAGTTCTAAACAAATTGATTTAATTTTATAATACCAACTCATAATATTATAATATTATAAAATTAAATCAATTTGTTTAGAACTACAAGGGAAGTCATTCTTTTCCTTTTTTCAAATATACCTAATTGTACCAAGGATCTCACACATTTTCCAATATATATATATATATATATGGATGGATTCAGTTTGAAACTGGTTAGACCATTGCTCAAGAGCTCAACCGTCGGGCTCCGACTCTTTATAATATATATATATATATATATACAATAAGTTGACGGAATTAGCGTTTTGTGTATGATATATTATTATTTTTTTTTTTTAAAGTGGATGATGGAGCGCGACTACCTGAAATGGAAAAAAAAAACGTTTTGTATATAGAACTATACACGTGTGTTTGTGTGTGTGTTTGTGTGTGTGTGTGTTGTTATACGTCCGTACGAAACTAAGAGGATATGTGTGCGTGTGTATATATATATATATATATATATATATATATATATATATATATATATATATATATAGGCTGACCAAGAAGCTCTCATGGAATGACCAAATAAACTATATTTTTCAATAGAATCCCTGGAAAGAAACAATGCAGTTATTATTAATAAGAATAGTTAAAATGATATGTATGTTAGATTTCAAAGCTCTTGCATCATTCCTTCATTGTCAACCTATGTACGTTTCAACCAACCCTCGTAAAATAAATTACTGAAATGTGGGATGCAAGCAGAGCTAATTCATTTAACGACTCAGTGAGCTTTAATGAATTGGATAAAAGCAAATAATATTCCGTGTGGAAAAGGAGTTAAGATTGTAATTACAACGAGGCAACCGACATAACTCTGTCATTTATGTGCAAGACATTGCCACTGCTAAAGAGTGATAATAATCACGTACACAGCTCATTGGTGACACTAAAATATCTCTTAGGAAATGAAAACATTCATTATATCTACAACGCATTCTCACACGAGATTGTTATATATAGGTTGTATCAAAAATAATTGTTTCTACGTTAGGCACAAGGCCAGCAATTACCCAGTGCATTACTGGTACTTTATTTTATCGACTCCGTAAGGATGAAAGGCAAAGTTAACCTCGGCGGGATTTGAACTCAGACTGTAAAGGGACGTAACTATGCTAGAAAGCATGGCGTCCGACCCTCTACTGATACTGCCAATTCACCGTCCTTGTATCAAAAATAATCATCCGATTTTATTAACAATGTTTACAAATGTTCAATATATAAACAACTTTATATGAATTTATAAAAGTCATAAGAAAACAAGAATACAACTCATATTCAGACATGTGTTGTACAAGTTACCGCATGATAATATGATCATTTATAAAAAAAAATATATATATATATATACCGTATTTCCCGGCGCCGAGGACGCACCCTAATTTTGACAACCAAAAATTTGAAAAAAAATAATAAATAAGCAACCTTCGGCCTCCAGGATACATGGTAGATTTTTTTAGACTTATTTTAGGAGAAAAAAAGTAGCGTCTTCCACGTCGGGAAATACGGTAGCCTTTTTTATACACTCTGTACAACATCGGTGTCGACTTGCCTTACTATGTTGTCATTTCCTTTATGTATGCGGATGTGTGGGACAGTAGATTAACAATAATCGGTAGAGCGTCGAACAACATGCTTCGTGGCATGGAGTTATGGCCCTTTTGCGTTCTGAGTTCAAATCCCGCCGAGGTTAACTTTGCCTTTCATCCTTACGGGGTCGATAAAATAAAGTGCCAGTAACACAGTGGGGTCAATGTGTTTATCGACTTTCCCCTCCCCCTTCAAATTGCTAGCCTTGTGCCTAAAACAGACACCATTATTATCATTATTATTATTATAAAGGTGGATTGGCAGAATCGGTAGAAGGTCGGACGCCATGCTTTTCAGCAAAAAGTTACGGCCCTTTACGGTCTGAGTTCAAATTCAGCCGAGGTTAACTTTGCCTTTCATTCTTACGGGGTCGATAAAATAAAGTACCAGTAATACACTGGGGTAATTGCTGGCCTTGTGCCAAAAGTAGAAACAATTATTATAAATAATTTCTTAGCACAGCAACATGCTACCTCAGGTTTCAAAGCTTACACTAGCGTCGGTCATAGTGACACGCTATATCTGATAGTGTTGCTTATCTTTCAAGCAATACCAATATATATATATATATATATATATTGAAGCTATTACATCCTATATATATATATAACAATAAATCTATCAATATTCCATATATCAGTTTACAACAACAACAACTGCAAGAACTACTATAACATCAACAACAACTGAAACATGCCTGCTCATAAGAAATGTTAGATTATATTTTACACGCTAAGCCTAGCTAAAAGTAAGAGATAACTCGAAACATTTGATTTAAACCACTTTGAAAATATCATTTAGAGATCTTAGGCTTTTTAGTAAATGACAGTCTTTGAAGCTAGAATATATTTTAGCAATTTTAAATGGTTGATAAATATGGTAAACCCTATTTCAATTTAATATCAATAATCATCTTGAGAGTTGATGTTCGTTTACCATCCTCCCACTAGATAGAGAGCAAACACAATGGAATAGAGTGATTATATTTATTCTGGCTTGTATTCCTAGGAATATGGCTTAGTGGTTACAGCGTCGGGCTTGCAATTGTGAGGTTGTGGGTTCGATTTCTGGGCTGGGCGATGTATTGTGTCCCTGGGCAAGACACTTTAGTTTCATGTTGCTCTAGTTTACTAAGCTGTAGAAATGAGTTACTAAGTCACTGGTGCCAAAGTCATGGTAAAAACAGATGCCCCTAATGTGTCACGCCGGATGATCGAACCTGGAACTGCATAATTGTGAAGAGAACTTTTTAAACATGCAGCCATTTCTGCATCCACGAGAAATTGGATATAGTAGATATGAATTAGATATGAATACATATGAAGAGAGAATTGATTATATATGATAAATAACTGGAAGTGCGTGCTGTACATAATACACAGACACACATATGTATGTATGAACATTTTTGTTTTTTATGCTACTGATAGAATCTATAATTTTTATATATATATATATATATATATATATATATATATATATATATGAGAATTATCGTTTTATTTATGCTATACATAGAACCTAGATGTTTTATAAATCAAACCTACCTTTCTAATAGAAGATAGAAAATAAAGATTTTCTATATTTTTATTCATATTAAGCTTCATAAGCAAAAGTTGGTTCTATTTTATAAGGAACATAAAGTTAAATTCCTATCGAGTAAACTAACTGCAATATGATTTCGAATTTCAATATTATTTTTGCTTAATAGAATTTTTAAATGGTTTCTTAATTTTATGGGGTTTTTTTTTATCAACTTAAAATTCAAATTCAAAATAGAAATGCTGAGAAAAGCAAATTTAAACAAACTTAGAACTAAATTTCCAGCTCTCGAGAAACACTTGATAAAATTGCTAGTTTAAAAATAGAGGAATTGGTAAAGAATAGCTTAGCAGGGAGTTGCCTTATACTTCAACAGATATGGTCTTATTTGGAAGTTATTCGGAAGTTATTCTTACATTTCCTACAACAAATAATTACCTTTCCTTTTCTATTCAACACAGCTTCTATATCGATTTCCTATTGATAATAACTTTCAAAATTCTTTGGACATTGTTATTGCTGAGAATGCGGAAATTGGTTGATCAAATGAAGTGTTCACCTACTCAAAATTCTATGAGTTCAATTCTAAGATACTGCGGCTTCACGCATACTGGCCTCGAGATAATAATTAATTTGGTAATGAACTTATAAGACTTTGCGACAAAACTGAAAAATAGAATGGTCATAATTATTCGGCCATTCAAGCCGCTATCGGCAAAACAACGTAATTCAGAACCAAACCATATATATCATCGATAGTGGTTTGGTGTCTCTTTTAGTTATTCCGACGATACGAAAGCGATGTTTATTTTGAAATGTTGGCTAGTCTTCCGCGCTTGGCTCCACACAGGTACCAACGATGAAGAAATTGGTAACTACACGAAATATTTAACGATAGTGGTTAGTCGTGGTCATCTTGTTTATTTTGTTTATAAAGACACATTTAAGGATTTAAAACAATTCTGTTGTTAATTATTAGAAAAAACGAGATTGTCATGGGTGGGATACCTTTGATTACAAGAGTGTTCGATCTTGGCTGGAATGGAGATATCTTGGGAGAGATACCTTTAATTACAAATGTGTTCGATCGTAGCTTCAATGGTGCTAAAGAGCAACAACAATACGAAGAAGAAGAAGAAGAAGCCAGCTATAGCAAAATATAAATAACTGTACTATACTGTAATGCATCATATTTTGTCATTACAGTATTTTGTTGCTGAGTCGGTGTTTTTCACGATATAACTACACAAGATTAAGCAGTACATTACTTGACAACATGCAACTAAACAATGTGATCATTATTATCCAATTTGAAAACTTGTTTCTGCTTTATTTTAGAAAATGGAAAGAGTGTAAGAATTGTTAATTCCTGATATTTATCATCTCGCATGAAAATATAATATTAGGAATTTACGTTGTTTGTTTGTTGGTTTGTTTGTTTGTTTGTTTATCATTATAAATACATGGCATTTGTATATATACATGGTATATACATTATATATACATACATACGTAAGAGCAAGCAGACACACACGCGTATCTATTCACATTTACGTACGCTCATACATCCATTCACACATATACACACACAAATATGTATGTATATATATATATATATATATATTTATATATATATATGTGTGTGTGTGCGTGTTTATATATATATATTATAAAGCGTCGGACCCGACAGATGAGCTCTTGCCGTTTCTTCATCTAGTTCCAGCCGTCGATTTAAACTGGTTTTATCGTTATATATATATAAATATAAATATATATACAATCAAATATAAATGCAGAGACAAGCACCATTCACACACTCACATACACACACTCACATACACATACATACATACATACATACATGGTGGCTGCCAACTCGTTTTCGAGTACGGCCACTACTTTATATCCATGTAGGAGAACCCCTACCGATGCGCTGAACGAGTGTGACTTTTTAGTCCAGCCAGCGACTTGAAAACTCTGGTACAAACACTACACTTGTGACAATTATTGACACATAGTGCTGGGCCCATGGTACCATGTGACGACAAGTGCAGAGAGATCTCCAGATATAAAGCAATGCCTGTGCCGTGAAGCTTTTATAGTGAGCAAAGGCACTGCACAAAGCCAGTCCCACTCTCTTAACCAAGATACATACATATATACACACATACATACATATATACATACATACATACATATATACACACATGGTGGCTGCCAACTCGTTTTCGAGTACGGCCACGACCTTATATCCATGCAGGAGAACCCCTACCAATGCGCTGAACGAGTGTGACCCTCTAGTCCAGCCAGCGTATTGAAAATTCTGGCACAAACACTACACCTGTGACAACCATTGACACATAGTGCCGGGCCCATGGTACCATGCGACGACAAGTGCAGAGAGATCTCCAGATATAAAGCAATGCCTGTGCCGTGAAGCTTTTATAGTGAGTAAAGGCACTGCACAAAGCCAGTCCCACTCTCTTAACCAAGATGATATTTACCAAAAAGAAGAACAAGTCATCATCATTGGATACCATCAGGGTTGCAGGTGTTATATCAGAGTTTTCCTTCTCCTAGAATTCTGCCTTGACAAAGGCTAAGGGGTCATCTCTCCCGGTGATTTTGGATGGCCATTGACTCTTAAGAGCTCCTTTGCCCTTTGACAGGTTTTGTTTTTAGTCCTGCAGGATGTCCAAAGTCACCCTCCTCACCAAGAAACCTTGGTGGGGTTGCCAGTTTAGTCGCCAACGACCCGACCGTGAGACAGGTTGTACTGGGATACATGTTACCAGTAGCACCAACTGGTGACCTGACACATACATACATAGATACATACATTTTCGCACTGTTTCCATTCACTAAATTTCACTCGCGAGGCATTGGTCACCCAAAGACAGAGAGAGGGGGGTAGATAGATAGATAGACAGAGAGATAGATAGACAGATAGACAATTAGACAGATAGATAGACAGATAGATATATATAGAGAGAGATGATTGTTTCTACTTTTGGCACAACGCCAACAATTAATTCAGTACATTACTGGTAATTTATTTTATCTACCCCGTAAGGATGAAAGGCAAAGTTAACCTCGGCGGGATTTGAACTCAGATCGTAAAGGGACGTAACTACGCTGGAAAGCATGGCGTCCGACCCTCTACCGATACTGCCAATCCACCGCCCTAGCATAGCGTCCGACCCTCTACCGATACTGCCAATCCACCGCCCTAACAGAGAGAGATAATGTTATAACATCTGCTACAAGACATCAGACATCTCAACCTTTATTTCATGTGACATTAATTGGAATGGTGAATGTTATTGTTGTGACTGGTATTGATGATGTCTCTCTCTCTCTCTCCCTCTCTCTCTCTCCCTCTCTCCCCCCTCTCTCTCTCCCTCTCTCTCTCTCCCCCTCTCTCTCTCCCTCTCTCTCCCCCCTCTCCCCATATCTCTCCCTCTCTCTCCCCCCTCTCCCCATCTCTCTCTCTCCCCCCTCTCCCCATCTCCCCCCTCCCCCCACATCTCCCTGTCCCCCCCTCCCCCTTCCCCCTCTCCCTCATCTCCCCCTCCCCTCCCCCTCCCCCTCTCACTCTACGACAGGCCGATTAGATGTATTCCTGGAATGATTGATTCCTACATATTCCCAATAACCAGTTGGAATGAGTCTGTAAGAATTAAATCACTTTTATCTAAAGACATAAGAAAACACTTGAGGCCAGATTTGATCTAACGGCTCGTATTTCCACACACGCACACACACACACACACACACACACACGCACACACACACACGCACACGCACACGCGCACGCGCGCACGCACGCACACGCACACACACGCACACGCATACACACACATCCATACATATACATATATAAAAAATTGGTTGTTTTGGAAGCCTCAACAATGCAGATGGGTAAATCTCCAGGTAACAAAATCAGGTGGTGATGAGAGAGATGTAAGAGGAAATGTAGAATGAGACGCGGATTACAGAGTCAGGTCAAATCGATACAGATCGAACCTTGAGCTGGTCAGTGACGAAACGCGCGTCACCAACCAATAAACGTAATGAAGGAGTAACCAATCGTCCTTGTTATCTTATTTATCTCTATATATATATGTGTGTGTGTGTGTGTGTGTGTGTGTGTGTGTGTGTGTGTGTGTGTGTGTGTGTGTACGGCCATTCGGTAGTGGTTGGCGAGACTCTAAAACTTTGTTAAATGGTGACTGTTTGTGATGGCTCTTTTACTCTCTGAATATTTAACTTTTAATTTGCAATGCTATTTTCATAAGGCATCTCTCTCTCTCTCTCTCTCTCTCTCTCTCTCGTACACACACACACTACAATGTCCGCTTTCATTCTACGGGAACTAGCGAGAGTTAAACGACCATGACGAAATCGAAACAGGCTGTTGTCTGGAATATACCTCAAGGGAATCCAAAACTACAGTCATACAAATAATACTAATAATGGTTAGATTAAAGATAAGCTAATATAAAATGTATATGATGAAGAAATTAAGAACTAATTCGTAAACATGAGGTGTTCTCAAACGGTAAATTGGGAGCTTTGAAGATAACTTTCTAGTTAAGTTCGGTCCCTCGTTGTTGGGGAAAATAACAGAGACAATCAAAGAAAACGAATCATGATTCCATCATAGAATCTTCATTAGATAGTTATTATTGAATTCAGATAACTGGTTATTCATTTTTATTGGACCTATATTAATATGATAAGTTGATACGTGGTTGTCTTGTAATTGCTTCTATCATAGTGGAGGTCTGGAAACGATCGACAAGTTCCCAGACTTCATTCGTTTACAGAGTAGGGTGGAAATCGTTAAAACAGATCAAGTAAACAATGTTTCTATTTGTCTTTCCATTGCTGATATTATCTACTGGTCACAATTCCAGGCAGAGCATACATACATACATAGAAATACATATATGTATACACACAATCATATATATATATATATATATGGGAGTGAAATTGAGCAACAAGATCCCAGATCTCATCCACTTAACGAATAGGGTGGGAATCGTTAAATCGGATCAAGAAAACAATGTTTCCATTGGTCTTTCCATTGCTGATACTATCTACCAGCCACAACTCCTGGCAGAAACAGCAACTCTCAAATCAGACCAAAGAAACAATGTTTCCATTGGTCTTTCCATTGATAATACTATCTACCAGACGCAACTCCAAATCGGACCAAGGGAACGATGTTTCTATTGGTCTTTCCATTGATGATACTATATGCCTGTCGCTCCTGACAGAAAACGTATAATCAAGATTTATGGACAATTATTTTTTTTCAATTACACAGAGCTTTCCTATATATTTCTTAGATATTTAGGCTATACTTAAGATGCTACCCGTTAGGGGCCGTTCTTTATGGTCCATCAACACTTTGGTTATAATTTGAACCTTTTTTCGACGCACCAAACTGATACCCCACACATCATTAATATATCAAGGGTATCAGAGCAATATCGATGGAACGTCAGAAAACATGCTTTATGGCATAGAGTTACAGCCCTTTACAATCTGGGTTTAAATCCTGCCGAGGTTAGCTTTGCCTTTCATCCTTACGGAAGTCGATAAAATAAAGTACCAGTAATATACTGGAGTCAATTTAGTCGACTCCCCCCCCACACACACACACACATACACCCAAAATTGTAGGCCATGTGCTTAAATAAGAAACCAATATATCAATAGTATTGATATATTGGTACTTCTCTTAAAATTTTACATTTGATTGGAGAATAACATTTATTTCTAAACAAAGACTTATAGTTTAGATAAACAAAAGTCAAATAAATCAAATGATTGTTTCTTATTTTACAGAGTCTGTTTGAATTGAAAAACAATTAATATTTATGAGATTTAAACCCAGAAAAGAATGACAAAATTAATTAGTTCATTGTTTTAATGTTTCTTTCATTGTATCACCAGTTTGTCTTCAAATAATACCTAATGATTTGATAATTATAAAACTATTTACACAATTACAAATTGATGCTAGTTATTACAGTAGTCCCCTGTCGCTTACACAAGTCTAAAAAACAAAACCTTTATAATAAAAACCTGATCAAAGAGAATATTTAGACAGTTTTTAGTGTTTGATAACGGACGTGTGAAAATGAAAAATAACAGGGAAGAACCAATTATTGTATACTTGCAACATTAAGGTGACTAAATCGATACTTGGAAGTTTTGTTAGTTGATTTATAGATTATTGGTTTACATCTATAAAGATATATATTCAGGCCTTTCATATCTAATAAAGTCAATTCTAACATGTTGACTAGTTAAATGGTATTCCTAGGAGATTCGCATTTCAATATCAATTTTAACCACTGTTGCATAAACTCAGTAATTGTGAAAAGTAGTTGTTAGCTTCAGCGTTATTTGTGATATAATATTTTCTACTTTTGGCACAAGGCCAGCAATTCACCAGTGTATTACTGGTAATTTATTTTATCGACCCCGTAAGGATGAAAGGCAAAGTTAACCTCGGCGGGATTTCAACTCAGACCATAAAAGGCCGTAACTCTTTGCTGCAAAGCATGGCGTCCGACCCTTCTACCGATGCTGCCATAATAAAATACGAAATGTACCGCATTTCCGTATTTGCCGGCACCGAAGACGCTTCGTCCTCGAGGATGCACCCTAATTTTGACAACCAAAAATTTGAAATAAATAATAAATAAACAACCTTCGGCCTCCAGGACGCATGGTAGATTTTTTAAACTTATTTTAGGGAAAAAGTAGCGTCTTCGGCGCCGGGAAATACGGTAAGTTTGAAAGTAGAGACAACGGAGAGGAGTTCTAGCTAGATCCTGTCAACAAAATCTCCATACGGTTTAAATACACAAGTTTCTGGTATCTGAATGGCTAAATGTCAGCAGAAGACCCAGGAGTCTTTATAGTCGACTTTCTTTCCCCCCCCCCCCCTAAATTGTTGGCCTTGTGACAATGTTAGAAATCATTATTATTATTATTATTATTATTGAATGCCATGGTTGACGGAGGCTCGGCTCTGTAAGGTATAGTAATTTTTAACCGTTAAAACAATTGTAAATTGTTTAAAACTTGAACCAAATTGTTGATAAAGACACCCTCCTCCTCGTGAGAGGGGTCTTTCTGTCCGTTATTTGGCCCTTCGGGGTTAAATAGCCAGTTATTGGGGTTTTGTACCCAAAATTTCATTTTAAACAAAAAAACATGGCTACCAAAAAAAAAAATTTCACACGTCACTCCCACTCATTCCGTCTTCTTCTTCCTCAATCATCACTACAGGAGAGAGAAGATTGTCTCTCTCCCTCCCTTCTTTAAATGTGTCTCTCTCCCTACCTTCTCTTTCGCAAGCGACGAAAGAAAAGAAAAGTCTCGTGCAAAGCGTGCAAGGTTTCTCCACGACGACGACGACAGCGACGAAACAGGTGTGCGGGAAATACGAAAACCCAGTTCATTCGTCTGACGTCAGGAATAATAGCAGTAGCAGCCGTAATAACAACAGCAACAGTGACAATGAAAACAACAGTAGCAGCCGCAACAGCATCACCAGCAGCATAAACAACAACAGCATTAGCAGCAGCAACACCAACAACAACCACAGCAACAGCGGCGGAGGCAGTAGTCGTAGTACCTGCAGCAACAACAAAAGTACCAGCAGCTCTGACGACAACAACAACAGCAGAGAAAAACCAATCTCATTTGCAGGTATTGCGAAAAACCTGGAAACAATCCTCATAACAAATGAGGAATTAGAGGAAGCGAAGAAGATGGTGACAAAGAACGGACACCGAGCAATCTGCAAGGCAGCGAAAAATTTTTTCGAAACCCAAGAGCACTGTACGGTCACGTACCGTACAGTAAGTACAAAATCCCGTAGGGTGGAAAGAGCCACAGAGGCCCAAATACAAAAAGCCTTGGGGTCTGTGTGGCAGAGGAAAACGCACATCACCCGAGGCAAAAAATACGCCACCGTAGACGTACTTTTTGCCACACCCCAGGAGGCAAAGGCCCAATCAGTAGTGACCCTAAGGAGCGAGGAAATGGTGTTGGTGCCCTCCTACTGCGGGCAAAAAATTGTGAGGGTCAAACTGACCCACGTCCCCCCCGGAATGACCCCTTCTTGGCTGGCCGCGTCTGTCCTCGTCGGAATCGAGGACAAAACAACTGTACTGCAAGTACAGAAAAAAGTAAGAGAAGATTGGGTCGGCTCCTCCATTGAGATGCTAATCCAAACCAACCAGGAGTGCATCGAAGCTATCCCGGATGTGATAGACTTCGATAACGGCACTCAACTGCCCATAAGTGTTGAGGGCAAACGCCCGAAATGCTTTCGCTGTGGATCGAAGACTCACCTCAGGGCCTTCTGCAACGAGAAGACCCTGAGAAAGGAGAAAACCCCCCTCCTCCCGAATCCGGTTCCACGGCTACCAGCAACAGGACAAGCGGCAACCAGGAACGATAGGTCCGTGGCACCCATACCCACTCCACGGAAATCAAAGACAGCAGCAGCAGTGGAAATATTAACAACAACAACAGCAATACCAAATGCAGCTGCAACAGAGACTCCAGTGCAAACATCACCAACAACAACAAGTGAAAGAGTGGAGCTGGTACCCCTCCCCGACCTTACAGAATCAGACATGGAGTGTGAGGTGGGAGAGGGATGGCAAAAGGTCTCAAGAAGGCACAAACGCAGAAGCAGCGCATCGTCGCCTTTGAAAAGGGAGGAAAGAAATGAGAAAAGGGTAAAGTCTACTGCAAAGAGACCCACAGCAGCAACACCACCAACACCATCACCACCCACACCAGCACCACCATCAGCACCGGCGACAACCCCACCGCCAACAACACCTTCAACACCACCACCACAAGCACCAACATCGCAAACACAACAACAAAACACACACACCCAGCAACAACGACAAGAAAATAGTAGAACCACACCCCACCCCCAGAAAAACAAATGCACGGCAATAAATACACACAACAAGAAACTAATGACTTACATAATTGAACACACAGACATTTCACAACAGGACTACATAATACCAGCACCAATCAAAACGCCAACTAACATAAGACTGCTAAAAATAGCACAGAAACAATACACAAATATTAAAACGAAATTCCCCAACGCAGTTGGTGATTTCAGGGACCTAGGAGGAACCATCAATCGAAGAGTATACTCAGACATTCTCTTAGAAGAGCCGACGACCAGCCGAAGGGACGATTCAACGGTCCCTTCACCAGACGATCAAGTGAAAAGGGATGTAAAAACCATCCCTCCTCTACCAAAAGTACGGTAAGTGGTCTTTCCCATCTTTTCCACTCTATTTTAAACATGACCTCACTCAGAATAGGCAGCATAAATGCGCGTGGCTTGGGGTCGTCATGGAAGCAGGGTCACCTGCTCAACGACCTCAGGTCACTAAACATAGATGTAGTGGCCATCAGCGAGACCAGAATCTCCGAAGCACGGGCCTTCGCACCGATCTTCGGCGGCTACGATGTGTACGCATCTCCCAGCCGTCCTGGATCCGGTGGAGGAGTTGCTGTACTTTTTCGGAGAGGTTTGGATCTCGCCATACGGGCCATCTTCCTGGACCCAGAGGGTAAGCTGGTGGTGCTGGACGTGACCAGCGGAGACGGGCAAGCTTTCAGGCTAGTGGCCGTCTATGCCCCGACAGGAGCAGGGCGGCCTGATTTCTTCCGGCGTCTGGAGACCTTTCTTGGAACGTCGCGCTCTTTAGTGTTAGTGGGCGACTGGAACGGGATCTTAGATGCACGCTGGGACTGTGTGGGATTAGCGGATAGGGGTGGAGGGTGCAAGAGCCTCACCAACCTGCTCAGGCGTTTTGAACTGTCTGACAGGTACCGATTGGATTTCCCGAATGTGCCAATGTGGACTTGGACAAACCGCATAGGGTCATCCAGATCATATCTAGATAGAGTATTTTGTAGGGAAATAGATAGGTCTAGCATAGGCTGTCCACAATTCAAGATAGTCAGCTACACGGACCACAAATTCGTGATCTGTGTGCTTGACTTAGATAGGCTTCATAGACGAGGACCCGGCTACTGGAAGCTAAACGCGTCCTTACCAGCGCGCAAGGCCTACAGAGACCGGATTAGCGAACTAGTTAAGCGGGCGTTGACGGGGGCCATCGTCAACAACAAGTGGTGGTTTGCTCTGAAAAGAGCGATTAGAATAGAATCGATTAGGTTTAGTAAGGCTTTAGCAATAGAGAAAAATAGAGCAGAGGGAGAACTAGTTAGAAAATTAGACGAGGCGCTTAGCAAAGGCATTGCGACCGACGTGCTTGCGGCGAAATTGGCCCTTGACCAATTCTTCAATGCAAAGCACGAAGGCTGCGTTGTCAGAGCTAGGGTGCGTGCTCTCAGACACGAGGGGACGAAAGCCGTTCAATGGGCCCGAGTGGCGGAGGCGCGTCGTGGCAACAAAGCCACGATCCGGTCTTTGGTGGACCACGACGGGCGCATGCTACTCGATCCCGGGCAAATGTGTGAAGCTTTTCAGCGACACTTCGCTCAGCTGTTCGGGGGCAGCGGGGGGCCGGGTAGAGGGATGGACTTTAGTGTCTACCTCGACGGGCTGCCGCGGCTCTCGGCCACTGAGGCGAGGTGTTGCGAAAAGCCGATAACAGCCGCTGAAGTACGGGAGGCAATGACTGGCTGCACAAGGGGTAAATCGCCTGGTTTGGATGGTCTGCCCTATGAACTTTACGTACAGATGCCAAACTTGTTCGGAGGCCTCTTGGCGGACGTCTACTGCAACTGGCAACAGAACGGGAGAATTCCCAGTTCTGTGAGCCGAGGAGCGGTGGCACTGCTGAGAAAGGATCCGAACAAGGGGGATAACATAGACAATTTCCGGCCCATAACTCTGCTAAACACAGAGTTTAAGATTTTGGCCAAGGTGCTAGCAAAGAGGTTGGCGCTTGTCGTTGGTGGTCTGGTGGGAGAGGCGCAGACATGCGCCATTCCCGACAGATCCATCCACGACAACCTCCACCTCATGCGATACATCGTAGAGAGGGTAGCTAGGGAACCTGGCACGGGTGGGTCCTTGATCAATTTAGATCAGTCGAAAGCTTTCGATAGGGTCGACCATCGTTACCTAGCGGCAGTCCTGAGGGCGGCTGGCTTTGGGCCCGTCTTCAGAGGCTGGATCGCTGCCATGCACAGCGACATCTGCTCTGTGGTGAGAGTGAACGGTCACCTGTCGGAACCGTTCAACATCATGCGCTCGGTCCGCCAAGGATGTCCCCTCTCGTCCCTCTTGTACGTATTGACTCTCGAGCCATTACTGCACAAACTGGAGACGTTGAGGGGAGTCCCGCGCGAACTAGGATGCGGAAGATCCGTGTCAGCATATGCGGACGATGTCACCGTAGTGGTGTCGAACGCCAAACACATCGAGGCGATCGGCACTACACTAAGAGAATACGAAGCGGTGACAGGAGCAATGATCAACCAGGAAAAGTCAGTGGGCCTGCAGCTCGGCACCTGGAGAGGCAGGTCCATGCCGTCCAACAGCGTCGTCGGGCGCTGGACGGACGGACCGGTTAAATTGCTAGGGGTCTGGTTCGGTCCGGACCTCCAGACGGACAAAAACTGGGACGAGGTGACGAGCAGGGTGGCTTCTCTCACCCAGAAATGGGCGGAGAGGAAGCTATCCCTGAAAGGTCGAGCGGAGGTGGCTAACGCGTACATCGCGTCTGTCATCTGCTACCGCCTAACCGTCGTACCTTGTCCTAAGCCTCGCCTGACTGCGCTGGAGCGTTTGCTCTTTCGCTTTTTGTGGAAGGGACGTGCTCCGATGGTCAGGCGGTCCATCTGTTGTCAACACCCGCTACGTGGAGGGCTGGGCATGCCGTGGCTGATGATGCGCAGGCACGCGCTCAGGCTACGACATCTCCACCTCTTCCTCGACGGTGATCAGGTGTGGTCGCCGTTTGCTAGACGCGTTTTTCCCCAGCTCGTTTCCTTGACGGAGCTGCAGTCCTGGGTCAAGCGAAGACCGAGAGGGAGCGCCTGGAGACTGGAATGTCTTCAGGCGCTCACAGCCCTCGACCAATCGGGCAATGTGATCGGTGGAAACTCCACCTCGGCGTTCTATAGAGGATTAGTGGAGGGGAAGAGCGACGACGTACTTGGGGAAACTCTAGGCGTCGACGAAAATCAACTAGCCAATCTCTTCGGAAGAACTTTCGGGCCGGGGCCTATGGACAACTTCCAGAAATCTCTGGCCTGGCAGTGCTACCGAGGAGCCTTGCCAGTTCGGGATAAACTCTACAGGCATGGAGGTGCCGTCAGCCGGGCATGTCCGAGATGCGCGCAGGGCGACGAAACCGTCCTGCACGCACTCGTCCAGTGTCCGAAAATTGCTGACTTGTGGGTTTATGTCGAACACCTGCTGTCGCGTTTAGGACGGATCCAGCTATCATCTGAGTCTATCGTGAGGATTGCCCCGCCCTCCTCCTTTAGCCGGGAAGGGCAGGCAGTTTTTATCTGTCTGGTGGCCATGGCGAAAGAGATAGTATGGTGGACACGTTTGAAAGGGCTGAAGACGAGCACTTACCTCTTCGGTGATGCTCTGATTGACTTTTTCAAATTTCATTTGAAAAGGAAAATCAGAGTAGAAAAGGAAGTGCTCTCTTCCCAGCATTTTGTTGAAAGATGGGTGAGAGAAGCAAGAATGGCCCGAGTGAATGGGCCGACTCTGAGTATATATCTGTAAACTAAAGGTGGAAAACTGGGAGAGGGCACTTGCCTTGGTGGTCAGGGTCATTGTGGCTTTTTACTGGGCTTTCTCCACAAATGTCCCTCCGAAGTCTCCCCCCTATTGGGGAATTTTTCATTGTTATTTTCATTGTTATTTTTGTTACATCCGCTGTTTTTGTTTTTTTTACACGCAGAAATGCCCATTTGTACCGTCCTGCATTGTCCTGCACTGTCCTTAATGTCTACTTTATGTAAACCCTTGTGGTTAATAAAGAAATCATTATTATTATTATTATTATTATTATTATTATTATTATTATTCTGCGGATTGACAGTATCGGTAGAGAGCCGGACACCATGCTTTGCAGCATAGAGTTATGGTCCCTTTACGATCTGAGTTCAAATCCCGCCGAGGTTGACTTTGCCTTTCATCCTTACGGGGTCGATAAAATAAAGTACCAGTAATGCACTGGGTAATTGCTGGCCTTGTGCCTAAAGTAGAAACAATTATTAAGATCATCATCATCATCATCATCATCACCACTATCAATATCATCATCATCATTATCATCAATATCCACATCAACATAATTATGTTTCATATCTCATGAGGAACACATTACTGGTAACGCTAGGTAGATGTAGATGGAAGATTCATTATAAGAATTTATAAATAGGATAAAAAAGATTTTTTTTTTCTTCTGTATTTTTCCCTGAATATCGCCTTCTTATTTTTTCCGAACACTTGAGTATTATAAAGAAATTGAGAGTTTCCTTTGAATAGAAAGCCATCAAAAGAATCAAAATATATTCTTATTATTTAAGTAAGAACATACATACAAAGGAATGAAAATATACATTAGGATAAAGAGGAAGAAATAGAAGATTTGTATTGTATTTATGTATGTTAAAAATACAGTTATGTAGTGACGTAAATATAGGGATATTATAAAAATATAAGATAGTAGACTAGCAAAGTTGGTAGAGCATCGGACAAAATACTTTGTGGTATTTATTTCTGTTCTTTACTTACTGAGTTCGAATCCCACCCAGGTCAACTTTGTTTTTCATCCTTTCAAAGTCGATAAAAAAATTACCTGTTTAGTACGGTGTAAATGAAATACAATTGCTTGAAATGAGAATTGAGAAGAACATTTGGCGGTGTAAAAATAGACATATTCGAGAATGACTTTGCAATATTACATCAACAATATTTGCTATATTCCCAAAGTGAAAATTAACACATTATTTATTATCACAAAGTAATACCTTTTTATATGTTATAATTTTTTATGAAATTATTTCCTTCCAATAGAAGTTTTCTTGATACAGAATGATATACCTTCTGGCCTTGATACTGATCTGTTTAATAAGAGAAACAAAAATATGAGAGGAATATTCATCTTGTATTTTCTATAGCAAAGAATATGTGATTACAATCTACAGTTTACGTTCAAATTTTAGATCATATAACACCTTAATCATGATTTTGTCGACACATTTCTGTTACTTGAGAGCGTCTCATGTTTAATTCATTTCTAAATATACAGATAATATTAAGAAACTAGTTTGTCGTATCCTCAGCACATATTCAGCTTTTTAAATATTCATCTCAACATTTCTATATAACAAACAGATGTCGTTAATTTCCCCACCTTACCCTCGCCAACACTTCATCTTTTCAAAGTTGTACACAATCAATTATTATATCTAACGCATTCATTGATAATAATTGTTTCTACTTTTGGCACAAGGCCAGCAATTACCCAATGTATTACTGGTACTTTAATTTATCGACCTCGTAAGGATGAAAGGCAAAGTTAACCTCGGCGGGATTTGAACTCAGAATGGCAAGGGCCGTAACTCTATACGTCAAAGCATGGCGTCCGACCCCCTACCGATACTGCCAATCCGCATTCATTGATAATAATGATGTGGAAACATATAATTTCAGTTGATAAGAAAAATATTTCTATTTGGAATCTTATAAATGAGAAATAGGCTCCTGATGTACCGAGTTTCAGATCTGATTTTCATTCCTCTCTTGAAGCTAAATTATTTCACTTGCGCTGCTGAGGCCCAGGGGGGAGAGCATGGGCATTGTAGCTTTACCTGTCTAATCCATAACGAATATAAAACTTGGTCCCCTAAATTAAGAGAAAACATTTTTTAATTAACACTTATAAAATCTAAGCAAATGTAGAAATTTTATTAGAAAAATCTAAATTTATAATTACATAAAAATAATAAAGAATTTAATATTTAATTAAGCACAAAGAAAAAGAAAGTAGCATTGAAACAAACTATAAATGAGAGGGAAAAGAGGGAAGGGCTGAGGATTATTAAGCAATAGAAGAAAGAATGAAGTGTGTGTGGGGGGGGGGGGGGGGGGGCAGACTCTACACCTAAGTCAGAGTGGTGTTTCGGCTGCGCGGGGAATTGCCGCGGACAATGGCCAGTGACACCTGCTGCAACACCACCCCCATCAAGTGGGGAATTGCCGCGAACAATGGCCAGCGACACCCCTGCAACAACCACTCCCACCTCGCTGAGCTCCTTCTTCCTATTTCTGTTTTACCTTAAAGACAGAATGACAAGATATAGTCTGTTGCTTCCCTTATCTAGGGTTCAGATACTATTAGAGATGTTTACCTGTATTTCGAAGCTAGAAGACACAAAGTTGACATTGTCATGAGTATCTTAGATGCTTTCAATTAGTTCTAGATTTCTCTAGTTAACCTTTAACCTTGTCTTATAACTCATCCAGTGAAGGCTATGAAAGCACAATTGTAGTTAGTAATAACCTTGCTTTAGAACTCGGGGCAATGTCTTCTCCAGCCTGTCGACCAGAATCACAAGGTGGACTGACCTTTAAGTTTCATTTATGTTGGAATAGATTTACTTCCTCCAGTTAAGGCTAAGAAAGCCACAATTGTAGTTAGCAATGAATTTGCTTTATAACTCATCCAGTTAGGCTATGAAGTCTATTTACACACATGTGGTCTGTGAAACGACTAATAATCTCGTCACCTTCCTCTATTTCTTTCTAATTCTATATCTTTTTATCATCTTTACCACTTTTCTTTT
>OZ024755.1:4065976-4070976 GCA_964016885.1 Eledone cirrhosa
TATTTTCTTTCTTCCTCTTCCTTACCTTTTCCTTCCCCCTTCCTTCTTTTTTTTTCCCAATCTCATATATCCATCTTATTTTATTTTTCATATGTAGATTTAACACTTCGCTGCTCGCAAGTGTTTTTTAAGCTTCATATCATGTCTCCCTATTTTATCTGATGAGAACGCAAATATCATCCCATGATGATATTTGTTTTTGAAATGCGCATTATAAAATACATGGAACTCTTTTAACCATCTTCTGATCTTATATTATATATATATATGTATGTATATATATATATATATGTATGTATATATATATATATATATGTATGTATATATATATATATATGTATGTATATATATATATATATGTATGTATATATATATATATATGTATGTATATGAACATATGTTGGCTACGACTACCACAATTAGTATAAACTGTTACACAATAAACATTACATTATACACTCTCCACTCTGTAAAATCAACACGAAAGCACTTTCATCACACTCCAACAACTACTAAAGGGCGGTGGATTGGCAGAATCGGTAGAGCGTCGGACGCCATGCTTTGCAGCATAGAGTTACGGTCCTATACGGTCTGAGTTCAAATCCCGCCGAGGTTAACTTTGCCTTTCATCCTTACGGGGTCGATAAAATAAAGTACCAGTAACGTATTGGTGTCGATTTAATCGACTTTTCCATCCCCCTCAAATTACTGGCCATTGTGCCTATACTAGAAATCATTATATAGAGAGAGTTTCCTGCTAAAATAGAGTACCAGTAACGCGCTGGGGTTGATTTAATCGACTTTCCCCTCACCTCAAATTATTGGTCTTGTGCCTAAATCAGAAACCATGATTATTAGTTTGTCATTGGATTGGCAGAATCGCTAAATGTCGGGCAACATGCTTCGTGGCATAGCGTTATGGCCCTTTACGTTCTGAGTTCGAAAAGTTTCTGATTTCTAGTAAGATTTGTTTCATTTTTTTTTTAATTCTTGTTTGTTATTCTCCCTTCATTGACACATTTCATGTCAAAGCTCTGAATTACAAACATTGCCAGTTGTTAAAAAAAGCCCCACGAGGGAATACACCTGTCGTCTCGAGTCACTGGTGTCTTTTGGGACTATGATATCATTTATATCACTATATTCAATGTAGTGATATTTGTTTCACTTCTTTGGCAACTAAGTCTCTATACCATGTTTTATTCATATATATAATATATATATATATATATATATATATATAATATATATATAATATATATATATATATATATATATATATATATATATATATATATATATATATATATATATATATATGGAGAATAGAAATGGTTGTGTAGTTGCTATTTAAGGTAACTTAAAATGCAGTGGGAATACGAAGAAATCAAGGGGGGTTACTCATCAGTTGTCTACTGGGGTCTCGGATATTTCTACGCTTTAAAGACAATATACCTCACCCCAGGGCGTCAATAACTGGATAAGTTATTGGGAAAAGGAAGGAAGGAGGGAAGGAAGGAAAGCAAAGGGGATATATATATATATATATATATTCATATATATATGTATGTATATTTGTTTTGCAAGGTTTTTGATATGAAATCGTGTGTCGAAACAAATATTGTTATACTTGGGGAGGGTCATATTGTTGTAACCAAACAGTGAGTGTGTTCTGTTATCATTTCTGACAATATTATTAGAACAATATGACCCTCCCCAAGTATAACAATATATATATTCTTATAATATATATATTAGAATGATATATATGTGCGTGTATATGTGTGTATGTTTGAATGTACGTACTTATGTATGCATGTACGAATATATGTATGCACGTATATATATAAATATCTATGCATCTATGTAGGTATATATGTATATATTTATGTATTCACGTGCGTACATAATATGTATTATATATTGGGTCGTCAAGTATAAAATTTGTAAGAATTATTAGTAAAAAAAATTCTACAAATTTCATACTTGACGATCCAATATGTATGTATACATACATATATTCATATATATATGTATCAAATAACTTTGACAGCCTCTATTGATTTAGAAATATGATAATCTAACGCAAATATCAATATATATATATTTGACATAGTAATATTCTGTCGTTTAGAAATCAGATTTGTGTAGAAACAAAACATTGGTTTAGTTTTAATATTTACCAGCCAGATAGTTCCACCACGTCAGTAATATTAGGCTAGGGGGTCAACCTACCATAACATTACGTTTGTCCTTGAAAGATTTTGGTATATATATATATATATAAGCTTAAAATTGGAATGAGAATAAGAAGAAAACAATAACGAGGAAATATATATATATATAGGAAAAAGTATGACCCCGACGGCAGAGCTCAAGCCGTTTCGACGGCTATTTCTGGACTAAATTAGAATGTTTAGCCTGGTGAATAAATAGCCGAACTCTTCAAGGGAGGTACTTCCTTATATGGGAAGATTGTAACCAATCTAAAAATTCTAATTTAGTCCAGAAATAGCCGTCGAAACGGCTTGAGCTCTGCCGTCGGGGGTCATACTTTTTCCTATTTCCCACTCTACTACCCTAAGTATTGAGTACTCTGGTGCGTTATGGTCCATCAGGTTCCTTACCACAATTCCTTTGTTATATATATATATATATATATATATATATATAATTGTTTCTACTTTAGGCACAAGGCCAGCAATTATCCAGTGCATTACTGGTACTTTATTTTATCGACCCCGTAAGGATGAAAGGCAAAGTCAACCTCGGCGGGATTTGAACGTAATGAAGGAGTAACATTCGTCCTTGTATTATATATATATATATAATACAAGGACGAATGTTACTCCTTCATTACGTTTATTGGTTGGTGACGCGCGTTTCGCTACTGATCAGCTCAAGGTTTGATCTATATCGTGTGTGCGTGTATGTGTGTGTGTGTGTGTGTATATATATATATATATATATATATGTGTGTGTGTGTGTATATGTATATACAGCTCATTTAGCCTGCTATATAAAAAGGAAAATGGCTACCTCCACAGGTTGATTGGAGGTCTTCAGAAGAATAACAAAAGAAGGAGCGAAAGAAAGAAAAAAATGAAAGAAAGAGAGAAAAGAGAAAGAAGAAAGAAAAAACAAAGAAAGAAAGAAGGCAAGAAAGACAGAAAGAAAGAAACAAACAAGAAAACATAAAAAAAACAAAGACAGAGAGAAGAAGAAAGAGATGAATTAAGAAAGCAATAATTGAGAAAGATGTATTGTGTTTGTAATATCATCCATATGGAAGTTCCTGGAAGTTTTGCTTGCTTAGGTAGAAGTAACGTTTCTAAACAACGTTAGTGTAATTCAATTTAGACCCGTCTGGACTTGTAATTCATCTAACTTAGTCAATCAAATCTTGTTGATTTATAGAGCTTTAAAAGGAATAAATTAGCTGTTAATTTATAAGTTGGTCAAACGTAATTTATGGCTACAAATCAACCATCTCTTTCTTTATATATATATAATTTTTTGTTTGTTTTTCATTATTAGTTAGAGAAGAAAGTCAGGCGTCGTTGACCGATGTCGTTAATGTTCAGTTTGACCTTCTTCAGTTTTGTTTTTGTATCTCTATGAAAAACTTGAACAGAACAGTTTGAAAATTGCAGAGAATTTTCTATCGTGAAGAATTATTGTTCTGAGCAAAGATATTATTTTTTTTCTGCGTTCTAATCTATTCCGCGTTCTAATCTATTCCGCGTTCTAATCTATTCCGCGTTCTAATCTATTCCGCGTTCTAATCTATTCCGCGTTCTAATCTATTCCGCGTTCTAATCTATTCCGCGTTCTAATCTATTCTGCGTTCTAATCTATTCCGCGTTCTAATCTATTCGTTGCCTTTTCTTAATGAAATACTAACATTTAAGATACTCCCCATTCTTTTATTATATTAAAAGGTAATTGAATAAAAATAATTGTATCTACTTTTGGCACAAGGCCAGCAATTACTCAGTACATTACTGGTACTTTATTTTATCGACCCCGTAAGGATGAAAGGCAAAGTTAACCTCGAACCTCGACGGGATTTGAACTCAGACTGTAAAGGGACGTAACTATGCTGGAAAGCATGGCGTCCGACCCTCTAGCGATACTGCCAATTCACCGCCATTTGAATGAAAGTAATGAAGAATATCCAGCAATTTGAGATGTTAAAGTCGACCATAAAATAGTAATTCTGGGATTTGTCTTACCACAGTTCCGCCTTAAACACTGGTTCCATTGTTGTATGCCTAATTAGTTCTTGGGTGGTGGATTAACAGTATCGTTAGGACCCCGGACAACATGCTTTGTGGCATATGGTTACATCTCTTAACGTTCCGAATTCAAATCCCGCCAACGTTAGCTTTGCCTTTCATTCTTACGGGATCGATAAAATAAAGTACCAGTAATACACTGGGTAATTGCTGGCTTTGTGCCAAAAGTAGAAACAATTATAAGGGCGGTGGATTGGCAGTATCGGCAGAGGGTCTGATGCCATGCTTTGCCGCATATGGTTACATCTCTTAACGTTCCGATATCAAATCCCGCCAACGTTAGCTTTGCCCTTCGTCCTTACAGGGTCGATAAAATAAAGTACCAGTAATGCATTGGAGTTCGATTTAATCGACTTTACTCCTTTCCTCCAAATTGTTGGTCTTGTGCTTAAATCAGAAACCATTACTAATCAGTTCCAAGTTTTATACATGTAGCTTAGAAATGACATTGATGGAAGACCTGATCTACTGGATGAATCAAATAATTAAATAAACAGGGAAAATAAAGGAATTTATCTGGCATTCTAGAACATTATCCTCTGATAAAACAAACCATTAATCAGTTGATACAGAGTGGTTTTAAACCGACATGCTCTGTAGTGCATGATAAGCTTTTGGAAGAAAGCAAACCAAATTGTAAAAGTCCAAGAGATTGTCGAGTCATATATCTGAAAGAAAATCAGTGAAATCTGCTCCTACAGA
>OZ024755.1:4075976-4085976 GCA_964016885.1 Eledone cirrhosa
GTGATTCTGTGATTCTGTGGTTCTGTGATTCTGTGGTTCTGTGATTCTGTGGTTCTGTGGTTCTGTGATTCTGTGGTTCTGTGGTTCTGTGATTCTCTGAACACCAAGTAACAGTGAAAATAGATTTCTTTCTATTCGATACTTGGATATATCATTTGTATCCTAGAAATGATGGATTGTAGTGTCAATCATTCTAGATATTTATTACGGCTTGGTTGTTCACCGAATCCCTGTATTAATCCAATTAGATTATAGTCTAATTAGAGCCTGCTCTTTCTGTCAGGAGTTGCGACTGGTAGATAGTATTAGCAATGGAAAGACCAATGGAAACATTGTTTCCTTGGCCCGATTTGACGAGGTCCACCCCACTTTGTAAGCGGATGAGGACTGGGGTGTTGTTAATCGATCAGGGCGAGATCATAGTCACAGCCTTAAATACCCACAACATTGAGCAATGTTTTCACTAAACAACAATTAGACAGAGAATATTCCAGACCTGTCAACTCTCCCGTCCAACGGGGAGATCTCCCACCCACTTTGAGGTGGGTGAGAGATGTCTTTTCTTATGAAAATAGGTATAGCTTTCATTATGTAAAATCTCCTCATTTTGCCTCATTTCTCCCCGTTTGGGGGCACTTCTTTTCATGGTACTCCCCGTTTGGGTTTTAAGAGGTTGGCAGGTCTGATATTCTGAAATCGCAGTTGACGTTATATAAGTAATGTAATAAATGTTTACAAAATATCAAATGAAATACAAGCGTATTAAACTAGGTTTGTTTTGTTTTACTTTTTGTTTTTCTTTAGTCTCCAAACTCTTTCGTTTTTTTTAAATATATTTTTTTAATATATTTTTTTAATATATTATCTATTTCTTTCTCCACCACAATTTTCTTTCTATTCAGTTGCCTGCATTTTATCTATCACTTGCTCAGTTATTGGACAGATGACTTCCC
The DNA here is from genome assembly GCA_964016885.1 of Eledone cirrhosa. Lineage (NCBI taxonomy): Eukaryota > Metazoa > Mollusca > Cephalopoda > Octopoda > Eledonidae > Eledone > Eledone cirrhosa. The sequence continues at coordinate 4,076,930 of OZ024755.1, forward strand.
ATTTTTTTTTTCATTCCTCTCAAATTATGAACCATCGACGTAATTCATCTTTTCGCCTTTGACATAAGTGACTTTAAAAAGCAGCAACTTTATAAAGGAACTAGAGATTTTGTAGCGGCCGACCTCTACAAAACAACAGGTTGTTATATAATAATCTGCTGCATGAATAAAGTAGCTATTTTCTTATTTATACCCATGAAGATTGTGTTCCTTATGTATTGTGGAGATTTTCGCTTTAGTGATAGTTTTAACAGCCTCCTTTCTATCGATCGAAACCGAATTTGAAAGAACTGCAAACTTCCATGCAGTCATTACTTTACAACACTCCTTTGGAAATGCGCTGTTATTTTTTTTGTTTTGTTTTTTGTATCGATTTTTTTTTTACATATACTATGTCATAATTTGTATTAACATCGTGCTATGTTACCCATTTACGTTTCAGATAACACAAACTAACATCCTGGTTTATTCCATTATATTAGTTGCTTTTGAAATTCTGCTTTTCATATGCAAACTTAGTCCATGATGTATTTTTATGTACCTTAATGTTACAAGAATTCTGAGTCTATTTTTTGATAAAATTCTGTTAAAAATATATTTATAGAGCATTTATGGTTTCCTTCAATGAATTGGGTGTAGCTATAACTCTGCAAAATAAAAAGCATTTTGACAAAATGTTTATATATACAAATATATATATATATATATATATGTGTGTGTGTGTGTGTGTGTGTGTGTGTGTGTGTGTGAGTGTGTGTGTGTACAGGGTGTCCCCAAAAATGTGTACAATCTTTGATTATCTGTACAGGCAATATTTATTAGAATGCTGTTGAAGTGTGTATACATTTTTAGGGGAAATCCTGTATAAATGTATATATGTATATATAGAAACCCGATGTAAATCGGGAGGCGACTACTGTTAATAAAGTACTCAATACGTTAATAGAGTATAGACATTTATTATATTACAAAAATGTTTCATTTTTATTTACTTTCCAGGTCATTATAGATGTTGGCAACATTTTAGACAGATTTCAAACACAAGCATATATATTTTTTTATCATGTTGAATATAGCAGATGCTGTTCATATTTCGATTTCTTCGGACTGTTTCTATTGTGTCCATTTTTCTTCTATTTAGATATATTGTTTAAAGATATATATGTAGGTGTCTGAGTATGTAATGTATAATATAACGTACGTTTTTTTTTTCTGAAAACACAACATGGATATCTAGTTCTTAATTTCCGCCTTGGCGTGAATATACATGATAATGAATTAATTGTCATTATTCTAGTTTGCCTATAAATCAAATTTGGTTTCATCTGTCTTTAGTTTGTTTGAACGTATGTAATTGATTACTTTTGACATTGAGAAGACTGCAGACTGCACCAAAGAGAAAGGAAACAAGATTGTTGATAGTGGTATATCTGTCTCGCAACAATGGTTTCCACATCAGCTAGAGATAGTATCTGCTAATACAGCTTTCCATTGTTACTTGACGATCTAAACCATTAATATTTGGAGTCTACAACGGACGTATTTTTGTATTTGTTAAAACTTTCTAATTCTGGGAAACAACTTTCTATAGAAAGAGTAATCTCATGATTTATTAGAATTTATTGTACCGCAATCAACACCAGCTTCTATTTCGTGACGAAATGATTAAATTTAGCTTAGAAGTTAAATAACCTCATTAACTATGGAATAGAAGCCTATTTAAAACGTGTAAACTAATACAAATTTATTGAACAAATACTTTGAATGTGAAAAATAGAAATGTATATACCGAAATTTAATTATCTGTCGTAAGCAAGTTGTATTTTTTCCTCAGTTTCTCGAAATTTAACAAACTATATCTACATTAAAACTAAAAGTACAGTATTAACATAAAGTGCTATTAACTAATAATTAGCAATTGAAAAAATTGAATCCAGTTTTACTAGTTGAAGCAACAGAAGACTGGTACCACTGGTCTCACAATCCTTTTTTTAGCTTTCGTTATATTTGTTTCTATTTTGGGCACAAGGCCAGCAATTATCCCAGTGTATTACTGGTACTTTATTTTATCGACCCCGTAAGGCAAAGTTAACCTCGGCGGAGTTTGAACTCAGACCATAAAGGGCCATAACTCTATGCTACAAAGCATGGCGTCAGACCCTCTACCGATACTGCCAACCCCCCACTTTGCTTTGGTTATATTATACAGGCATTATGTCGCAACATGAAACAAAGTCGAGGTGCAATCCCTCTCTCGGGATTACATTTGAAATATATAATAATTTAGCAAATAGGACATTTTTTTTTCTTTCATAATACATCGTTATAACATATATATTTTATACAATTGTCTGTCCTCCAAAACAAAATGTCGGATATGTTATTATTGCTTTAAAATTAATGATATTTACTAATCTACAATATTCTGCTACGATCAAATTATGTAACACTTTATCTATAGAACGAAATCAAAAACGTAATCTATTATACAAACAATATATATTATTGGTAAGACAATTGGTTGATAATGGATAGAAAGAAAACGGGGATATAGTCTATTATGGTTACAGCTGTTATATTATTTAATTTATTCATAACATAATCACAATTGACTTATAAATAGATATTTTGTATTAGGTATTATATGTGTGTCTGTATGAAAGATAGAAGAAGAAACTGAAAGAAAGAAAGAAACAAACAAAGATAGATATTTACTGAAGAATAAAGGAATTAAATCTGAAAGAATATATAATTATATAGAATATTAAATATGTATGGTATGGTCTCGTAACGCCTGAAGAAGTCGTAGAGTCACCGTATCGACATATGGCGTTTCTTGAGTATTTTAAGACATGTTGAGGTCCAATCCTTTCCAGGTCAGAATACAGCAGATTTCTTCCAGAGAATGATAGAAAGTGAGTGAATGAGTGTGAGAAAAGAGCTAAAGGACGAATTGACCCCAGTATTAGACTGCTTCTTTTTTTATCGACCTGGAATTGATGAAAGGCAAAGTTGACCTCGGGGGGTTTTGAACTGGGAGAGGAGAAAGCTGAAACGAATACAGCAAAGCATTCTATCTGACGTTCTAGCCACCCTACCATTCTATCTGACGTTCTAGCCACCCTACCATTCTATCTGACGTTCTAACGACTCTACCATTCTATCTGACGTTCTAGCCACCCTACCATTCTATCTGACGTTCTAGCCACCCTACCATTCTATCTGACGTTCTAACGACTCTACCATTCTATCTGACGTTCTAACCACTCTACCATTCTATCTGACGTTCTAGCCACCCTACCATTCTATCTGACGTTCTAACGACTCTACCATTCTATCTGACGTTCTAGCCACCCTACCATTCTATCTGACGTTCTAACCACTCTACCATTCTATCTGACGTTCTAACGACTCTACCATTCTATCTGACGTTCTAACCACTCTACCATTCTATCTGACGTTCTAACGACTCTACCATTCTATCTGACGTTCTAACGACTCTACCATTCTATCTGACGTTCTAACAACTCTACCATTCTATCTGACGTTCTAACCACTCTACCATTCTATCTGACGTTCTAGCCACCCTACCATTCTATCTGACGTTCTAACGACTCTACCATTCTATCTGACGTTCTAGCCACCCTACCATTCTATCTGACGTTCTCACCACTCTACCATTCTATCTGACGTTCTAACCACTCTACCATTCTATCTGACGTTCTAACGACTCTACCATTCTATCTGACGTTCTAACGACTCTACCATTCTATCTGACGTTCTAACAACTCTACCATTCTATCTGACGTTCTAACCACTCTACCATTCTATCTAACGATCTAACGACTCTACGACAATTGTCGCCTATATTAAATATATAGATTTTTATATAATTATAAAAACATGTTAAAGACAGAAAACTATTATCTTTATAAGATCATAAACCAATCAAAAAAACATAAAATTTTTAATTTTCTACAAAAGAAGTTTTTATCAAATTATATTCACCTAATTTTCATAAAAATTCCAAAAATTAACAATTAATTTCCTAATCATTTTTTATGTATAGTCAAGTGTCTATTTCCAAAATAAAATTTACTCTTCAACATTAATTTACTAAAGATAAGAGAAGTGAAGGTCAAAAGGTGTTTTAAAAAATGAAGAATTGATTATAGAGATTGTTTTTGAAATGTGTGATGATTCTTGAAATGAAATAAAAATATTACCTATACAGTATCATCATCATCGTCATAAACCATTTTAGGAAAAAACAGATACAAGAAAAGAAATGAGTGTGGGCAGGTAACAAGAATATCTTGTTGAATATTCAGAAGTTGTGTAACAAACATTGTTATTTTATACAGGTTAAATAATAGATCTTAATAGATAGATTGCATTTATCGATATATCAGAGTTTTTCGAATATTAATAATAACATTCGATTCGTTTGCAATTGTGCAAACAAGCCTTATTTTTAAAGCCATGTCAGTAGAATGAACCCTTCATTCTTGCTCTTGTGTTGGCATGTAAACAGAACTGCAGACAGTGAACAGTGAGCTATACTGATGAAGGGTGATACCCAGAAACATTAGTGTCTGCAGTTCTGTTTACATGCCAACACAAGTGCAAGAATAAAGAGTTCATTCTATTGACATGGCTTTAAAAATGAGGCTTGTTTGCATAATTGCAAGCGAATCGAATGTTATTATTAATATTCGAAAAACTCAGATTACATTTATTGTATTCAGCCATGTAGAGCGAAATTTTTTAATTTTATTTCAATATATGTCAATATTTATTTTGACTCCTTATGTCATAACAGATTCTAACATTAGAATATTTTTAAATCGTTGAAGAGTTTCCAATTTATTTGAAATGAAATTTGAAACCACATCTGGTCCCTGACGTCTTGTCTTTGACATATGGTCTTTGACATCTGGTCTACGACATCCTTGAACCAGACAGACTAGTGAAGCAGTAAAATCAAAAGTACGAATTTAGATGCGGTGATAAGTACATTTAAGGAGACCCATGGCTTAGTGGTAAGGGTGTTGGACTTACGATCATAATGTCGTGGGTTTGATTCCTGGGTTGTGTCTTGTGTTTTTGAGCAGAACACTTCATTTCATGTGGCTCCAGTCTACTCAGCTGAAGAAAATAAAATGTGTACCAGCAATAGCTGGAGATTTAATCCTGCGACGGACTGGCGTTCTGTCCAGTGGGAAGTCTAGTACTTTCAGTCGCTCTACGCCTGAGAAACTGGGATAAGCACCGGCCTGATGCGCCTCCGGACTCGGGACAGACTTTAGACTTTAGATAAGTACATTAAATTACTTCAATTTTCAATAATTCTAAGACAACGAAAATAGTTCTAAAATTACGTACGAAGTATATAGCTATAGGTATAATAATTTCACTGGATGATTAAATTCTATTTTTATTAGCTTCTCTTGAAGATTCATCCTCTGATTTCGCTCTACTCTACTAAATTGTAAATACAAAAATATTTAACTGAAAATAAAATAATTTATTTTTTTCTTTCTAAAATTGTTACGGATCACATATTTCTCTCATTAAAAAGTTTACAGTAAACAGATAATATTTACAGTTGTTTTCAAGTAACGCATATAACCAATATATTCCACAGAATATATTGTGTGGGGGTAAGTGTAAGGCGGGTAGGATGAAGGCTGAGAGTCTTATATGTTATTCGGTTTTAGTTACAGATCAATATCAAACGTTTCATTACTTCTAGAACACTATACATGCTGTATATGTTTGTTTTTCGTTATATATTGAGGTCAAGGCCGTGTTTATCGGAAGATGGCTGAGGGAGAGAATGCGCTAGCCCCTCTCTCCAAGGTCTAAGTCCCACCAGGATTGAGCTGGGATAATTGTTGTCATCTTCGTACTTAGTCTAAACTGGCAATATCTCATCCATATATATATATATATACCAATCAATCAATCTATCTATCTATCTATATATCTATCTCTCTCTCTCTCTCTATATATATATATATATATATATATATATATATATATATTTAAAAAAAGGAAAAGAATGACTTCATATATATATATTCGTATTCTCATGTGTGTGTATATATATATATGTATATATAAACATTTATATATATGTTTGTGTGTCTATGAGATGTGTAAGTGTGTGTGTGTTTGTGTGATGTGTGTGTGTAAGTGTGTGTGTGATGTGTGTGTATAAATGTGTATGCGGGAGTGCGTGTGTTTTATGAAAGAAAGACTATCATAAAAGAACGTACTTCAATGATACGGATCAGATATTTTCGACTCTGTAATCAGAACAGTGTGAAGTTCATCGATAAACTGACGTATCAACTTCAAATATATAGACACAACTATTTATCAAGTGACAACAAAGGAAATATCAACCGTATTTTATATGAAGAGGTTATCAACATTCCTATTAGAGGAAATATCAAAGAATATGAAAGGACCAATGCCAGGAATATAAAAGGACCAATGACGATGACAAAACCGCAATCTTATAAACTACTCTATATAGTAGACTCCCTTTTCTCAAGCTCCTTTCCTAATAATACATCATATATATATATATATATAGGAAAATGTTTAACCCCGACGGCAGAGCTCAAGCCGTCGAATCGGCTTGAGCTCTGCCATCGGGGTTAAACATTTTCCTATTACCCACTCTACTACCCTAAGTATTGAGTACTCTGGTGCGTTATGGTCCATCTGGTTCCTTGCCACACTTCCTTCGTTACATATATATACATATATATATATACATATGTATGTATATATATATATATATGTATGTATGTAAAAGGTAAACAGAAATAACAACACAATCGGTACAGTATATGGAAGGGATATATTAGGTTAACGCTTGATATAGCAGGAAGAGGGTCTTAACGTTTCGGACGCTAGTCCTTCATCAGAGGAAAGAATGAGAAATAAAATAGATTGAGGGGACGGATGGGACGGAATTGGAAAAATTGTCTTTAGATAAAAATAACAGGTCCATGACGAATTCATATACTAAGCATATCTGACGACCTTTCGATTACAGAGTCAGGTTCGATCTATAATAGGTCTTGCCTCGAGCTGATCGATAGTGAAATATATGTAATATGTTATTAAATATGTTATGATGCAACACTGAATCCTTGTTCCTTATCCTTATAGTATATATATATATATATATATATATATGTAGGGAGGTAGAACACTGGAAGGTAATATCCGTAGTGGTAGAACACTCAGCCCAAGGGACGAGTTAGGTAGAAGTGGTTACATAACAGTTAGTTCACCATACCGAGAACAATTGTTTCACCTTAGCTCTTCTGGTGGTTCAATATTTCCTAAGGATGTGATGAACACAGTACTGAAAGCTAATGAACCATTTGTCATTTTTACAGAGTTCTGCTGCTATTGTTGTTGTTGTCGTCGTCGGTGTCATCCTTATAAATTAATCCCGATTGTGCTTATCTATATTCAAAGGCTTACCTACATCCAGTTGAGATTGTCAAGTATTTTTTAAGATATATCCAAAACTGCCATATCCAATACGACCTTTTTTTTTAAAGAAAAAAGACGATAGCATGCTATTTCAGAGAGATTCCATTGATGTGAAAGATATATATAGAGAGAGAGATCGATAGATAGATAGATTTCTCCATTTGCCACAAGGGCGCACAAGAAAAGGGGACAATACAAAGACATATGACGGGGATTTTACATACAGTCGTGTAAAAAAAAGTTTTAACATTAAAATATAACAATCGAAATCCCCAGTAGAGGGGAGGCGGTACAAATGGGTTGTTTTATACCCCGTAGATAGGACAACCCTCGACTCCAGGAGCATGTTGTCCAAGTGCTCCTTTCTTCTTTTCGCTCTCTATTCTCGCCACATTCAGATAGATAGATATATAGATAGGTAGATAGGCAGGAAGGCAGGCATACAGACAGACAGAAGCCAGTGAAGTTGAGGCCATGTTCATGAGAATGCTATTAACAGATGAATCTTCATTCACTGTGTTAATATCCTCGGGTTAGGCTACAAATTCTACTCCACTGTTTCGTATAATGAACTTCTCAAATTGATACAAAAAGTACATCACGATTTTAGCTTGTACATTTGGTATTCAGTACATTTAATTGTTTTATATTGTTGGTTTTAAATTATTGTAAAATACCCATGTCGATAGAATCCCGCTCCATACGGCTTCCTATTTCATTACTGCAGGGTCTTTAACCCTGGTAAAGATATTTAACCTGCAATGGCGAAGTTCAGTACATTAAGAAACACATTTATTTCAATGTGAACAACACCGTGGAAAGTTAATTATCATCGCAAAACCTTCCAGGCTTTGATAATTTCTCTGTCTTCCATATGTGGTATACAGTATTGAGTGTGTCTTCCATATATTAAACACAGTATTGGGTGTGACTTCCATATATGGAATACAGTATTGAGTGTATCTTCCATATAGGGTATACAGTAGTGAGTGTGTCTTCCATTTATGGTATACAGTAGTGAGTGTTTCTTCCATATATGGTATACAGTATCAAACTGGAAGGGTAGGCAGTGATCTGTGAAACTCTGTGAGATGAGTTTTGTAAAAGAAAGAGACACGATTCTCACTGTCCCTCTGTGAAACCCTTGCACTTCATTTATTCTGATGATGACCGAAGCAAAAGTATAAACATTTTATCCCTATGTTATTTTCTAGGATTGGCAGAATCGGTAGAGCGTCAGACATCATGATTTGCAGCATAGAGTTACGGCCATTTGCGTTCTGAGTTCAAATTCTGCTGAGGTTAACTTTGCCTTTCATCCTTACGGGGTCAATAAAATAAAGTATCAGTAATGCACTGGGATAATTGCTGTCCTTGTGCCAAACATAGAAACAATTATTTTCTTTTTGAAACGGTGGAAGCTTGACAGTGTCGATAGATCGTCGGACAACATACTTCGTGGCATATAGTTACGTCCCTTTACCTTCTGGTTTCAAATCAGATTTCTTCCAGACGAGGACAGGAAA
>OZ024755.1:4100976-4110976 GCA_964016885.1 Eledone cirrhosa
TTTATGCAATTCTCTAACCGAATCAGCGTGACATAATATTACAAAGCTGGACCTTAGAATTACAACTATAACCAAGCAGGAAAGTGAAGGGAATAGAGAGAAAAAATGATTTACAGTCTTGTATATTATTTATAGATGTCAAAATAATTGTTTCTACTTTTGGCACAAGGCCAGCAATTACCAGTACATTACTGGTACTTTATTTTATCGACCCCGTAAGGATGAAAGGCAAAGTTAACCTCGGCGGGATTTGAACTCAGATCATAAAGAGACGTAACTCTATGCTTAAAAGCATGGTGTCCGACTCTCTACCGATACTGCCAATCCACCGCCCTTGATGTCAAGATGTCAAAATAATTGTTTCTACTTTAGGCACAAGGCCAGCAATTACCCAGTGCATTACTGGTACTTATTTTATCGACCCCGTAAGGATGAAAGCCAAAGTCAACCTCGGCGGGATTTGAACTCAGATCGTAAAGGGACGTAACTATGCTGGAAAGCATGGCGTCCGACCCTCTACCGATACTGCCAATCCACCGCCCTATGTCAATCTACCCGTCAAGATGTCAAAATAATGAAAGGTAATGTTGACCTTGGTAGGGATTTGAATTCAGGGTGCAGAGAAACGGAACGAATACTGCAATGCATTCTATTGGTGGAGGCGCGAGAGGTAGTGGTAAGTTGACAGTATCGGTAGAGGGTCGGATGCCATGCTTTCCAGCATGGTTACGTCCCTTTACGATCTGAGTTCAAATCCCGCCGAGGTTAACTTTGCCTTTCATCCTTACGGGGTCGATAAAATAAAGTACCAGTAATGCACTGGGTGATTGCTGGCCTTGTGCCTAAAGTAGAAACAATTATAATATCGTGGGTTCGATTCCTGGACTGGGTTATGTGTTGAGTTCTTTAGCAAAACATTTAATTTCCGCTGACAATGAGTATCAGCAATTGCTGGGAGTTTAACCCTATGATGGACTGGCATCCAGATTTTACGGGCAAAAACCAACCGGCAGGAGACCCAAGGGGTAGACCCCGAGCAAGATGGTTGAATAATATCCATGAGCTTGGCTAGGCCCGCTTGGGGATCCTGCCAGATCAGTTGGAGATGGTTGCTTCTGACAGGACCTGCTGGAAGGAGTGTTTGAGGACTCTCCCCCCCCCCCACTCCCCCACGACCCTCTCAGGAATAAGTGGGCGAAGAAGAAGGAGGAGAAGAAGAAGGAGAAGAAGAACGAAGAAGAAGAAAAAGAAGAGCATGAGAGAGTCAACAGTATTAATAAATAAGAAAATATAGAAAAGGTTTTAATGGGAGACATTGGTAAAGTAGCAGGAAACATGAAAAGTGAATGTCAAACATTGACAGGGATGATAATGACAAGTGGTAGGACAGGGGGGTGGGGGGAGAATAAGGAATAGCAGAGAGAGGCGGGGGGGGGGCAGTACGATGGGGATGAAAATGACGATGATAACGGCGGCGACGATGATGATGATGATAACGGCAATGGCGAACTTGGTAATGATTATCATCGTCGTCGTGATCATCATCGGTGGTGGTGGTGGAGGTGGTGGTGGTGATGACGGTGGTGGTGATGGTGGTCGTGACGGTGGTGGTGGTGGTGGTGATGACAGTGATAACGTTGGTAACGATAACGGCGACGACGATGATGATGATGGTGATGATAATAAAGATGATGATGATGATGATGGTGATAATGATGACGACGTCGATGATGATAAAAAGGATGATGATGATGATGATATTTATGATGTTGATGATGATGATGATGATAACGACGATAACAACGATGGCGTCGACGATGATTCTTCCGCAGACCAGAATTTCTGGCAAGTATAAGGAAGAGGCCAGGCAATATGTTTTAATGGCTGATTACACAATTAAAGCCAACAAACAGCAGCCAACCTCTGGAATGACAGACGTTACAGAGAACTGATCATATCAAGATATTTTCACCGGTTTGGACAGGAAGACTAATCAAATATCAATATTTCACTGAGGCGCAGCATTCACACACGGTTAAAGACTATGGTTAATGATTCTGATATTGACGGGAAGATTAAATCAATTAAATTGTGCCACACAGAGCAGTGACTTTGAGCAGTGAAATTGAACCCTGACATTGAGCAGTGAAACTGAACTGTGACACTGAACTGTGGCACAGAACTGTGGTACTGAACTGCCACACAAAGCAGTGGCACTGAGCAGTGAAACTGAACTGTGACATTGAGCAGTGAAACTGAACTGTGACACTGAACTGCCACACAAAGCAGTGAAACTGAACTGTGACATTAAGCAGTAAAACTGAACTTTGGCCCAGAACTGTGGAACTGAATTGTGGCCTTGTTTAACTCTTTAGCATTTACATTACTCTATATTTACTATTATATTTTCATGGTAAAGGCTTTACCTCACGTAATTATCTCACATAATATTGAATCTATGAGATTTTGATATTATTTATTTTGAGATCAATACTTTAACACAAGTATGAGCGGCTGGTTACAGCTGGTTTGAACAGAAAGAGGAGGGAGAATTCTGGCCGGATATGGCCGGTTTAAATGTTAACAGGTTAAATTGTTTACAATGTCTAGTTTAAAATATTAAACTTTGGTATTGTACCACATTTAACAGCGAGACTGTTTAAATTATTTACTTTAAATTATTTACTATGTGCAGCTTAAAATATTGGTTTCTGATTTAGGCACAAGGCCAGCAATTTGGAGGAGGGGAAAGTCGATTAAATCGACCCCAGTGCGTTACTGGTACATTATTCTATCGATCTTGTAAGGATGAAAGGCAAAGCTAACTTCAGCGGGTTTTGAATTCAAAACGTAAATGGACGTAACAATATACCACAAAGCATGTTGTTCGACGCTCTACCGAAACTGCCAATCACTGCCCTTAGATATAAAGATATATTAAATAATAGGGAATGACTAGAAGTAATGCATTATTGTATCTTAGTGAATACATTTCATATATCGAAGCATACTTAATTCTGGTAGGAATTTTCCTTTAAGTTTCAAATTTAGCTGGAGAAAGCTGATTTCGGTAGATCCCAAGCTTAGCTCATACTTCTTTCGTAATGACATAAGTGGTAAAAATATGACTTTTTTAATGATATAAGCGATAAAAATATGACTTTTTTAATGATATAAGCGGTAGAAATATAACCTTTTTAAATGAGATAAGCGGTATAAATATAACTTTTTAATGACATAAGCGGTATAAATATGACTTTTTTAATGACATAAGCGGTAAAAATATGACTTTTTTAATGACATAAGCAGTAAAAATATGACATGAAATGACATCAACCGAAAATCGAAAGCAGTTTTCAATTTTTCAACAGAGTTTAACTCATTTATTATATGATATATAGGATAGAAAGAGAGTAAACAATATCCATATAACATTATCAGACGATATAATTAGTTCACAACAGAATTAATGTCAATGTCCTGCTACCATGTTTGTTCGTTTGATTTGCAAGCAATTAAATTATTTAATTTACTATTAAATAAACAAGCACCTGTTAAACATTATCCGTAGCTATTTCTTTATAATTTTTGAAAAATAGTTTGTTCAGTGAGTCATTTTAACCAATTCTATTATAATTCCTTTACAAACATAGCTTCAATGCCCGCTAAAAACAAACACATCCTAAATTAAAATTCAATAATAACCGTAATTATATTAATCGCTTTATTATATATCGCTCATATTATTATTTTTTTATCTTTACAAAATGAAAATTAAATAAATTCTAGAGCGATTAAGTTCTTTATTTGTGTTTGAATATAAAATATATAACTCGGAACTTCAAACAGGAAATTTACTACAGCTACATAGGGAAGCTTCCTGGTGGTGCATGAATAAATGTATGCGTGTGTATGTGTGAGTGTATGTGTATGTGTTTGCGTGTGTGTTTGAAGAATACTTGAGCAATGTGAAATGGATGAAGTGTTTTGCTCAAGAACACAACACACCACCACCCAATCCAGGAATTGAACCCCCGGCCTTATGATCGTAACTCCAACACCCTTACCAGTTGTTACAAATATATTTCTCTGTTTCATGTTTCAGTCTTAATAATGAAATAAGTTAACTCTACATACAATCCAGACACTCCCCCCTTATTTCAGTGGTGGATTGGCAGTATCAATAGAGGGTCAGACACCATGCTTTTCAGCATAGAGTTACGGCTCTTTATGGTCTGAGTTCAAATCCCACCGAGGTTAACTTTGTCTTTCATCCTTATGGAGTCGATAAAATAAAGTACCAGTCACGCACAGGGGTCGATTTAATCGACTTTCCACTCCCCCCAAATTACTGGCTTTGTGCCTATATAAGAAACTAATAAAGAAAGCATGTATAAGTGTGTGCTTCTGTGCGTGTGTGTGTATGTATGTGTGAAAATGTACGAATACATATGTATGTGTATGTACAATATGCTTCATTCACTTCTCGTTTGTTCATCATAATCTCGAATCAAAATTATTCGATACTTAACGCAATGTAAGGTCTTCTGTGAAGATCGCGTGGCATGATTCAAAGGAGATTTCTTCGTCTATCAGCAATTTGCCAAATAGTTTAATTACGGTTTTTGGTAGAATCAGGTCGAAGTAGGTCACGTGATTGTCACGTAGGTTTGTATAATCATTTTCATTATTGCATTGTATGAAAATAAACCTCGACCTGAACACGCCAACTGCTTTTGAAATACTAGCAGGGAGCAGTGAACTTGTGAATCAACTAATCCCCTGATAAACGACAGATTTATTCAAGCAAGCAAACTAACATTGGGAAACGCAGTTCATAAGATTTCAAGAATATTACTATTCCATTTATTCAATTGTTCATGCATAATTCGAGTCACGCACACACGTAGTCGTTGTTCCGTTGTTTAATTCTTGTCGTAATATTTCATCAAGAACGGACTCACTTCCTCAGCATTTAGTCCAGTAGTTGTTTATGATACTGCAATAATATTGTTCTAGAAACAAAACAAAATGAATTCCGTCGTTTTAAACGGCTGTTCGGTGCAGTTCCTTTTCTTTAAAATACGAGGGTTAGGGTCATTTTAAATGGCTGTTCAGTGCAGTTTCTTTTCTTTAAAATACGAGGGCCGGCTGAAAGGTTCCCAGGCTGTCTATGAAGGAGCCACCTTTTTAATAACAACTCTGTGATTATTCAATAGTACATCTAGTGTTGAATATTAATTCAAGTAGCCAACGTTTTCCACTCACACAGACTCACACAGACACATATACACACAGACACATACACAAACACAGACATACAAACACAGACATACACATACACAAACATACAAAAGCACACACATAGACAAACATACACACACATATACAATTGAACTCATGACCTCATCATGCATCCGTCTGAAAAATATGGTGATAAGCCAAGATTTTGGATGAAACAATTCTTCAAATTGTGAATTTTTTAAGATCAGCTTCCAACTCACTTTCAATCAATTATGAATTCTTGTGAACGGAAGCCATTATTTGTTTCTTTTCCACAGAAATATTGGTTGGCTTTCAAGAGGAAATATAACAAGTATTTGAGCCTAAGGATGAGTAGAAATTAGTTTTTAAAAGTTCAAGGTGAATTGGAATTGTTTGCTTGGCTGAATGGTGAGACACAGTTTTAACTCTTTAGCATTTAAACCGGCCATATCCGGCCAGAATTCTCTCACCTCTTTCTGTTCAAACCAGCTGTAACCAGCCACTCATACCGACGTTAAGGTATTGTTCTCAAAGTAAGTAATTGTTTCTACTTTTGGCACAAAGCCAGCAATTAACCAGTGCATTACTGGTACTTTATTTTATCGACCCTGTAAGGGTGAAAGGCAAAGTTAACCTCGGCGGGATTTGAACTCAGAATGGCAAGGGCCGTAACTCTATGCGTCAAAGCATGGCACCCGACCCTCTACCGATACTGCCAATGTAATATCAAAATCATAAATTCGATGTTATGTGAGGTAAAGCATTTACTGTGAAAATACAACAGTATAGAGAGAGTAATGTAAATGCTAAAGGATTAATCCTGCTGGGTTTGCAACAAATCTCTTCTTAACCAGGCATGCTTGATTTAGGGGAATGATTCCCTAGTAATCAGTCAGGTGGTTTTCTTTTGGGTTTGGTTCTAGTTGCTTGTATCTCAGACCTGCCAACCTCTAAAATCCCAAACGGGGAGTACTATGAAAAACCTTGTTTGAGGACTCTGCCCTCACGACCCTCTCGGGAATAAGTGGGTTAAGAAGAAGAAGAAGAAGATGGTTGAATAATGAGCTTGGCTGGTCCCGCTTGGGGATCCAGCTGGATCGGTTGGAGACAGTTGCTTCTGACAGGACCCACTGGAAGGAGTGTTTGAGGACCCCCCCCCCCCCCCACGACCCTCTCAGGATTAAGTGGGAGAAGAAGAATAAGAAGATTATCCATCAACTTGCAGACGTCGAGGTAAACCTAAGTGGTATCTAACCAGTTTGGCAAATATTACAAATATGATGAACATTCGCCACTCTTTTTTTGGAGGAGGGAGAAAATTTCCACTTTTGATAGAACCAGTTTAGATACAATTCAATGTGTGACATCTATAAAACATTGTAGTCTGATACATCTGGGGAATATCCTCGGGTTTTTAAACCAATAAACAGCTAAATACAACAACTTGATGAAAAGAGAATGCTTACTTTTATATCGGGCTGCATACCAATATACAATGCTTTATTTGTTTGTTTAGGATAAAAATAATATTCTATAGATGAATAATTTTTATGTTTGATAGAAAATATTTGATAGAAAAACGTATTTCACATACGGAAGAAAAAACATGAATAAATTATGTATATAAGAAGAAAAATGAAATATATCGTTGAAATAATATGATCTGAAGAAGAACAAAATCTCGTCTGCTGACGAAATGTTACTGGTATGAGGAAGGTTGAGTAATAAAAAGAAAATCTAATAAATTTGAAGATTGCAAAGAAAAAAGTGCAGATGTAAAACTTCTTGAAATAACAACAGTTATTACTAGAGGCGTACAGGCAATAAATATAGGAGACACATTAAACATATATGAGGAATCAGGTTGTACTTGTTCATTGAATGACCTTCATAATATTAAACTACATGAAACAGTAAACAGGCGAACTTGATAATCTACGTATATCACGTATGCGTATAATTACGTATATACACACACACATTATCTACTCTCTCTCTCCCCCTCTCTCTCTCTCTCCCTCCCTCTCTCTCTCTATCTATCTATCTATCTATTTATATATATCACGAACAGTGCTTCCAATAAATAGCAGACACAAAATTACAACGAATATATATATATATATATATGTATATATATATATATATGTATATATATACGATATTAAACAAATGGAAACTATATTTATAACATACAATATATAAACAGTTTTATAAATAATTTTGACGTACCATAAATATGAGCGACCATTATGTAGGAATTATTATTTATAAAACTGTTTATATATTGTATTTTATCTGACGAAGGCATGCCATATTTTTAATATTGTATATCCAAAAACTTGTCGAGTGCTTTATATCAGTTATGTATATATATATATATATATATATATATATATATATATATATATATATATATATAATGTAGGAGGTGAGTTTTATTGTAGTACTATAAAGCAATGCAGATATCGGATAAGAAGCACTCTACAGTTTGTAGGACTGGAGTATACATAATATATAAGAACAAATGTTGATTTAAAACTGCACTATCCACAAGTGTTTTTTAACCTTCATATCATGTCTTCCTGTTTAATCTGATGAAAACACAAATATTATTGCATGATGATATTTGTTTTTGAAATGCGCATAATAAAATACATGGAATTCTTTTAACCATCTTTTGTTCTTATATATATATATATATATATATATATATATATATATATATATATATAGGAAAAAGTATGACCACGACGGCAGAGCTCAAGCCGTTTCGACGGCTATTTCTGGACTCTGAGTCCAGAAATAGCCGTCGAAACGGCTTGAGCTCTGCCGTCGGGGTCATACTTTTTCCTATTTCCCACTCTACTACCCTAAGTATTGAGTACTCTGGTGCGTTATGGTCCATCTGGTTCCTTACCACAATTCCTTTGTTATATATATATATATATATATATATATATATATATATATATATATATTCGTTGTAATTCGACTCCCATGTACGTCAATACTCATCTTTTTCCATTTCTCCGAGGGTTCTTAACCCCACTATCAGGCTAAATAATTTCTTTAATTTCTTTAGTCAAATTACGGCGATAGCTTACATTTATAATAATTTCAAACCCGCTCGATGTTCCGAAAATATTCTTACTTTATATATATATATATATATATATATATATATATATATATATATATATACATATATATGTTGATTTAAAACTGCACTATCAACAAGTGTTTTTTTAGCCTTCATATCATGTTCTCCTGTTTTATCTGATGAAAACACAAATATTATTGCTTGATGATGTTTGTTTTTGAAATGCGCATAATAAAATATATGGAACTCCTTTAACCATCTTTTGATCTTATATTATATACATATATATATATATATCATAGATTGAGTTAGAAACTCAAAATAGTCTTTTACAATTAAATAGCTCAAAGAAGGGAATCTTTCCGAGCCGTGTAATACAATTGAATATATGAGAGGGGTGAACACAGATACAAGTATACATACGTTCGAATTGCAAATGACCAAATATATGTAAAAGGTAAACAGAAATAACAACACAATCGGTACAGTATATGGAAGGTATATATTAGGTTAACGCTTGATATAGCAGGAAGAGGGTCTTAACGTTTCGACGCTAGTCCTTCGTCATGAGAAATAAAATAGATTGAGGGGACGGGCGAGATGGAATTGGAAAAAATGTCTTTAGATAAAAATAACAGGTCCATTCGTGTTGACATCTCTTATATATTCGTTGTAATTTTGTGTCTGCTATTTATTGAAAGCACTCTACGTGATATGTATGTGGTTCCCTTAATTTCTGTGAGTTTGTAGTCCTGAAATTAGGGTTATGTATTTGCCTTCCCAAATAGGGATATTGTCTCCATTTTCTCATCTTTGTGTTTGGATAATTTCTTCATGTCTTTTGGCAATATATTAGCGTCTGTTGGGAGTAAAAGATCGATGAGATGTATTTTCATCTCTTAAAAGTCAATATCTAATCTATGTGTTTTGATCTCTCTGTCTGTGTGGCTCAGCATATCTCGGATTGTGGTCTCATTATCTCAGACATCTGCAGTCGACCTAATATATGCTTATCTCTTATTTCTATTGCATTAAAAGAAATTAGAAACAAATCAATCCCAATGGCTAGGAGGTCAATCTAAAGTTGACGACTTTTGCTGCAAGAATAAAATATATTCTCACATCTCTACTGCAGCAAATATAGTATATATATTTCACTGATGAGGTCAAAATAATGCCGGAACATGGTTGTCTTCTGTACTTAACTAAATAGTCAAAATAACTACTAACATTGTTTTTATTTGATTATTATATTATTATTATTTTTTTTTTTTGTAGTGATAATATTAAAAGTGATGATGATGTGGGCGTTGTGGTGGCGGTGGTGGTGGTGGTGGGGAAGGTGGTGGGGAAGGTGGTGATGGTAGGTGTGGGGAGGATAATGAATCATTTTTGCTTTATTGGCAAGCTGAACTATCCAAATTAATATTCTTGGTTAAGTTTGGCTTGCTAATGGAGCACGAATCGATGTAAAACGCCAAAATACACCAACAAACACACACATCCTCTGTCTATATGTTTATACACACTCACATACATACACACACACATATATATATATATATATATATATATATATATATATATATATATATATATATATATATATATGTATATAGGAGAATGTATGACCCG
>OZ024755.1:4123476-4130976 GCA_964016885.1 Eledone cirrhosa
ATGTAGAAGTGCTGAAGAGAAACAGAGGAGTAAGCAGTCGTATAGAATCAATAGAACATCTGACTGATAAAATGACGAGTCAGTCAACCATATTGGTGGCCTCCCCACAGCCCCGGCCGACAGAATGGAGAAGGCGTTTCCCCGGAGGACGGCAAGGGAGACGCGCTGGAAAAGCCATTCCAACTCGCGAGGCTCACACCTGCGGCGGGCCAGCTCAGCGCCTATGGTGGTGAGTAGGGAGGTAGCCCTAGGGCCGAGGACACCAGAAGTCTCTACTGCTACAGGTAGCCGGCTCTGTACCTATGGTGGTGAGTAGGGAGGTAGCCCTAGGGCCGAGGACACCAGAAGTCTCCACTGCCAAGGGTACGATCGCAAACCTGTCGGAGAGCGACCGGTATTTAAACAGGGGATACTGACTGACACAATCACTGAAAGGTGACTGAAATTGGCTGGACACATACTGCGCATGTCTGAGTACCGGAATCTCTCTGTGGCAATGAGATGGACCCTAGTTAGTGGTAAGCGGTGGTAAGCAGAAAAAAGGGAGACCCAAGGGAAAACGTGACACTCAACTTTCAAAGAAGATCTCCAGAGGATTTGACTGGACTGGGAAACTACTAGAGAAGACTCAATGTCCAATATACCCCGGGACATAGAAGGACCTAAGACTAAGGCTGGTTTACTCTGTCGAGAAAGTTTTAACAACAGCTTACATCTAATCGATTTCACTGACAATGATTGGATCGATCTGAGGCTATTGTAGAAGTAGAAGCCTCTTGATGTCACCTCGAGATGTCGCGCAGTCGGGGTTGACTGCGGGTCATCATTATCACAAAACGAACTTATTAACCTCATAGCTGGGGAGTTTAACCCTGCCATGGACTGGCGTCCTGTCCAAGTGGAAGTATTGTACTCTAGTAGCAGCAGTAGTATTAGTAGTAGTAGTAGTAGTAGTTAGTATCTAGCCTGGCTTAAATTATTTAAGTTTTGTTTGTTTTTTGGTGGGGGAGGGGGGGGAAGGAATCATTACATTGACAGACAGCTGCCGAAAGGTCCATATTAATAAACAACATCATCATCACCATCACCTTCATCATCATTATCATCATCACCATCGTCGTCGTCGTCGTCACCATCACCATCTTCATCACCATCACCACCATCATCATCAACAACAACACCGAGCTGAGCTGGATATAAATAATTGTTGGATGAAATATTCGCCTGAAACAAGCAGCAATGACACATCCATTGAAGAATGTGTGTCGTCGTTGTCCTCCCCGCCGCCATCAAACCTATCCAAGCCCCAACCCTCGTCCCCCCCGCCGCCATCAAACCTATCCAAGCCCCAACCCTCGTCCTCCCCCCGCCGCCATCAAACCTATCCAAGCCCCAACCCTCGTCCTCCCCCGCCGCCATCAAACCTATCCAAGCCCCAACTCTCGCCCTCCCCCGCCGCCACCAACCCTATCCAAGCCCCAGCCCTCGCCCTCCCCGCCGCCACCAACCCTCACGTTACCTCTAGTGTTGTTAGTTAACCTTCCATACCAATCCTTACCACATCAGCAGCCAGTGGTATTAACGACGGATATTTAATCCACCGTACACATAACATACACATACATATATATATACACACACATATATATATACACACACACACACAGACATACACACATAGACATACACACATAGACATACACACATAGACATACACACTTAGACATACACGCACATACACAGAGAGAGAGACTCACAGACAGACACACACTCATACATGTATTTAAACACGGCCTAATGCACTCGCCCTGTGTTATCTGTTCCCTTTTATTGTCGTGTTACAGCTTTACCTCCCACCCCTACCCCTACCACACCACCCTACCCCTACCACCCCAGCCCCACCCTACCCCTACTATACCCACGTCCCCTCTCAGCCGCCTCTGTCGATATTCCTTCTTCCCTTCCTTTCCTAAGAATAAGAGACATTCCTCCACCCTTGTATGTAAGAATAAAGACAAAGAACTTCACTAGCGGGGCACCACACCCATATTTACATCTAAACGGATGACTGCACCGACAGACAGACGAAGACGATGAAACGAGCTGTTGCATGGCTGAGGGTGGTGAGGTAGGGGTAAGACAAACATACACAACAGGAGTCGCTACTGGAAAATACAGATTATAATAAAGTTTAACCGATGATATTATATAAATTACGAGTGGTGGATTGGCAGTATCGGTAGAGGGTCGGACACCATGCTTTGACGCATAGTGTTACGGCCCTTTATGGTCTGAGTTCAATCCCACCGAGGTTAACTTCGCCTTTCATCCTTATGGGGTCGATAAAATAAAGTACCAGTAATACACTGGGGTAATTGCTGGCCTTGTGCCAAAAGTAGAAGCAATTATATAAATTACGAACTCGAGAGCCAACGGGGGTGTGGAGGTACCGTGGACTCTTTTTGGTCGGTCACATGACTTGCTAGAAATAGCAGCGAAACATGCCTCAAATTAAACCACAATACGGGTGGGTAGATTTGAACTTTGACAGTGGAAAACAAAACAAGATATTCGTACTTTAACCTGTTAGATAAAAAGGAACGTTGCTGCCCTCAGTTTAGAAATAAACATTTCTAGGTCAAATCGAATCTGTTGATGTAATTAGAAACAAAACCGATTAAACAGTAAAGTAGATTTAAATATGTTAAATAAAAGTCTTTCTTCGGTAGAGAGGCGATGGTGAAGCCAAGAAGTTATAATCTTAACAGTAATTCATCTCACATATTTGGACATTGGACGTATGGACCCGTAACTGCTGATAAAGTCATAGTGACGCCATATTGACGTATGTGAAGGCGCATGGCTTAGTGGTTAGAGAATTGGGCTTGCAATCGAAAGGTTGTGAGTTCAATTCTCGGACCGGGTGATGTGTTGTTTCCTTGAGCAAGACACTTTATTTCACGTAGCTCCAGTTTACTCAGCTGTAGAAATGAGATGATAGGTCTGGGGTCCCTATCATTAAATTACCCAAGACACCTCCAACGAGATATACCTTGAAGGAGGCCTGCAAAACCTGCATCGGTGTGAGCTGTAACAACAACAACAACAACATATTGACATACGACGTTTCTAGGGAATTTTTAAACCTGACAGAACCCATCACCTCTCCTGGTCTGAATACAGCAGATTTCCACCAGAGGAGGATAGAGAGAATGAGATAGAATGGAAGTGAAAAAGAGATATAGAGGAAGAATTGACCCCAGTACTAGACTGGTACTTTTTTATCGACCATAAATGGATGAAAGGTAAAGTTGACCTCGGCGAGATTTGAACTCAAAGAGCAGAGTGCCGGAACAAATACTACAAAGCATTCTATCCGACATTCTAAAAACTCTGACAATTCGCCGCCTATATTTGGACATTAAACACTCTGTGATATTTAGTTCTACGCACCATTGTATCAACTAGTTCGATCATTTCTATATAAACAATATTTTTCACAAATAATCAGTATTTGCAGTCTTTTGGTCTCTATTTTTTTCTAACTTGATATTGTTCCCTTCTTTTTATCTTTCAACGTGATACATTTTTTTATCAGATAAAACTCCATTACCTTATCATGACAATTCACGAAGACGTTTCATCAATTATCTGGAGACGACAAACTGTTGATTCTCACTACGAAATACTAAAATCTATTTCTTTTACTAAATTAGTAATTCAAGATTATTCAGAGTTCCTAGATCTATATCATTTGGCCCAAACATTCTTTTAGTACACTATCTACTTGCTACAACTAAATAACAACCTTCGTTTATCCTTTGTACGTCATCTGTTTTGGTTGAGGTGCTTCTGCTCGGTAGGTGTTTCCTGGGTCTGAAGCATATTGAGGTGGTCTGTAGTAATTTTAAGCTGTGTGTATGTATGTATGTATGTAGAGCATGTCTATGACTCAATCTACTGTCGCCCTACTTCTTCCCTGGCTCCAAAGTCCAAGCCCTTGGTGCCATAGACCTGTAGGTTTGACTAGCCAGTTGGTAGAAGTCGTTAGAACGTTGGATAGAATGTTTGTGGTATTCGTTCCGACTCTCTGCTCTCTGAGTTCAAATCCCACCGAGGTCAACTTTATCTTTCATCCTTTCGAGGTCGATATAAAAAGTACCAGTCAAGTACTGGGGTTGATTTTTCCTCTATATCACTTCCTCGCTTCCTCAGTATCACTCTTTTTATTTTTCTCTGAAGGAAATATATTGTTCACCAACAACACCAACACTAAAAACATCAACAACATCATCAACAACACCACCGACACCACCACCACCACCACCAACAACAACAACACTAAAAACACCACCAAAACCAACATCAGCAACAACACTAAAAGAAACAACAACATTACCACCAACAACAACAACACCAATAACAACACCAACACCACCAACAACACCACCAACAACACCACCACCATCAATACCACCACCAACAACAACACCATCAACACCACCACCATCACCACCAACAACAACAATACAAGACATTAGGCCTATATAAGAAATCAATATACACTCAGCCTTACAAATACATTTTAACCACGTCTCTTCTTCAGGGTCGACACTGATGTTGCCATAACAACATATGATGGATGCACTCTCTATTGTCTTCCTTATTTCATGCCTTTTCCCAAATCAATCAAGTTCTTACATCTCTCATTTGATTCCTTTCACATGTCCATCTATCATTATGTCGATTGATTCTCACTTGATGCTAAAATTAGTCAAAAAATGTTAAATCCAAAATAGAAAAAAAATTATCTTCCGTGATTTCGTTTCGCTCGTTTTGTTTTGTCTGTTTTGTTTGTTTTAATAAAATGTACCACTTTTCTGTTTCGCCTATTTATTTCTTAATCTCTTTCTGAACATTTTAATCTTTCAATAAATACAGAGACAGCATTCCTTAAATTTATAGATTTAAGCCCTACTATCTGTTTAAAATCTCTGATCTTTTGTATCAAGTCTCCCATCCAAGCACCTTCCTCTCTTTCTCTCTCTCTATCTATCCATCTATCTATCTATCTATCTCTTTCCATCTATCTATGTATACATACATACATATATATATATATATATTTATATATATATATATATATATATATTTATATATATATATATATATATATTTATATATATATATATATATATATATGTATAGATATATATATATATCTATCTATATATATATATATATATACATATATATATATATATATATATATATATATACATATATATATATATATATATATATATATTATATATATATATGTGTGTGTGTATGTATGTATGTATATATATATCCAACTCTTTTCTATCTATCTATCTCTCTCTCTATCTCTCTCTCTATCTATCTCTCTCTCTATCTATCTTGCCTGTTTCTCTCTCGACTTCATTCTCTCTCAATTTTCTATCTTCTCACTATCTCTCTCCCCCTCACCCTATCTCCCCCTCTCTCCCTCACCCACACTTTCCCTTTTTATCTCCCCTCTTCTATTGTCTCTTACTCCCTTATTCCTAATGCCCTTCTCTTTCCGTCCCTTGTCCCCTTTTTTCTTCCTTTTCTACTTTCCTCCTCCTCCTACCACCGTACCCCACCCCACCTTATATTTCTATCTCTATATCTTCCCCCTTCCCCTACCTCACACTTCTACCCAGTCTCCATCTTTACACCATATATTCACATTAGATGCCAGTTTTCTCAATTGTTCTATTATTTTGTCTCTATACCAAACAGAAAACGATGAGTTAGCAGAATTAGAAAATAAAAAAACTGTTGGTGCAGGTTTACAAGATTTCACAGGTTTTCGCAGGTTTTGTACAAGATTGCACAGGTTTTCACAGGTTTTCACGGTTTTTCACGGGTTTTTACAAGATTTCACAGGTTTTCACAGGTTTTTTCAGGATTTCACAGGTTTTTACAATATTTCACAGGTTTTTACAGGATTTCACAGGTTTTTACAGGTTTTCACAGGTTTTTACAGGATTTCACAGGTTTTTACAGGATTTCACTGGTTTTTACAGGATTTCACAGGTTTTTACAGGATTTCACAGGTTTTCACGGGTTTTCATAAGTTTTTTCAGGATTTCACAGGTTTTCACGGGTTTTCACAGGTTTTTTCAGGATTTCACAGGTTTTTACAAGATTTCACAGGTTTTCACAGGTTTTTACAGGATTTCACAGGTTTTCACGGGTTTTCACATGTTTTTTCAGGATTTCACAGGTTTTCACGGGTTTTCATAGTTTTTTTCAGGATTTCATAGGTTTTCACAGTATTTCATAGGTTTTCACAGGATTTCACAGGTTTTCACAGGTTTTTAGAGGTTTTCACAGTTTTCATAGCATTCCACAGGTTTTTACAGGTTTTTATGGGTTTTTACTTTCGTCTGAAACAGTTCTGAGTTCAAAATCTCGCCACAGTCGAATAGAATAAGTATCACTTCTAGCATGTCAAGTAATAACGTAGAGCAGTGGTTCCCAGAGAGGGTTCCACACAGGAGTATCTGGGGTTCTATGAAAAAAGGTAGAGGAGTATATTACGACCATATAACAGTATTAGACATTGGGGTGCCCCCAAAAAAGAGTTCTGCGTTTGAAAAAGTTTAGGAAACCCTGGCGTAGGGAGTTCCTTGTTAGGGCAGTGGTGATTGTGGAAAAAGTGAAGGGATAACTATTACAGAAGATTCAGCTGTCGTGATTATAAATTAGTTTTAGATTTACTATCCTGCATTAATGGCACAGCTGTTGTGGGGCCGTCAGTTTTTTTTTTCTGCTTCATAAAGGTTCATTTTCATCTCTGGCCATTAGATTTCCAGAATAAAAATGGAGGGATCAATGCCTTTATTTCATTCTTTCTTTCTTCATCTCTTTATCTCTTTCCTTCCTTCCTTCATTCATTCCTTCTCTCTTTCCTTATATATCTCTACATTAACGTTGCATTTGTCTTTTCTTTTTGTTTGTTTTTTAATGTTTTTGTTGTTGTTGTCTTTTATTTGTTTATGTTTTGTTTTTGTCTAAATATTGTTATTGTTGTTATTGTTATTATTGTCTTTAGTTTTATTATTGTTGTTTCTTTTAGTTTTATTCCTCGGTGCAGCTGTTTCAGTTCTTTAAAAAACTTGAAACATCACAAAACGCCACATTGATTCTTTCATTCATTACCAAGTATAATAAACAATAACTAAACAACAACATCAAGAGATTGTTCTGTTCAACATTGGTAATGCATATTTTACCATTCTACACATGTTTTCTGAGTGAGTCTTGTTTTAATACCTCTGAGAGAAGCAACGGAACAATTTGGAGAGAGGGGGGGGGCTATTGACGATTACAGTTATATACATATATATATATATATATATATGGTAGATATACATATATAAACATATATATATACATATATAAACACATACACACAAAAAAAAATATATATATATATATGTGGTAGAT
>OZ024755.1:4135976-4143476 GCA_964016885.1 Eledone cirrhosa
GTATTTTCTCCGGTAAAAGCTTTATCTCACATATTATCTCACATAATATCAAATCTATGAGATTTTGATGTTATTTATTTTGAGAACAATACCTTAACATCAGTATCTATGGCGAGTTACAGCCAGTTTGAACAGAAATCATAATCATCACCACCATCACCACCATCACCACCATCAGAATCATCACCATCATCATAACCATCACAATCATCACCATCGTCATCACCATTACCATAATCATCACCATCATATGATTACCACCATCATCATCATCATCATCATCACCATTATCCTCATCACCATTAACTTCATGATCATCGCCATCATCATAATCATCACCATCATCACCACCACCACCATCATGATCATTGCCATCATCACGACCACCATCACCATCACCATCATCATCATCACCCCCATCGCCACCATCATCACCATCATCATCATCATATTAGATGAAAGCTTTTACTATTTTCCAATCAAATAGTTGGTGTTATTCTTAATTAGACAATTTCTATTTGATCAATAAATTAGTTTCCTAGCAACGAAAACATTAAACGTTAAAAGTTAAAACAAAAAAAGCTACTTTTTCAAACAATTCTTCTCTCACATTGTTCCACCAAGAATTTACACCAACTCAAGTTTTACACAGTTTTTCTCAGCTGATGCCAAAATATTTATATTGTACACACACTACACTCGTGGCTGAGTGCTTAGAGAATTGGATTCGCAATCTTGAGGTTGTGAGTTCGATTCCTGGACCGGGCGATGCATTATGTCCTTGAGCAAGACACTTTATTTCACATTGCTCCTTCTACCTGGAGTTGCGACCGATAGATAGTACTAGCAACTGGAAAGACCAACGGAAACATTGTTTCCTCGGTCCGAAAGTCGATTGACTGTCTCTCTCTCTCTATATATATATATATATATATATATATATATATTTCGTTTCTGAATTTGTTTAGCAAGATTCTTTATCTGAAAACGTGCGCAGACTGAGCACACAACACATACAGAAACAAGATGGCGTAGGACAGAACAAAGGAGAGGCACAAAAACAAAGAAAAGAATCTCCAGTCACTGAAGAGGTCACAGAATGTGTGACGAAAGAACTTTGACAATATATAAACAACTATCTGGTTGTGGAACCAACCAACCAACCGGAAATTTATAAATTCCTAAATTTATAAATTTATTATAATAAATTGAGTGAAAGCAACTGGTGCGTGTGTTTCTTATTGGCAACATGACCCTCCCAAAGTATAACAATATATATATATATATATATATATATATATATATATATATATATATATATATATATATATATATATATATATATATATATATATAATGTAGAAAGGCTTCTACAGGACTAGAACTGTTTCATTCCGGAGAAATCATCAGTTCTAGTCCTGTAGAAGCCTTTCTACATTAAATATTTATACTCTGCTTTGTATTGAGTAACCCGGGATAAACTTATATATATATATATATATATGGGTATGCCTGTGTGTGTGTATACATATATGTGTATGTATGTATGTATGTATGTATGTATGTATGTATGTATGTGTGTGTGTGAATGTTTTGGTTGCCAACTCTGTGCAAGACATGTTAGGTCATTGGCTGGGCTAAAAAGCCACATTCGATCGCAGCACTGTTAATTGTTATTGTGTGTGTGTACGCGCGCGCGCGTGTATATATATTTTATTATTAACATTATTATTATTGTCATTACTATTGTCGTTATTATGTTTTTTTTCGTGCAATTGCCATACTCGATAACGAGGGGGCGCTGTATATATGTATGTATATATGTATGTATATATGTAGCTATGTATATATGTATCTGTATATGTATATATGTATCTATGTATGTATCTATGTATGTATATATGTATATATGTATATGTGTATGTATATATGTATATATGATTCTATGTATGTATATATGTATGTATATTTGTATGTATATATGTATGTATATTTGTATGTATATATGTATATATCTATGTATGTATATATGTATATATGTCAGGTCACCAGTTGGTGCTACTGGTAACATGTATCCCAGTACAACCTGTCCCATGGTCGGGTCGTTGGCGACTAAACTGGCAACCCCACCAAGGTTTCTTGGTGAGGAGGGTGACTTTGGACATCCTGCAGGACTAAAAACAAAACCTGTCAAAGGGCAAAGGAGCTCTTAAGAGCCAATGGCCATCCTAAATCACCGAGAGAGATCACCCCTTAGCCTTTGTCAAGGCAGAATTCTAGGAAAAGGAAGACTCTGATGTAACACCTGCAACCCTGATGGTATCCAATGATGTTGACTTGTTCTTCTTTTTGGTAAATATCATCTTGGTTAAGAGAGTGGGACTGGCTTTGTGCAGTGCCTTTGCTCACTATAAAAGCTTCACGGCACAGGCATTGCTTTATATCTGGAGATCTCTCTGCACTTGTCGTCACATGGTACCATGGGCCCAGCACTATGTGTCAATAATTGTCACAAGTGTAGTGTTTGTACCAGAGTTTTCAAGTCACTGGCTAGACTAAAAAGTC
The DNA here is from genome assembly GCA_964016885.1 of Eledone cirrhosa. Classification (NCBI taxonomy): domain Eukaryota; kingdom Metazoa; phylum Mollusca; class Cephalopoda; order Octopoda; family Eledonidae; genus Eledone; species Eledone cirrhosa. The sequence continues at coordinate 4,138,542 of OZ024755.1, forward strand.
ACACTCGTTCAGCGCATCGGTAGGGGTTCTCCTACATGGATATAAAGTAGTGGCCGTACTCGAAAAAAACGAGTTGGCAGCCACCATATATATATGGATCTATGTATATATATATATGTATATATATATATATGTATATATGTATATATGGATCTATGTATATATATGTATGTATATATGTATGTATGTTTATAGTAAGAGTCGGGGCCTGACTGAGCTGTTGTGGTTTGAAGAACTAGTTTTATAGGGAGGAGTCTGAAGCTATGTTGAAATGACACTCAAGCAAATCTGATTGTATATGAAATAGAACACAACTTAATTTCTTCTGTATAACCCACGTATATATAAACAATAACAAGCTTTATTAACTGGTTTAAGATAACATTGTAAAGTTAAACCAAAAAAAGTATTTAAATATAACTGCTTTTACTTTTGGCACAAGGACAGCAATTACCTAGTGCATTACTGGTACTTTGCCTTTCATCCTTACGGGGTCGATAAAACAAAGTTAACCTCGGCGGGATTTGAACTCAGAATGGCAAAGGCCGTTACTCCATGCGTCAAAGCATGGCGTCCGACCCTCTACCGATACTGCCAATCCACCGATTTAAATATAACAAAAAAAGGAAAGAGAAAGAAGAAAAAGAAAAAAAGCGAATGAAGCAACGAAGAAAAGAGGGAGAGAATGGAAGGACTTTTTCTAGACCCCAGTCAGTATGGTGATTCGGCTGAGTCCTGCAGATAGAAGTGCGAAGACATTGCCACTGAGAATGGCCAGTGGCACTCGCTGCCACATCCACCCCGCGTCACGAAGTTCCTTCATCAGGCGGGCTGTTGTCTTTCCACCTCAGAGAAGGGCCAGTGATACCCGCTGCAATAGCCACCCCACTTCACGAAGTTCCTTCATCAGGCGATCTCTTGTCTTTCCGTCACAGAGATGGTCAGCGATACCCCTTGCAATATCCACCCCAGCTCACGGGGCCCCTTCATCAAGCGGTCTTTCCGATTTTACAGGGGAAAGCAGCAGTGTGGTGACCAAGGAAACCAGAGGACTTGACAGAGACTGGTATCAAAAGGGAGTGTTCGGACAAACCCTAGTATTTGTTTATTATCTTCCTCTCCTCTGCATTTTGGGCGGTGGTGCCTGAATTTGCGGCCGAAGTAACAAGATCGGAAAGGAAAGAGGGCGGGGTGGTGGTGGAGTAGTGATGATGGAATGGTGGTGGAGTGGTGGTGATGGAGTGGTGGTGGAGTGGTGGTGGTGGTGTTGGAGTGGTGGTGTTGGAGATGGAGTGGTGGTGTTGCGGTGGTGGTGGTGGTGATGGAATGGTGGTAGTGGAGTGGTAGTGGTGGAGTGGTGGTTGTGGTGGAGTGGTGGTGGTGGTGAAGGGATTAAATAGCTTGACCGATTAAATAACATGCACCTCCCAGTGTAAGTTTCTTCGCTCTCTCTCTCTCCCGCTCTCTCTCATTCTCTCCCTCTCTCTCTCATTTGCTTTCTCCCTCTCTCTCATTCTCCTTCTCTCTCCCTCTCACTCACTCTATTTCTCACTTTCTCAGACCCACTCTGTCTCTCACTCTCTCTCACTCACTCCCTCTCACTCCCTCTCTCTCTCTTCTCTCTCTCCCACTCTCTCTCCCTCTCTCTCCCTCTCTCTCCCTCTTCTCTCTCCCTCTCTCTCCCTCTTCTCTCTCCCCCTCCCTCTCCCCCCTCTCTGCTACAGTGTGTCAAAAACTGGTACTAACAAAAGTATACTGTTGTTGTTGTTGTTGTTGTTATTAAAATAAAGAAACAATTATTATTATTTTTATTATCCATTTCTTGCAAATCTCTGTTATTCTGTGTTTTATGAGGATTGTGGTAACGTGAGAAAAAAACTAACTGAAGATAGAGTTTGTTCCTTAAACATTTCTACAACTGCTGACTGTCAAATTACTTGGTGCATATATATATATATATATATATATATATATATATATATATATACGATATATTAACAAATGGAAACTATATTTATAAAACCATATTTATTTCATTATACATATTTCAAGGACACCAAGTTAAATTATGGTGTGCTTTCATCAGACAAAATATAATATAGATCAGTTTTATAAATAAATATTGACATACCCTTAAAAAATGCAACCATTACTGTTGGAAGCTCCTGGATACTATCCGGGAGCTTCCAACAGTAATGGTTGCATTTTTTAAGGGTATGTCAATATTTATTTATAAAACTGATCTATATTATCCTTTTTGCCAGGATCTATTTCTTCGAAAACTCTTGGCACTATATATGTGGGGTCGATTCTTGCTCTATATCTCTTTCTCACTACCATTCTATCAATCCTTCTCTTGAAGAAATCTGATGTAATAAGACTTAGAGAGAGAGAGAGAGAGAGAGAGAGAGAGAGAGAGATGGGGTCGACAAGGTTTTAAAATGCCCTAGATACGCCGTTTGTAAATACGGCGATCCCCACTGCTCTTTCAGGAGTTACAGGACTCTGAATGCATGTAAAGTTCCTTAAATATCTTTCACACTAAACACGAAGACTTACTTCCTCACTTATTACTCAATATTGTAAACCAACTTTGTGTTTTGTTTATTTGTAGTTTTCTCTTCTTATTCTCTAGTTCAGAGTTCAGCCATTTCTGTAGCTCATTGTCATCACTTTACAATTTAAACCACTTTCATGTTGAATAAACAACTTATTCCTTACCAGATAGTCGTATATCTTCACTAACCATTTCAATGTCCCCCACCCCGATCTCATCTTTTTTCCTTATACTTTCACCCGTGTAGGACATCTCGTTTTTTTTTCATTTTATAAAAAAAACCTCACTTTCTTATATATATATATATATATATGTATGTATGTATGTATGTATGTATGTATGTAAAAGGTAAACAGAAATAACAACACAATTGGTACAGTATATGGAAGGGATATATTAGGTTAACGCTTGATATAGCAGGAAGAGGGTCTTAACGTTTCGGACGCTAGTTCTTCGTCAGAAGAAAGATTGAGAAATAAGATAGATTGAGAGGACGGGCGGGTTGGAATTGGAAAAAAATGTCTTTAGATAAAAATAACAGGTCCTATTTATATATATATATATACACTTTCGATGACCTTGATTCAAGGAAAAGGTGACCCATTATTCAATTGGAACACAATGCAATGCATGATGTGTAAAATCGCGTCGTATCAATAACATCCCAGCAGACGATAGTTATCAAATGTCTTTAGAAATGTCGTTCCATAAGAATCACATTACTATTATTTCTTTGCACACAAAACTATTACCACGGCATTACAACAAATATATATATATATATATATATAATATATATATATATATAATAATAATACTATTTATAGTTATGTATATAGTATAAACAACCATAAACAGGAAGGTCAGTAATTTCTTAATAACCTTATTACCAGTAAGAGAAATAGCTCAATGTATGAACATCAGTTGTTTTACAGAGCAGTTAAATCAATATTGATATATATATATATATATATCTCACTCACGTCGGACGGTCTGTACCTTTCGTTCATGAAATCCACCCAGCTTATGCTGACCGGACAACCATGTTGCTTGTTTTTTTCCTATCTTTGGTTTGCTTTTATCCTTCTAAGTTGTTTACTTGTCCCCCTCGCTTTACGCGAATTACTGGTCCCAATAATTTATTTTAGTTATTGCTCGCACCAACCTGAGGTATATGATTGTTAATGCGATGAAATACCAATGATGGTTGGAAAATCACTGACGAACGACTATTTTTATCATATGTAACCCATGTGCAACCACTCAGTATTCTTCTTTCTTCTCATGTTTTATATATATATATATATATATATATATATATATATATATATATATATATATATATAAATGCCGGTCTTCTCTTATCGTTTGTTAACCTTGGCGAAGCTGGGTACCTCAGCTAGTATATATATATATATATATATACATATATATATATATATATGAAAAAAGTCAGGACCCCGACGGCAGAGCTCCGACCGTTTCGACAGCTAGATCCGAAATAGCTGTCGAAACGGCCGGAGCTCAGCCGTCAGGGGTCCTGACTCTTTTCATATTACCCACTCTACTACCATAAGTATTGAGTACTCTGGTGTGTTATGGTCCACCTGGTATCTTACCACACCCTCTTTTTATATATATATATATATATATATATATATATATATATATATATATATATATATATATGTGTGTGTGTATAATTGATTTCCTTCTAACGAGACAGTTCTAGTCCTGTAGAAGCCATTTCTATATCAAATTTGATCTTTACACTCTACTAATGTATTGAGTACCTTACTTACTGTGGTTACCCCTGGTTGAACCCGGGATTAACATAGATATATATATGTGTGTGTGTGTATGTGTGTGGCCCCCGGACCACATCCCTACTCACTGCTATCGGTGCAAGACCCACGGGGTGGAGTGGCTGTTTCCTCACTCGCAATCCTCCGGGGTAATGCATTCCCCATCCTGTTGGCTGGGACCAGCAGGTGGAGGGTAAGTTAGTTGGTGGTGGAGGATATTCGTGCGGACGTCACTTCCATACATGTATTAAATACAGACTCGATATGTTTTATATGTGACTATAAAGTGAAAGTGTTGAGAAGGCTTTTTTGTGAATTCCCACTGGGGAAACTATGAGCTAACTCATACTTATACTCCTGTCGGTTGCTTCTATGTTACTCCTTTACCACCACCACCACTCATAGCACTAACACCAGCACACCACCACTCACACCACCACTCACACCACTAACACCAGCACACCACCACTCACACCACCACTCACACCACTAACACCAGCACACCACCACTCACACCACTAACACCAGCACACCACCACTCACACCACCACTCACACCACTAACACCAGCACA
>OZ024755.1:4148476-4153476 GCA_964016885.1 Eledone cirrhosa
AATTCTTGTATTTATGGAACAGAAGTTATACTATGATGAAAATAATGGTTTCTTATATAGGCACGAGGCCAACAATTTTAGGGAAGGGGAAAGTGGATTAAATCGAACCCAGTGTGTTACTGGTACTTTATTTTATCGACTCTGTAAGGATGAAAGGCAAAGCTAACCTCGGTGGGATTTGAACTCAGAACATAAAGGGCCGCAACTATATGCTGCAAAGCATGTTGTCCGATGCTCTACCGATATTGCCACATCACCGCCCTACTATCATGGAAATATAAAAAAAAGGACAAAAACAAAATTAAGGATTGAAAAAAGTGTAAGGGGTAAAGAAGGGCAGATCTGGCTGCATAGGAAAACGAAATTCATGTCCTAAATTTCTCTGCCTAAAAGACCCCAGACGTATCCATAATGGCGCAGGGTGGCCCAAAATTCACAAAAGCACTAGAAATATATTTATAGTTTATAAACGAATGAATGTGAATTTTTAATAAATAAAAGGGTTATTATATTTTTAAATATAATTGTTATATTTTGAAATAGAAGTGTGACCTTTAGGCCATATTGGTATTTACTAGCATAGCTAATCACACCAATAATTATTGGTGTAAACATGAAATTATAGTCTGAGTAGAGAAACTGAAAGTTTTAAAGCAGTCCTTCATAATTATTGTCTTTCTCGCTAGTTTTTGAGCGAAAAAAACATATTCACAACCAGAGTGCAGCTGTCCTCTGTGTTAGTACATAACTGTCTCCAGCATATATGTGTGTGTGTGTGTGTGTGTGTGTGTGTGTGTGTGTGTGTGTGTGTGTGTGTGTGTGTGTGTGTGTGTGTGTGAAAGGTAAACAGAAATAACAACACTATCGGTACAGTATATTGAAGGAATATATTAGGTTAACGCTTGAAATAGCAGGAAGAGGGTCTTATTATTTCGGACGCTAGTCCTTCATCAGAAGAAAGAATGAGAAATAAGATAGATTGAAGGGGCGGGCGGGGGTATATATATATATATATATATACACACACATGCACACTCATTATTTTTATTTTTATTCTTTGCCTTCTTCTTCTTTCTTCTTTCTTCTTTCTTCTTCTTCTTCTAGCGTTAAAGGATAAAAGCCTGACTTAACTTCCAGATATGACAGAAATGTTAACCTTCTTTTCTTTCGTTTGCCGCCTCCTCCTCCGCCTCCACCACTACCACCATCCCCGCCACCACCTCCTTTACCTCCACCTCAACCGCCACCTTCACCACCACCACCTCCACCACCATCCCCACCGCCACCACCTCCTTTATCTCCACCTCAACCGCCACCTTCACCACCACCACTTTCACCACCATCCCCACCGCCACCTCCACCTTTACTCCCACCATCACCAACTCCACGTTATGTTATGAGGGAGGGGAGTAAGACTGTTGGCGGTGTGTGTGGGGGGGGGGGGGGGTTAGAACACACGTTCTCACTTGCATTGTGGTGATGATGATGATGGTGGTGATGTTATGACGGCGGGGGGCAGGTGTAGGAAAACTGTTGGCGGTGTGGGGGAAGAACACACGTTCTCACATGTGCTGATGGTGATGATGGTGGTAGGCTGAGGAGGGTTAAGTTAGTGGTAGGTTGAAGGCGGGGGGAGGGGTTAAGTTTAAAATATCGATAAATACGTCAATTTCCAATATACCAAAAAGCTTGTTGGCATCCACCTATCACTCTCTCTCTTTCTCTCTCACTGTCTCTCTCTGCCTTTTGATCGCCCCCTCCCTCTCTCTCTCTCTTATATATATATATATATATATATATATAAATAAGGTTTATCCCGGGTTCAATCGGGGGTAACCACAGTAAGTAAGGTACTCAATACAAAGCAGAGTACAAATATTTAATATAGAAAGGCTTCTACGGGACTAGAACTGTTTCATTCCGGAGAAATCATCAGGAAGCCTGATGATTTCTCCCGAATGAAACAGTTCTAGTCCTGAAGTTTCAGAAGATCCCGTTAAGGGTGAAAGCAGCGATTCTTTGCTTAAACTTTAATCTGTTATTTTAATAAATATTTGCTCTACGGTTCTTATATATTTGATATATATTTATCCTTATCGAGCTCTCTTTGGATTTTAGTCTTCAAATTTATTATTATTACTATATATATATATATATATATAATGCAATGAGGTATCTATGATCGTCGGCAAATCACTGATGAGGGACTTATTTTATTACATGTTATCCATGTGCTACCAGCAGTATTTTTCTCCCCATTTTATCATCATATATATATATATACGCCTTACTAAAAGAATTAATAGTGAACTATTTCATTCACGTGTATATATAATTTAAATGTATATTATTATATATATATGTGAGTATGTGTGTGTGTGTGTGTTGAACAAAGAAAAGAAAAGAAAAGTCAGAGGTAGGTTGTTAATTAATTCATTGTTTTACGATCGTTTCAGGGGGTTGATTGATATATCGACTATCAGGTAATGGTTATGTCTCTACCTATTTCTAGTCTTCTTCAAATTTATTATAATTATATAAAGTCTATTACTCTATTTCTCTGCTACCTGATTCAGCCAAAAGTCTGAGGCCATGCTTGGGCACCGCTGAGATTAATTTGCATTTTATCTGTTCAGGTCGATAAAATAAATACCAGTATTATACTGAGGTCAATTAAATCGAGTACATCCCTTTCAATCGAGAATATTTACCTTGAGTCGTCGCAAGTCAGAAGAGAAAATCAATGAAGTTTTGTGTGGTTTCCAATATTAGCAAATAGTTCAATATGTATGAATCTGATAATGCTGTAATTTTCAGAACTCGTTTGAAGAATGTAAGATATGATATGAAGTATTTCTCTTGGAATGGTTGCTATCCCAGCTCCCCGGAGAATCAAATAACTCTTAGTCTTGGAGAGAAAGATAAACACAGTTTCCTGGATACAGATTTTTACAGAGCTAAGCTACAGCTATAATGGAACTTACAAAGAAATTACTGAAGTGTATTATGGAAGTAAAAATGCGAAGCCGTTTTAGTGCCTATATTAGAAAGAAATATTCTGCATTTTTATTATATTTGGTAGCAGTGAGAACTTGCTTGTTTTCGTTTTTTTTTTCCGCCTTTTTTTTTTGTTTTTTCTTTGTCTCTGTGGTATGTTATCAGTAGAATGTAAATATGTTAAAAGTAGAAGAAAAGGTTTCTTAATTTTGAAGCAACTTGCTGAGATTTTCTGAGTCGTAAGTGAATGAATGATTGCATATGTGGATAGATAATGTCAAAGGCAATATGTTGAAGTGGAAATAATTTGAGGTTGATATGTATAAAATTAAGTACTTCGTTTTGGTTTTGGTTTTGGTTCTGGTTGGAGGAATCATACAAAGAATCACAGCTATAAAACTGTGAGAATATTTAGGCTGCAGAAGATAGCATGAAAATAATTAGTCACTTTAGTTTTTTTTAAGTTCTTCTTGGAAAGAGAGAGAGATGTTGATTTAGAATCCAGGCAGAGGAACTGAAATGAAAACTGGACAGCTTTTATATATAGTTTGTTTAAAATATATTGTGTAGGAAGGTGGAGGGGTATAAAGGAGGGTTGGTGTGTGGAGAGGGTATAAAGGAGGGTTGGTGTGTGGGGAGGGAGCGGTGTGTGTGTTTGAATGTGAATGTGTATGTTATTATCATCGGTAACAACGGCGTTGGATTGACAGTAATCGGTTGGAAAGTCGGACAAAATGTTTTGTGGTACATAATTACGACCATTTATGTTCTGAGTTCAAATCCAACCAATATTAACTTTGCCTTATTTGGTCATTCCATGAACTTGTCACTACGTGTTCAGTCGATATGCTAGAAATAGCAGCGAAATCTTTCTCAAATTACACCTATGTCTAGGGCGAGTAAAATTCCCGAGATCCATGGACGAGTTCTCTCCAGCGGTCTCTGACCCTCATCATCACTGTCCTGCATCTCCAAGAGACCAATGTCTGTCCTTAGGGCATCAACATATGTTAACCTCGGTCTTCCTCTTCCAGTGTGTCCTTGCAGACACAGGAGCACTGAGTGGCGCAATATCAACTCTGGATGTCGGTGAGCATGTCCAGCTAACCTCAGTCTACTCTGTGCTACTCTAGAGCTGACTTTTGAGAGGCTCCCATACAGCTCTGAGTTCTTCAAGTAGGACATAGGACACGGCAGATAACATAGTCTGGGGTAGCCATGGCCGGAATGGTTTTGAACACAACTCCGTTCGATCTGGACTAACTTAGGGCTGAACGAAAGCAATATTTCCAAAGTGAAACTGACAAAGAAATAGATCAGATACATTTTAAAAATTTAGAGTTAAATTCATAATTGATCGAATATTGGCTCATACATATTCTTAATTACTGATATCTAATTACGCATGTATAATTAGCCACACTCAATTACATATCGTTAATTACAGGATTCTTAATTATACGTTTTTAATCACAGTCTCCTAATTCTAAAACCTACACAGAATAAACGCATTAGAATATTCAGGAATCGGGTGTTTTGTTCCTTAACTTTCAAAAGATGGTAAGTGCAATTTTCAAAAATGTATAGTTTTAAAGATGGCTTCATATCCCGATAAGTATATATTGTTTATTATGTAAGTATAAATATATCGATGTGTATAAATATATATATATATATATATGTGTGTGTGTGTGTGTGTGTGTGTGTGTGTGTGTGTGTAGACAGAGAAATACACACATACATAGATACACAGATACATGCATATATATATATATATATATATATATATATATATATAAATATACATTATATATATATATATAAATATACATTATATATATACATATAAATATACATTATATACATTATATATATATAACAACATATATATATACATATATATATACATTATATATATATATACATTATATATATATAACAATATATATATATACATATATATATAAACATTATATATATATATATACATATATATATACATT